>JBAJHX010000062.1:18576514-18610925 GCA_037176925.1 Amniataba percoides
CCAGACCCTTCATGATCTGAACCAGATCTGGCACCGTCTGAGATACACACAAAGGAAATATATTACTACAGACAGATTTATTAGATAAAGATAGATAAAGAAGGCTGTGTGTGTGTGTGTGTGTGTTTGTGTCATACTTTTCTGAACCGCTCCAGCGTCTCTGGATTCTTCTCACACAGCTCAGTGATGAGCACCACAGCACCATGTAACACACCTACAGATAAAACAGAGCCAAAACCTCAGAGAATCACTGGAACTGTTAGACAAGCTTAGCAACATGAAACATAAACAAAATACTACAGCGTATCAACTGACCGTGGTTTTTCTCAGAAAGGAGAGACCGAGCTGCGGGGGCAAATAGCTCCCCCAGATCCTGGACTTTTCTCACAATGTGAACAGCGCATAGAGCAGCCTGGAAAGAAAAGTCATCAGCACCATTACATCATCACCACACTGACAGGTGACAGTGGCATCCTGCCAGCTGGACTGCTGAAAAATGAGTGAAATCTCTGGAAATTGAAAAACAGATGATCCCAAACACGAGTAAAGATGCGGACGTCATAAATCAGCAATTACTGTACCTTTAAATAACCAACGTCTTTAGTTTGTGGTATTTTTGAGGGTAGGGTCCAAACATATAACTGTGGCAGTAATATAAATATTGCATGGTGCTGCTGAAAAAAAAATAGTGGCGGTCCCCACCTTCTTCTTTATGTAGGAGTTGGAGGCTCGGAGCAGCCTGTCAATCTCTGGTGCCAGATCTCTGCACATCTCAGCTGAACCCATACAGGCCAGCGTGCACAGAGCCAGAGACTGCACATACTGGTTACTGTGGGAGAGATCGCTGGAAAACACACACAGATAAAACACACAAATGACAGAGTATAAAAACTGCTACTATTTGTCCATAATTGGAACTCCTCATATGAAGGATGTTTGGGTGGTGTATAAGGTGATAACAGATCCTTGTTCATGGGTTTAAACAGGTTTAAACAGCTGCCTTTGAACATTTTAGATGTGTATAATGTTTATTAAGGCTATAAGATACACTGAAAGCTTAAAGTGCATTATTACAGTGATTATAGATGTGCTCTACCTTGTTAAATAATTTTCATTAACTCTTCTGATAATAAATTCGAAAGAAGAGCAATTCAGTTTGGGATGGTGATTGCGAAATATCTGATTTTTCGAGTGTGGAAAATGGACTCTGTGCCTACAAATAATTTATGGTTGGGAGAATTGTCAGACAATTAACATCTAGAGAAACTGAGATTCTACAATGAAGACAGAGGAGATAAGTTTGATAAAACATGGGACTCAGTACTGAATTACCTTTAAAATGTGAGCCCACAGACTGGCTATTGTACAAAACCTCACAATGCAAACAAGTACATGATTTTGTATATGTCTACCAACTTAATCTATCTAATTATCTATATTCTATTTTCTACTCATATATGTTTTTTGCCTATAGCAGCTACTCCCCTTATAATGACCATGTAATATCGTTGTAATGTAATTATAATTGTAATGTGCTGTGTTATACAAGATGTGTTTCTTTTCCTTCTGTATTTTCTCTCTCTTTTTTCTTTTTTGAAAATCAATAAACATATTTCTAATATATAAACACACACACACACACACACACGTATGTATGTGTATAAATATATCTATATCTACTGTATGTATATATACATATACATATATACATGTATATATACACAGACTCTGTCTCTCTCTCTCTATATATATATATATAGAGAGAGAGAGATATAGATATATACATAGATAGATAGATAGATATATATATAGATAGACAGATATTCATTAACAGCGATACAAACTTCATATGAGGAGTTATAACTGTTACAACCTGTAAACAGACTGTGATGTGTACAATTAATGGAGGGAGTTTCTCTTAACCGTCCTTACTTCTTGATGGAATTGGTGATGAGCAGGCTGGCGTCTTGCTTCTCATCCAGCAGCATCATGGCTCCCAGATAACCCACTCGCTTCTCGCTGTAGCGGGGGCTGGCTATCATTCGAACACACTCCATCTAGTGCAAAGAGCAACAACTCCTTTAAATGTGAAGTAAGATGAAATACTGACACTACTGACGCCCTGAGGGAAATGTTCTGCGTGCTGCCCACTGCGAGTGGAGGTCAGGCAGCAGAGCAGCAGCTCGGGAGCCGGGCGGGATTCAGTGGCCCAGTTCCTTTGATATGGCTGAGTGATGCTGCAGACTTTGCTTGAGGGAATCAACTACAATTCATCGCGTTTGAATGACAGGCAGAGTCAGAGGAAATATTCGTGAACATTACCAGCAGCATTACTAATATTATTAAAGCGTAACATATTTAGTATGTGACTCCACAAACTCTTTTCTCTGCTCAGACTGGCCCACAGACATTTCTGCTGAGCACACAGACCATGTCTGTAAGGGAGCAGTGCTTGGGACAGAGTGGTTGGACAACCGGGACTGAGCCACCGTGTCGCACGGGGACAACTCAGCAACTGAAGTGAACCCAGCTGCCTGTCCGTTTCTCACCCTGCTGACCCCCGTTAACCCAGACAAACCCATGACGGGCATTAGCAGAAATCCCCCCTCACCTGACCGAAGTGAGCAGGGTAGCCCAGCATGTGGACGTAGAGCAGCTTGGCCAGGTTGTGCGACCGCGCGCCATTGTCGGACTGTCTGAACTGTGCCCGGATGGCTGCACACTCCCTCTGGATGACACCTCGCTCCTCACACTGCGTCCTCGCCGACCTGATGGCCCGGATCATCTCCTGTAGGGGAACTGATGGAGACATGGCTGTGTGTGTGTGCGTGTGTGTAGATATGTGAGTGTGTGGATGTGTGTGTGTTTGTATGTGTGTGTAGATATGAGAGTGTGTGGATGTGTGTGTGGTGTTAGTTTAAAATCTAACTTTCACAGAAAACAAACCACTTCACTGTGCTGAGCTTAGTTTCACTTCCTGTACCTGGCAGGTGTGTGGGGCGATGATACGGCTGTTGTTACACTATAACACACATCCAGACGGGCTGAGCTGCCACTACAACACACAACTCGAGTGTGTCCACTTCACAAACAGCTTCACCTACATTAAACTGTGTTAAAGCTGCTTGCTGTCTCTGCTGGGTGACTGCTGTAGTATTGCCTCAGTCCTGGAGCTGACTTCACAGAAACTTACACTCAATTGCCTCAATCTTTTGAACTTACTGGTGTGGTAACAATATATGTCACTTAACTCGTTAACTGACAGGTAACGAGTTGGCACCCCCCCTCCTCAGTACAATGACCAGAGGCTAGCCGACAAAGCTAACCTCGCTGATGCTGTCAAGCTACGCGGCTAGCTGAGTTAGCATGACAGTCTGTTCATGGGAGACGGTTTCAGCTTCACATTAACAACTCACCTCTTCGCTGTGCGGAGAGTCGCCAGTATTTAAAAAGTGAACCGGTTCAGCCGACCCCCCCTCTGATACAGTCAGTTGGCTGCAAACCCCAATACTGTGTGTCCATGTAACATGGTGTCAAGGCAGAGGAGAACAAGCACAGCACTTCCTGCCACTGCCTTCAAAATAAAATACTTTTGATTAGCTCACTTGAAGTGTAATTTCAGCATGTTTATGCTAAAGTCAAACGAAGGTTAAGGGAAACGATAATGACAAATGATTTAATGCACCAAGAGGACGTTCCGTTAACAGGGAAGTCTTAACAGAAAAAGCACAGGTGCAGTTAAAGACATTACTGATGGCGGGTTTATGTTTGCAGGTTCTTGGGTGTTGTAGGGTTTTTCGTTGTAGATTCCTCACTGCTGTGCTTTACTTGGAAGAGAGAAAGACTCGAGAAATATTTTTAAAAATTGAATAGTTAAACTGTATATTCTTGTGTACTAAGTTCCCCCATACACACCTCTAAATGCTGCTTTAATTTCTTTTTACTGTTGTATATACTGTTGTAACTTTTACTGTGACATATCAAATGTCTTGTGTGGTACTAAATTGTTCAGTTTAGTTTGATTTAATTTTCTGAAAATAACACTGACTTAGTCTAAGAAAAACAGCAGATACTGTATGATTTGTGTGGAAATAACACCAAGAACTGCAGCAACTGCTCCACACTTTCATGGACTCAGGACTGCGTCTATGGAGTGTGTAACACAATACTCTGGATCAAGTCCTTCTCTAAAAGCACCCTGGATGCATCCACCGCTATTCATTTCCATTTCCTAGTTGGCCCTCCTCCATGAGAGCCCTGCATGCTCTGTCTGCTTCATTCTACACCCTTGACTCTAAGTTCAGTGTTCATCAGTGTGTTTTACCTCTTTGGAAATGGAATATTAATGAATACCTGTAACTGTAATTAATTATCAACTGTAAACTCTAATAACATAAATAAAAACATTTCAATAATAATTTATACCTTTCAGTATGCAAGTCAAGCCTTTTATTTTGAAAGTATAACAATCGACTTTCCTGCTTCATTTAGGCTACTTGACGTCCTGACCCACCTCGGCTTGTCATAGCCGACCGTGACTTCCGCAATTTGATCGCTCATTGTGCGTGGACTCCGCCCCTCTACGTCAGGTGTTCCAACAGGTGGATGAAACATTAATGAGGAGCTGCAGCAGGCAGCACAATACTGCTGCACCACATCAACTACAACACAGGAAGAGACACGATGAAGACATGGTGGGCATCCAGACATCATGACCAACACCCAATGTGTCAGAAACACAAGTCAGGTGATAAAAACGGGAACTGGGAAGAGCCAATTAATCATTATGCTACATATGTAATACAGATGCATGGTGAGAACATTTCCGCACTGTTAGATTTTCTGTCAAGGGCTTTCTGTTCATGTAAAAGTATTGCAGGGAAGGAAGAAAACTGATCCAGCTGCTCGTCTATGTGAGCTCGCTTCATGCACGTAAACCTGCAAAACCTGTAATAATCAGCCAGTAACTGACTCTGTGGTGAGGATCTGCAGGAACTGGAGATGTGCAGGTGGAAAAACAAACAGCTGCTCTCTAAAGCCGTCTTTCTTCTTCTTCTTCTTCTTCTTCTTCTTCTTCTTCTTCTTCACATGGGAACAATTAAAATCCATTATTAACACAACTTGGCACATAAAGAAGTTATGAGTCTAGTGAGAATAGAAACCATTAAACAATTTGGAAAATTTCATTTTAGTGTTACTGTAGTGAGGTGATAGTGTAAACAACACATAGAGCTTGAACAATACATACACCTTGTATATTAAAGTATTTCTGCACTGCCTCTCACACCCCCAAACAGCAGCTTTTAAAACACAGACCAAAGAATAAAATGTGAATAAAAAGAGGAAGTGTCACAAATCCAGAAAGAAAACCCAGTGATGAAGAACAAGTGAATGTGTACGCTAATCTTTCTCAGTCTTCTGAGCGGCCCGCCACACCCCAACACTACATGTGAAAGTGAGGTATTGTCTGTTTGTTCACGATCAGCTTTTTCCATCTTCTCCATCTTCATCTTTTCTTTGAGGCCCTCGTGCCTCCAGGTTCTCCTCCACGACTGGGTACACCACCGAGCAGAGCTTTTGGCACAGATGAGTCATCTTACCTAGACACAGTGAGGGATGGGGGAGGGGTGAAATCATGTTGGTATTAGAGTTCAGTGGGTCATACATTGAAATTCTTCGCTTGTTGGCCATTTATCCTGACTAATATTCCGCATTCTGTTTCAGGGTTAACTTTTTAAATTAATACAGCTTTACTTTGTACATATACAGTTCCACCTACAGTACATTTCCTTTCATATGAAGGAGAGTCACCTTTCATGCTGACAAACGCTTCAAAACTGAACATCTGTGTAGTTAGACCTGTTGACCCCTGTATCTCTTTTACTCAGTCAGTTATTTTAGTTTCTTCCTGTCCATGTTTCTCTTCACTGCAGTTCACTTTGAAAAAGGAACAGACTCATACTTAACAATTTCAACTTCAGGGTCTTGGCATCTTTTATCATAAAAAGGATGCGGCCAGAATGGCGCCTTACCAAGACAAGTATCAAAACACTGTGGCTTGTTTTCCCAGTAGACTCCCAGGAAATACACAGGGACGCCTGTCATCATGATGGCCAGGCCAATGCCGCAGACCACTGGCTCAGAGTAGAGAGAGAAGATCAGCAGGAAGGCCCAGAACAGCAGGTAGATAACTGGCCACACCAGGCTCACCTGGGCAACAGGGGACAGAGTTTAGTAAAACTTCAAATACCCATTCGGCACACTGCTGCATGCTGGCTGAAAATCCAGCTGTGTTGGGTGCGAAATATTCACGTGGCAAGTTCTGTCTGCGTCTTAACCTTGATTGGTCGATACATGTCCGGCTCTTTGACGCGCAGCACAATCTGCCCGGCGACAGTGACGCCATAGAAGAGGTAGTTGATGAAACCCACGTAGTTTATGAGGGTGTAAATGTCACTGGTGCACAACATCAGCAGAGTGGAGATCAACTAAATGTGACGAGAGAAGAGAAAGTTATCATTTCTGAACAAGGAGAGGACAGAGTGGGCACCAAAGACAGATGGTAAATGGTCTGATGGGTGGGACTCACGGTGAACGCCAAAGCTGGGATGGGAGTGCAGCGTGTGACATGGATCATGGCCAGCAGGCGTGGGAGGTGGCCTTCCCTCGCTCCGGCGAAAAACAGCCTAAAAACAGACAGAAACAAAGAGAGAGAGTGAAGTCATGAGAGCAGATCCAGCTGGCGCTCGCTCACTGTGTGCGCCTGCTGGGAGGACAGCTCAGGAAACACAGGTCAGGTGACCGTGGAATCACTAGTGCAGATACAGGCTGCAGAAGTGACAATTTCAGGGTGAAAAATGGACCAAAACAGGACTACAGTGGACTCAAATGTGCTCAGAAAGGAATGCAAATGTCTATTCAGGTTATTCCGCTACAATGTGAAACCCAGCTTTTGGTCCCAGAGATGAGCATTTGCTCTGCCGATGCATTTTATTCCTGTTGAGCTTCTCATTTTCACCCCGTTTCTCCATCGATCAAATGGTATGCTCCAATATCAGCAAGAGAACCGCAGTCAAATAAACCAAAAAAAAACTGAGAAAACATGGCAACCAAACACAGAAACTGGAATGAGAAGAGAAAAAAAAGGGAGGCTGGAAGGGGAGGGGCACAAACTGACCGCGACGACGTGAAGAGGGAGCCATTGACCCCCCCGAAGGTGGAGAGCGCCACAGAGATGGGCATGATCCATGACATTACTCCTAGCAATTTCTCTCCAAATGTCTGGGAGAAATATTAGGAGTGGAGAGAGAGAAGAGGAGAGAACAAGTACACAATTGAAACACATACCTAAATAACAGCCACAAATCAAGACGTTTGAAAATAGAGTGCAAAAGGGCGACAGACTGAGCGTTACGAGCAATACACCACATGAGGAGCATGCGTCAGATCGGTGGGATTACTTTAAATGCAACTAGTCCATTTCAAAGAGAGTACAAAGACTGAAGCTACGTGCGCTCTCTACATGCGTAAACACAGTTCAGATTGGAGTAATTGTGGTGTGTGTGTGTGTGTTTTCTCACCACTGCCACAGCGTTGGAGGCCAGCAGCTCCTGCGGGCTCATGGCCGTGACATAGGCCACGTTGGCAAACACGTAAACGAAGGTGACCACTGGGATAGAGATGAAGATAGCACGTGGCAGATTCCTGGGAAGACGAGAGACAGTTCATGCTACATCAACCATTTGTGTGACTGATTACTCATTTTGTTGCACTGCATCATCTGAGTTTGCTGTGTTTTATAGACGATGCAAGGTTGTGTCTTTCACACACACATTATTTTTGAGACAGTAAGTGGTTTAAAACACATCATTTAGACCTGAGACATTATACATTTCTTATATGTACATTCTCAGACACACTCCCTCTGTACTATGTACAAGCATACCTCAGTTATAGCTATAATTATTTATTTGGATTACTTCTTTTTCTATTTATCGTTATTTTATTCTTATCATTTTATTTTATTGTGTCTATATTTTATTAGTGTTTTGCTGCTGTTGCACTGTAAATTTCCCCGCTGTGAAACAAATAAAGGAATCTCAATCTGAATATGAATGAGCGTGTGTTTACCTGTATGGATCAACCAACTCCTCTGTGACGTAGTTGAGGAAGTTCCATCCTCCATAAGCGAAGGAGCCTTGTAGGAATGACAGAGCGATCAGGCCAACATCGTAGTCTTGGAAGGTCTCGAAGGCGTGTGCTGGCTCCAACCAGTAATACTGACCTGTGAAGGGAAAAATACAAACAAACATGAGATGAGAAGTGAGATTCAGAAACTTTTCACCACCACAGTCTGAGCAGCAGAGGGCAGCAGACACAACATATGAGGCTTCTACAGGGCGATAAGAGGACTTTCCATGATGGTTATTCCATGTCATACAGTTTAATGTCGCCTTTTGATGACGGATTCAGAGGTTTAAACCATGTTCACTATACATTTCATGTACAATGGTATTTCACCGGTTATGAAGCTCTTCTATTCAGAGAAGTATTTCCAGAGAATTTTTTAGGGTTTTTTTAAGGTTTTTACCCCAACAGCATTAATAGTCTTATATAGTATTTCTTTTGTCCAGACACACTTTTATTTCAGTCGACTCCTGTCTTATTGATGATGACCAACGTTAAACATGTTTAATTGCTTTCCCCAATTTTAAATGCTTTTAGAATTTATCCCTTTAAAATGATACCAAATGGCCAACAGTAATTAAAGCTGGATCACAAAAGGCCTGGACAAAATAGACATATTAATTAGGCTGTATCTCCGGCTTCTGCACCACCCAAAGTGGGATATGAGGGGGCTAAGTCACATGAATGAGTCTGCTCAGAGGGCCTGGCAGTGTGTGTCTCAGTGTGTGTGTGTGTGTGTGTGTGGATTATGAGTGGGATGAAGAGCCATGAGGGACTGTAATCCCTCTTTCACGTTGGGATCACAAATCCTATGAGGCACAAGGGGATTATATTGTGATGGTAGGTAAAGCGAGGCCGCTTCCAAATCACTTGTTTCCTATTTTGGCGTCACGCCTACAGAAAGAGATTTCCAAATCGGAGGTCAGGAGAGGTCATGAGATGATTAACAAGAATATCTACATATTTAGTGTATTGAGTTTTACCTCCTCAGCCCTCTAGATACCCTTCAAACCAAACACTGTGAAGGGAACATCCCCCTTCAGCTGAACTACTCAGAACCACACAACCCAAGTTAACACTGCTTCACTGTAAAAAGGCTAAAAATCAAAAAGATTTTGCACTACTACCCTAAAAGAGAAACATGGCCAGGAAGAAACTAAAATAACTGACTGAGTAAAAGAAAAGGGGTGACATTGCAAGAGGAGAAAAAAATAAAATACCTTTGCATATTTGGACGACACCCATGATAATGATGAGGCCCAAGGCCAAAAGCTTGCCAGCAGTGAAGACATCTTGGACACACGTCGCCCAGCGCACACTGTAGCAGTTCACCCATGTCAACAGCACTACACAAAAGGACAGACAGAGAAAAGTTTGAATGACATTTGTTGCATCTGTGGGCTTTGTGAGGGATACTAATTTCATGTTCTGATATACAGCATGTTCCTACAAATAAAGTGCACCTCCTGTTGACACAAGTGGCAGATTTCTTCGTCTCTTTATTGTGAAAAACTATTCTAGATGTTGGGAGTATTATAGAAACAGCTATTTCTGTTAAACACAAGTTTCTCTGTTAAATGTGATTTGTCAGACAAATTCAAGTTCAAATTCATTCAAGTCCATGCCTCTAGTTTGGAACACAAACACAATGCATTTGTTATCAAGCTTATCTTCAAGCTCAAGTCAGATTTACTCAGATGATCTCTTCATGGGCTATTTGTTTAAACATGACAAAGCTCCTCCACAGACTCTGAAGGCATTCATTTGTTACAGGCTGTATTGTGGTCTTCCAAGTAATGCATTTGATGTGCATTCGCCACCAAGCCAAGCAGTTTTTGTACAACCTCCAACACACCTAACCAACGATTAAATCTGCCGCCTATAAGTGTTCAGCTGAGAGTCTCCCTTTAACAAAAGGGTATCAAAACAATAGACGAATGAAGAGTCTGAAATTCACCATGTGAAATGATGCTTGAAGTGGGCTTTACTGTGCAGCTTCATTATCTGGATCTGCTAATGCACCAACCTCAGCTACAAGCCATTTAATCTTCAGTTTTATTTTATGACTCACGCAGGCAGACCGCAGCCATCAGGCGTAGGCCATTCTCCGGGGGGAGGCAGGAGGGGAAGAGGGGCTGCAGGATGTAGTTTGAGAAGGTGAGCGCGATCACAGCCTGGTTAGTGGGGTAGATCACCAACACGGCGATCCAAAGACGCAGAAAGCTGGGGGACAACAAAGGCACGAGGTTAACGAGCCGCAGCAACACACTTGTGTCACACACCAGCTACTTCACACAACCGCACACACATTACAGACGTGAGCCTAACAGTGTGTGAGAATACCAGCCCTCGTTACTGTAAAATGTAATGGAGGACAAAGGAAATTAAGCATATTAGCTAAGTGCATTATGGTAATGCACTGGGGCATTGTTGTTAAGACAAGAGAAAGGATTGGAACTGGGTCAGTGACATTGTGGGATGCTGGGAATACAAAACTACATTAGGAGAGGCTTTAATTACATGGTGAGCATAGCTGTGGAGGAGGAGGAGAGATGGAGGTGGGGGCTTACCGCAAATTCTCATTAATTACACAAGGCTCGATACAACCTTGGTACAAGTGTTTTCTATGCATCATGTGACATAATAGTACATGAACTTCACCAGACTGGAACACAACATACAGGATAGAGAAACAGTGTACCTACATGCAGCTGTTAAAGCCCCTTTGTGCAGAATATTATGTTGTTTCAGCCTCTTTCTAAACTATTCCATCAAGTCTTTGCCCAAATAAACAGTGTTTGCTCTCACCCAGCCAGGCCTCCAAAGATGTCCTTGACATAGGAGTAGTCTCCCCCTGACTTGGGGATGGTCACACCTAACTCGGCATAACAGAGAGCACCGATGGCCGTGATGACTCCAGTGCTAACCCACACGATGATGGCCACACCCACTGAGCTGGCATTCTCCAGGACCCCCTTAGGACTCACAAAAATCCCCGATCCAATGATGTTGCCTGTTGGGGGACAAAATAAATAAAGACAGATGGTGTGGACTGATTAAGAAATGAATCAAGAGGGCTGGCAGCTCTGGCATATCAATGTGACAACGTAAACAGACAAGCACATAATGTGAATGAAATTGAATCAGTTGCTCATCTTGTGTATAAAAGAAGCATCTCATTACAGACTGTGATCATCAACAGTGGACAGCAGGACAAAAGCGGCACAAGAACCAAAGGCCACTGCGACTGCAGGCTATACCAGATAAGATCCAAATTTCCTGTCACATGACACCCCATTTCCTGTAGAGTCTACGTTCTGCATCTGATAACACGCTTTTTTCCTTCTGCACATTGCACATCATGCCAAAACTGTACAGCTCTCATTTCATTTGATACTGTTGAAACGATGTGTTTGAGATGTTCTTTCGACTCAGACAAAGAAACATTTCAAACAGGCATCTGAGTTGCATTTTTATTTTGCCATCAGTCAAGTTTCTCTAAAGTATTTCAGAGCTCTGAGAGTGGCAGCAACAGAGACAACTGTGGAAGAGCCAGTGTATTTTTCTGTAGCATTTTGTCTCGGCCTTAGTTTCAGCAGATTTTCGCTCTGCCTTTTGATGCCTGAGCAGATGGCAGAGTGAGTTCATATCTTGTGACCTGATGGTTCTGAGGGTTCTCAACCAAACTGGCTTGTTTACTGGGTAGTTATAGCCAGATGTTAGATGATACTTTCTCTCTTTTTTACTCTTCTGTCCATAATAATCAACACATCATACACAAAACACAAAGTGAGGTTACAGCCGCTTCTTGTAAATGGTGCAGTGACCGTGCCCCAACAGATGGCGATGGAAAATGTGGCCTCAACAATGGTGGACACCCATTAGTGGGATTGCTTTCTATTGACTTTTTCCCCCTCTGCCAGTAGAAGTGGAGTGTGCAGGTTTCATGGCAGCCAGCAGCTTCTTGGAAACATGAAAGTGACAGCAAAAGAGCATGATGCATGATGGCGGGGAGGGCAAAGAGGATGGGGAGGATGAGGGACAGGAAGGGAGGTTCAGACACTAAACCTACATCCACATTTCCATTAACACAGCACTCTCAAACACCCAGAGTGCAGTGTGAGTGGGTGTGCTCTCTGCAGCTACAGTTCAGCTACATTTTCTTCACACATAAAGGTCAAGGTCAAGTCAGCTCACATACGTCATAAAAGTAGCTCCAACCTGAGCTTAGAAATGCAAGATATCACTCGGCACACCAACTGTGAATTCAAAGTGAACTAAATGTATGTTTTTTTTGTAATTTTCATTATTTTTGTGGGGACAACATCACACTGTATGTAGAGCAACAACCTGCTGGACTTTGTTGTTATTGAGGAGCTTCTCAGGTGTGCGGGACGCAGCTGGATTCAAGCCCAGCGCATCCATGTGAAACTAAACTAAGCATGGCAGTGTGAAGTACTGAGGTACTGAAGTACCCCCCCCACACACACACACACACACACACACACATCTACTCACCGATGATGATCCCGCAGGCGCTGACCAGGCCGATCTGTTTCTTCAGAGCCACCCCGGAGCTTTCTCCTCCATCTTTGCCTGCATCAGGCTGAGAGTCTGGAGGGCCCGAGTGACTGCTGCTCCTCTTCCTGGGACCCTCAGTCATCCTGATGCCCTGTCCTGAGTGTGCCCCCCTCTGCTCCTCCTCCTCCTCCTCCTCCTCTTCCTCTGTGGTCCAGGTGGCTCCTCCCTTCTAAGCCTACCAACAGAGAAATAAATGAGACATTAAGGTGCTCTCCTCCCCGAGTAAACCCACTCTCTGTCCTCTGCTGGATGTTAAAAGAAGCCGAGTGGTTTCCATCAGGAGTCAGCTCCAGTGATGCTAAATTTAGAAAGCAGCTCCCTGCATGAATAATGGAGGGAGCAGCACGACGGGAGGCCACAGTGTGAGGAGGCTCAGCCAGCACCTGCACTTCACCCAATGACTCTGTGTTACTTTATTAAGAAAACTGACACATGGAGGTGAGCTTAGCTGAGCAGGTAAATGTAGAGATATTGAAGTCTCAGCATGTCTGTGGACAGGAGCAGCCGGGGTGTGTTTCTGTCCAACGACACTGCTGGAATTTACCATATTAAAGCTCCTCTTTGCTTCCCTGGACAAACCTCAAACTGACCCTCCATCTGTTGACCCACCTCGTGGCCGGAAGCTGTGACCCGTGAAGCCCTCCAGACAGCGTCCTGTTAGGTGACAGACTTCATGTCCGCCGTGTTTGTGTCCGCTGGCCGATGTGATGTGGACCGGGAGGACAAAAGACTTCCAGCTGACGGGCCCGAGGAAAAGAAAAGCTGGTTTGTTTTTCAGCCAATCAGAGCGCGGCGGGGGGTGTCGACACGCCTCAGGCCACGCCCCCTCTGAGGTGAGGACCGCGAGCTGTTAATTCCATTGAAGAAAAAAAAAACACTACACACACAAAGCTGAGTTTACACAGAGTTCAATACAAAGGGGGAAGTTAGACAAAAATTATCTTTAAAATATTATTGTAATTTTCAAAAATACATATAGTTCAAAACTAAATCTGGATGTAGGATTTCATATTTAAAATACTGCATATTTCAAATCAAGGACAAACACATGGACATGCACAACAAGCATTGTTGTTATTCCTCTTTTATACCCAAATGAACATTAAATAAGATGATACTGATAAAGTTTTGATGAAGTAAAAAAATCTAATCAAATCTTGTATCTTATGGTGTCATCCTTCACATCTTTGTCCTTTAACGTCCTTTCTTAAAATGTCAAATAAACTAATACAGCTTGGAAACTTTCATATGGAATGCTTATTACGGTGTTAATCAAATAATCTTAGAAGATTATTCTTTCTCAAATTTTCACCTCAAGATAATCAGTTTTATAATATAAAATGTGATGTTAGTAACTGCACAGGTCAGTGTAACATAATGAACTGAATCCTTCTGCCCCAGTTTCTTCTTTGTTTATCTTATGCAACTGCAACTTTTACGATATGTGCAAACATATGTAAACACAGTGATAAGAGCAGGCAGGGCGTGTATGTGGGCCTGCACTTATAGACTAAAGCTGACTGAAGACTAGATGGGTGTCAGGAGGTGGAGTGTGTTGTGATCCAGAGGTGCTCATGCTGGCATTACACCACATTGAGCTGGATGAGTGTCAGCTGTGAGTGAAGGGCAGATTTAACTGTTTCTGAGGCATCTGAGAGCTGAAAGATTCTGACAGTCACACCAGTGCAGAAACTCACCTGCACACTGTATTATTGTGTCTAGTTGAGGACTGATGACAATGTTTGGTTAAATTTAACAGGTCTGTGAGGAGCTATTGTGGTACACAGCCAGAGAAAATGAACTTCCACTCACACCAATATAAATGTAAATAGTACACCTTCCAGATGTATGTCTATTGCTCTGGACACATTAGATTACAGTGAGGTGAGCAAACTACAAATACTGATGACTTGTGGTCCTGCAGATTGTCATCTGAGTGACATCTGGTGGACAACTCACACCCTTACAGTTCTCATCTATTCCAATCTAAGCACTATTCCAATCTTCCCGTCGTCATCCTAAAATGATTCACTTAGTTTCATTGTGATTTACAGGCCAATCCCAAAAACGTGCTGAGGATACGGTCGACATTAACAGTGTTGTTTTTATTGACATGGTTCAAACATACAGAAACAATATAACAAAGGTATGAAGACACAAGCCAACAAACATTATGGTATGTGACCTGAATAGCACACAATGGTGCTCTCACCCTCTTGTGTTGTTGAGAAGAGTGTTTCATCAGATTACGTAGGTACTGGTATGGAATGTGTATTTGATAAGGCAAAGGTCCAGTGGGGTTGAGAGTGTATCTGCAACACTTATTCAGAACAGTGGGGGGACAAAAAGACCTTAAAAAATAAACCAGTGGCAACGTGTTTGACCCTTATCTGACAGACACAATTTCACAGCAACAACACACTTGGTGTACAGGTGATAGTCCGTGTCCACTGAAACAGACTTCTCAAAAACACAAACTGAAAAATCTGTTTTACCCAATCAACCGTTTAGGTTTAAACTATATAAAAAAAGAGTTGGGACACTCCAACTATCACTGCCACCAAGTCTTACAGAAACTAGTGTGTGTGGGTATCCTCTTCACAGGCCAATGGTGTAGGAGCGTCCCGCTGGATTGTGGATGGCAGAGCAGGAGGGCTCGGTCACGGCCCACTCGTACCACACCTTCTTCCCATTGTTGCAGCGCCAGAATCGCACTGTGACATCATCATCCCGGGATATGGATATAGGTTGCTATGGGAGGGAAGAATTGATGAATAAAGGAGACTTATTGCATGCACAAAATGATAGGATATGGTTAAATAAAAAAGACCAACAAAGTTAGTATTGACTGTATAACTTACTTTGAGGGGGAACAGGATGGGGAACCAGGAGAACATTCCAGGTGAATGTGTTTCTGGTTTTATACCTGCCACAAACAAATATAGAGATTAATCTTTTTTTAGATCTATCCTTAGCGCAATGTGACTTCCTATTTATAAAGAGGACTTACTGAGTGTGACGTCTTTGTATAGCGTTGTCTCAAAATAACCAGCAAAACCGTGGAGCACTGAGTTGCAACCCACTGAGAATCTGAGGCACTGATACCGATTATTGTTCATATCTGAAAAGAGGAGAGTGGTCAAAAATACTCCAAACACATCACACACTTATTTATTGGTGAACAATATGAGGTTAGTGTGCTTGTGTCTACCTTTTGTGGGGTGTGTGAACGTGAAGCACGGTTTAGGGTCTGCCAGCTGGTGGAAGTTATGCAGGCGTACTACGTAGGGCGTCTCAAAATGGCACTCTGGGTCCTTGTCGCGTTCCCGGCACCCTCGTACTTCGTTGTAAAGCTTGGAGGAGGACAGAGGAGCCAGGAAGGACGTGTAGGAACAGGGGATGCTCACTCCATCATCTGAGAATGACGTGATGAGACGAGGGAAGAGAAAGTGATTTGACATGCAAGGAAGCACGACAAGGTAATGAAGGATGACAAAATGCTTTCCAAATGTTTGATGTAGCAAACACCTGAGGGTGATCGGCATTCAATTACTGTGTAGTTGGGAGTGTACACGTTTGCTTGTCCCTTTTCAAAGAATCAGCCTCACGTACCTTTGAGGAAGTGCTGCGCTCCATCTAAGCACTCGGGGGACAGTTCATTGTCACCGAACGATCCGAGCAGCTCGCTGACGATGATGTCGGCTTTCTCGGGTGCTGCCCATTCCCGCATGTCACATGACACCACGGTCACTTGATCACCCCACTCCTCGAAGCGCCAGTTCTCCAGCCTGAACAGAGATGGACGAGTTAGATGTTTGGGGATGGAATCAATACCGGCAACACTTAACATTTCTATTACTGCAAATTGGTTTATGATTAATGACAAACATTTCTTAAAGATTACAACTGTGCAATATCGCTGGGCAAGCTACAGTCACTCTGTGATCACACCAGGAGGATCTCACTGTCATTCATCAGACAGGACTGACACTTCCAAAATCCAACTTTGCCACTTCTGACATCCAGTACTTATCCTGCCATATTCGGATGATAAAATTGCAGTGGCTATTTTTCCCTTCCCCACAAATATAAAGAGTACTATACCACTCACGTAATTACAGCATTGGGATTTTTCTCCACGGCGTACACCTTCAGCTTTCTGTCTGCCTGCCTGGCAGCAAGCAGGGATGCATTGACCAGGGGACCTCGACCTGCTCCCAACACCATCAGCACCCTGAGAGACAGAGACGACAGCACTTTTGAGGTTGCCGCATCACTGCTTCGTGACTCATCGCCACCGGAGCTGGAACATTGTCATTTTCTCAAGCATCTAACCATGCTCTGCTCTTAGAGGTGTTCTATAGAGCTTTATCAGGGGAGGAGGGTTGGTTGCAGAATTTAATTTTAAGTCATGAATCACTGTACAGACACTGACAGAAATGTCTGAATTCAAAGATTTGAGTCGATACTCACTGAATGTTTGTGTCTTTCTGCTCCTCTGGAACTCTGTCAAGAAGACATTTATATACAGCCTGTAGACACAAAGACAAAGTATCAGTATACTGTGTGCCAAACCCTTACAGACTAATCACAACTTGCTTACCACCCCCACCCCCCACGTCAGGACTGTGTTACCAGGTAAAGCAGTCATGGCCGGCGGTTTTACCTGTTGGTACTGGGAATATTTAATAGGATCCTTCTCAAACACTTCATATGTCTGAGACTCCAGGTTGTCCATGAGTGGCTAAAGGGAGGAAGTTCAAAATGCTTTCAGTCTTCATCATCAAAGAGGTACACCTAATATTTAATAAACACAACGTAAAAGGAGCACTTCATTACCTGGAGGGGAGACTGCAAGTAGTCTTCATATCCCTTGGCGAAGAGCTCGTAGGCGTTGGGTGCAGGCCGGTTCTGGTTGAGGTATTCCAGGTACTGCAGGTAGGATCGGAAGTCCTTCTCAGTGTGGCGACTGGTTCCTGTGAAGATGAACTGGGCCTCCAACTAAGAAAAGATTTTATATTTAATTAAAAAGAACACTGCAGTGTTTGGCAGGTGATTAATTCAAACTGAATGTTGTGTCGCACCTTGAAAAGTGAGAAGATTATGCGCTGGTGGGCTTTTGACAGAACAGGGAAGCCCTTCTTATTGGTTAGGAAGATGCTGGTGGGAAGTATGGCTGCTTTGATGGGTTCCCCGAGCCATTTATCAATCACAGAGTCTGATGGCATGTCTGCTCCAATTTCGATAGCTTCAAGAATGCAGGGAAGAAAAAAAAAAAAGTCAATTTTCAGCAGACACAGCCGTAATTATTCTTTAATGCACTGACTTTGCCCCAGGCTGTTGCTTCATAGTGTGTGTGCTCACCAAGACAGATCCTCTTGTTGTAATCACAAAGGGTTCTAAATGAGTGCCACCTAAAGGAGCCAAGGCAAGTAAACAAAATGAGTCACAATTTTAAAGGAAATCAATGACAACTGTTTTAGCATGCAGACGGCACTCGACTGCTGAGGAAGTGGACTGGCGCCAAACTAACCAGCTCCAGGTCTTTTCATCAACGTTTGTGTCATCGATGCAAGTGCTTGGTTCATTCTCAATCAGATCTTCCCGCGTGTCCTCCGATGCCAACAGCGGGATGCGTATCCAGAACTAATCAGACACAGAGGACACAGCAGTTAGCTGACAGATAAGACTGTCTGACCTCTCTGCTATCTAAAAGCAACTCACGTGTGCATGTCCAGTGTGTTTAAAAAGCTGCGTGTCTTACATTTGAGGTGTGGTGTCCAGTGTGGATGTGGTTTAGCAGCAGACGGGCTAGATTGGCATTATGAGGGCCCTTGAGAGGGATCATGAAGACAGGCAGACCCAAGTAGGCTGAGAAGTTTAGCTCCTGGGCCAGAGCCTGGAGGGAGAGAGAGACAGGAAAAAGAATAATAAGAGCATGGGCGGTATAACACAAGGAGACAGATGAGATCACTCGTTTTACAAAGTCTTGAGATCAAAACACCTCTCTCCAGCAATGACATCCACATTGGCTTTGAAAAAAGTGCATATAAAAGAAATTGTCCACAGTGAGGAACTTACAGCCTCTGAGTTTCTGCGTTCTGCCTCGATCTCTGAATCGGCGTTGATCCATGGAGAGAGTTTGCCGACAATGAGTGTGTTCCAATCTAGACATAAAGCAAACAACAAACAACCAAAACGTATTAGCATCTCATCAATCCCAGGAGTCATTAAGCTCTCAGTGGTAACATCCAACTGTTTTCCTGACATCACACAAAGTTTGGAAATTCAGACTGAACATAAGCTAATATTTAACCTATGTTCTTATGGCAATTATTTGTGTTGTTGCAGAGACAGTAATAGTATTATTACTACTACTAGTATTATTAATACAATTAACAGTATTATTAATACATTAATATTTCAACTATTGTCATTTATGATGACATTTATTTTTTGAGTGTCTTTGATATTCTGCTTTGTCTTCCTGAAAGTGTAAATCTATTGTTTCATTATTTGGTCACATGTGCTTGCTTTGTAATTATTTTATAATAATCTAATATTAGCATTTAACATGTCATCACATACATGCATAGATAGATGTAGACAGGGAAACGGATGTGAATTATGTCCAGACTTGATCTTTAACCACAAACAAAAGTCTGGTATGTTGTGCAACATTTTCTTAACACGTCAGGATGTCAATAAACTAAATAAAAACCTAAAATAAAGTCTGATAATAGAACCTGAACCTTTAATACTTTAAGTCAAATATTCAATGGAGTAGCACACACTGTATAATGATGATAATGCATCAGGTCTGCTTTGTGCAGCAAGGTGCTTCGTGGAGTTTCTATACATTAACATATAAAACATACTGGAGATGAACAGACATGAACTCTTTTGAAATAAGTTTATCTGAGTGTTATCATTCATTTAATACTCAGGTGTTTACGTCCTAATCCCTCCTCAGGTCATCATCCCTCCCTGGTGTCTCTGGGGGCTGCTGCAGCACTCAGGAGCATCTTCTTATTCACACAGTAAGTCCCTGATGACAGAGGAGGGTGAGAGGGCACAAACACCAACCTCTTCCACACAGCAGCAGGTCCGATCGGGTAAGGGCACCGGTGCGGATTTTAGCGGGCTCCAACTCAAACTCTCTCCTGAACCTCGGGTGAAACAGGGGCATGCACAGGAAGTCGAACCTGGACCCCCAACAGAGAGAGAAAGAGACAAAAAGCACATCGTTTTAACTCCGACATTATTGAAATGCCATGCAGAGCTGTGACCTGACAGTCCTGTGGTCAGCTCACTTGTGCCAAACACAGCATCCTGCGCGGGTTTAACAATCGTCACACACGCGGGTCAGGCATCGCCGTGACTGGGCACGTGCTAGTAATACACCGGCTAGCTTAGCATCGCACGCTGACATTATGCTAGCGGAGCCGCGCGCACCGACGCGTTGTTAGCAAAGCAGCGCTTACTTTTAACAAAACACCACTTCCAGTTCACTGCTCTCCTCACCCGAGTTTGGCCACCGCAGCTAACGTGTCGGCGACCTCAGGGACACAACTCAAATCTCTCCCGCAGGACACCCTGCTCCCCGTACTGCCGGACGCCATGGTTGTAGCCGACTGGATGGATTGACTGGAGGGACGGGACCGGCTAGTTTAACGAGGAAACTGACGCCATCTTGGATCTGCAGCGGCGCGCTAACACCTTATATGACGCGACAATGTAGACACAAGATGGCCTCGCATGTACTTTAGTTGCACGTCTCGTAAATTACCGCGACAGTAGAGCATTTTGGGCTTTCAGTTCATGAAGATTGAACTGAAAAGTTCATATTTACATGCCAAAGCGTTCATGTCAGTGTTTTTGTCTTTTTTACAGAATCTTTTTATATTGTATAGTAAATATTTGCAACCACGGAGGTCATTTTTTTTGTAAATGTGATGAAAAAACCTGTAAGTCATTAGAATTAGAAAGTTTATCATAATTATTGAATTACTGTCAAACTAATTATTGGAAAAAATATTTCTATTTTAAGTGTTTAAGTGTTTTTCATTATTACATGAAATACTAAATACATTATTTTAATGAGGCTCATTCTATTAAGTTTTTAATAATTTTGTGATTCTATTATTTGATGTACTTAATCGTTATTTTGATCTCACCATATTTTAGACAAAACCACAGGATGGAAAGCAGGTTTGTCAGGATATTCTGCTGTCTGTAGTTGAAGCCTGATTTTAACATCAAACTGAAAATGATGTGAAAGATATGTATGGACTTGCACACCTCTGGGAAGATGACAAGGCTACGCTGCAAAACACATCAGGCTTGCATAAAATGGCTTCTCCTGATATTACTTTCACAGCAGGTAGGATAAAATGTCACTCATGTCAACTCTAATGGTTTTGGACATATATGCTTACCTGTGGTTTCATGAGTTTTGCAAGGTGTCATATTTGGGAGGGCTATAAAAGGCTGAATACCTTGGCATCAAACATCAGACGTCAGATGAGAGAGTGAGAGGAGAAGGCAGCAGTCGCCACTACAAACCAAAGTGGGATTTACAAGGCTCAAGACTTTAACCAGTTTCTCATGGATGGACTCTGGTCACATTTGTGTGTGCTAATCTCTGGTACAGACGCTCTGATTTTCTGATCAAAGAATCTATCTGTGTCCTCTTCCTTTACACAGTTATGGCTTTGGAAGATATTTGTGGCTTCAAACACACTCCTGTGCATCGCAAGTTGTTTCCTGCCTCTCATTTTGAAGATGCAGCCACATCTTTACCTGTGACTGATTATTATGGCTTTGGATGGAGGAGACTAAATAAATCTGTGAGAAACAGTGAGATCCCACTGCATTTTTTTATTCCAACTTTGCCAAACTCCATCCCTTTCAACCGCAGACCTTCCTTCCCTCTTTCCCCAGCCAACCATCCGGAGACTGTTCGCAGGCCTTTCCCTCTGTCTCATGGAACAACGACCTTGGGTTTCATCTTCCAAGGTGGGGTGATTGCAGCTGCAGACACGCGTGCCAGCGCTGGGGGGCTCGTTGCCTGTCCAGCTGTTCATAAGATCACCCCAATTCACTCCCATTTGGTGGTCACCTCCTCTGGGAGTGGTGCAGACTGCATGCTGTGGGAGCGCATCCTGGCCAGAGAGATCAGACTCTACCAGCTGCGGCACAGACGTTGCCTTTCAATCCGTGGCACTGCCAAGCTCCTCGCCTTCATGCTGCACCCTTTTAAAGGGACTGAAGTGTGTGTGGCACTTACGCTGTGTGGCTGGGATAAGGAAGCAGGTAACACAGACTGTGCAAAGAGATCATCTGACTCATCCTTCATCACTGATAGCTCCTCAGCTGTTGTTCGCAGTCAAGACGCCACCACAGAGTTTCCTTCTGCATCCTCGAGCGGCGGCCCACAGCTCATATACGTGTGCAGCGACGGAGCCCGACTGCAGGGGAACATCTTTTCTGTAGGCTCAGGGTCTCCTTACGCTTACGGAGTCCTGGACAGAGGTCTGAGGTGGAGCCTGAGCAAAGACGAGGCCGTCTCCTTGGCTCGAGAGGCAGTGTTCAGAGCCACTCACAGGGACGCCTACTCGGGAAACAACGTGGACCTCTTCCACATCACAGCCCAGGGATGGAGCCAGAGGAAGAGAGAGGACCTGAAAGAGGAGTATTACAGAGACATGGACAGGAGGGCAAAGATGCTGGAGGAGAGAAAGAGAGCCACAGAATTAGATGTTTTGGGATGAGGCAAAGCTTGGAAATGGTCAGATACTGTGTTTGGCCATCTTCTTAAGAGTGTCACTTTTTTTCAGCCAGCCAGAGTATATCTTTACCTCATAATTAATGTCGCATATGAAGCAGTGTCTGATCGTTGTAGCAAAGCTTTTCTTCGTCTGGGTCCCATTTCCGCCACTCGGTTGCAGCAGGAGCGGAGACAGTCCTCCACAAACACAGGGGGCGCTGTGTGCGAGGTCGCCACCTGCACTCCATAAACGGCGGAAGCTGCTTGCTCATCACACAGTTTCAAAGATGGCTCTTGCTAGTGTGTTGAACAGTGATTGTGCGGATTTTTCATTTGACAATTCTCAGTCCTCTGACTTCGGATGGGGACCCGGACAGAGCGGCGCGGGCTTCGACTCCACGCCGGGAGACGGCCTCAGTTTTTCGGTTAAAAACCCGCTGTGCGCCGCGGACGAGGACGGCGTCGAGAGGAAGATCGAGTTTCTGCACGGGACGACCACATTAGCGTTTAAAGTAAGTATACGAGTCGATTATAAGAGCTTCAGTCAACAGTGCAAAAGTAACACGGTGTGTACAAATGTCAAAGTAGACCTGTGATATAAAATGCAGACCGTAAACTGAATGTTTCACAGACGTTTACGCTTCCTCACCGTGTTAGCATGCTAACGTGGCTACAAACCGCTTTCTCATTGCAGAGAATAATAATCCCCTTTTGATGATTTGTTAACATCAAAACGTCTTAGGACTTCAAAAGCAACTATAAACTTAAGCTGGTCATCTATTTCAGTTTTGACTTCTAAGTTTAAGTGTCAAAAGTCAGTAGCCGTTCCTGATAGAGGCTTTCTGTGCACCTTACTGCATCCACAGGTCTGCTGTGATTAGATAATCACGCTATGAAGGCTTGTGTTTCTGCTGCTAAACAGTTTCTCAACAAAATGATATGAAGATGACCTGAGAGCGTCCTTTATATAATGTCACGAAACTGTGTGTGTCCTCTGTAGTGCGGAATAACAGATACATATGATAAAGAGGTGTGTATTATTTAAACTCTGATATATCAGATCCATGGAGGTAAAGGGGGACTGGGGCATTTAAACCCTCTTGGCACTCGGCACAATACTCTTTCACTCCTAATAAACTATTTATGCCTTTTATGTCAGGTAATTCAACTTTCCAACTTTCCTTGAAAGTGCTTGAATTTTAATGTTTTCTCAAATGAGTTTGAGACCTTTTTTGAGTTTTTGTAGTTGCTGTCTGACTCAGTAGGTTTCTTTTTAGATGTGTAAATAAATAGATAAGTAAGTAAAAGAGAGCCTAATAGGTTTGAGTAAAATTTACCACAGCAGTGAGATGCTGGAAAAGCCTGAAAATACTTTAAAGTGTGTGGATTTGACTTTGTAAAAAGTGTAGGAACAGTGTTTTGTCCTGACAGGCTTTTAGGTCTATTGTAGGCAGACGAACATTTTTTTCTTTGTTTGTGTTTAAAGTACTATTTCAGAACTAGCCATGAAGTGTTTGGATTCACAAGAACTAGTTCAATTTAAAGATGTAAGTATTAAAAAAAACAAACAAATGATTTAAAAACCTATGATTCATAACAGCAACACACCACAGGTTTATCCCATAAAAACACTGCTGAGGATGCTCCTTGAATGTGACAGAAGTACAGGACAAGTTTGGAGCTCCTAAAGCACTGAAGATTAATGTCAACAAAATGAAAAGATCTGAAAGGTTGAGTGCATATTGCCTACTTGTGTTACGAAGATGAAAATGTTTAAGGCCCAAACAGCTGATTTGGTTGAACCCAGATAAGTATACTGTCATTTTTCTAACAAGATCCATTAAAACCCCAAACCCAACAATTAATTCATGCGACTAAGACCTTTTTGTAATAGCCTGGTGTAGGTTCTGTCTCTGCTGCAGCACTCCATTGTTGTCCAGATATGATTAAAACCATATCACAGAGCCATTTTATTGCATTTGGCAGACACATTTTTTTCAATGCAATGTAAACAAGTGTAACTGTAGTTTTTTCCCTCTTCACTCTGTCGAACCAGCAGAGCCGTGTAAATACTGATCCACGTTCCTGGATGTTGGTTCAGGCCTCCTCAAGGGATTTGTTGGCAAAAAAGAAAAGATAAAACAACGGCAACTTTATCCCTTAATCCCTGAGTGTGGGTTGGGGGGCGGCTGGCTGGTCGATGAAAACCTCCCCAGCGGACATCTCCCTCTGACTGGCCAAATCTGTTGTCTTCACTTTAGCACTGCACAGCTTTTGTGACTGTCAGTTCAGTGTTAGAAGGGTTTTGAAAGGAAGAGCAGGGAAGAGTCTCTCCTTTTATCCAGCAACCATAAATTGCAGCTCTCTGACAGCGGTAGAGCAGCAGCACATCATTTTTTCTTCTCTAGATAGAATGAAAATACATCTAAAAAGTGATTAAAATGTACACACTGATCCATTAGTAACTGCTCTTTTGTAACAGGCTCCTTTCCTGCTGTAATGTGCTTCACTGACATGTTTTCCCCCTGCTGTTGCCTCTCTCAGTTCCAGCATGGTGTCATCGTAGCGGTGGATTCTCGGGCCACAGCGGGCTCCTACATC
This sequence comes from Amniataba percoides, assembly GCA_037176925.1. Classification (NCBI taxonomy): domain Eukaryota; kingdom Metazoa; phylum Chordata; class Actinopteri; order Centrarchiformes; family Terapontidae; genus Amniataba; species Amniataba percoides. Next base: position 18,601,653 of record JBAJHX010000062.1, read on the forward strand.
GCCTCGCAGACAGTGAAGAAGGTTATTGAGATTAACCCCTACCTGCTGGGCACCATGGCTGGAGGAGCCGCAGACTGCAGTTTCTGGGAGCGCCTGCTGGCCCGCCAGTGCCGTGTCTACGAGCTTCGCAACAAGGAGCGCATCTCGGTGGCAGCGGCCTCCAAGCTGCTGGCTAACATGGTGTACCAGTACAAGGGCATGGGGCTCAGTATGGGAACCATGGTGTGTGGCTGGGACAAGAGAGGCCCAGGTAAATACAGCAGCTGTATCTGTCATGCACACCTGTCATGGCTCCTGTCAGTTTCTGATCCAAAGTTAGATTTGTGCTTGTAAAGAAAAATAAGGATCATGATGATTATAGTTTATCATTGAGAGGTGCCATTTCAATTATTTACTTAACAGCAGCAATTTTCCAAAGTGAATATACTAGATAGGGATTTTTTGTTAATATCTATCTAGGCTTTGATGTTTTAATTAGACAGATGGGAGGGTTTCAAATGTATGATAATGTGATGTCAGTATTCAGATGAAGAAAAAAATATTTAAACCCACATATAAAACTCAACACATTTGGGCTATATCAAATATATTTTTGTTGCATTCGTTTTAGTGTTAGAACGTCTCATTAGTTTCATTTTCATAATGATTTGATCAGTCTGTAATAGAATAGAATAGCAAAATAATGTCTCCAAACATCAGGTTTTGTCTCAGTTTACAATGATTTAAAACAGAGAATAGCTGCAAATGACTTAATCAATTAATCAGCTATCAAAGTAGTTGCAGAGTTTTCTGTCTGATTTATAAATCTACTAATCACTACAGCTTTAATTAGTTTGAATTAAGTAAAGATTTAAGATTAAGACCTAAACTATATAGTATGGATTTAGAATTCTATTCACTCCCGTTAGAGTCTGCTGTTTTACTCCAATTTCAAGCAACTTTACATTGTCAGAGTTGTATTTATGTTACTCATTTTAAAGCATATTTTTATATTCATTAGTCAGTTTAGTATCTTTGTCTGTTATTACTGGGCAGGCTACAACCAACATGGCACAGATTTCTTTTGAGAATACAGCGCGACTCATTTCTGACTCAGCTCTGAGTCACAAACTCAAACTTACTCACGCACACTGCCACACTCAACCGCCCGCTCTTGGCGCGTGATTTCCTCTCTGTTTTTGTGTGGTGGGCGTCATATTTTGGCATGTTAATTTTGACTTGCAGCTCAAGAGATGAGCAATATTATCCACTCGTTTAAACACAATGTCGCTGTTTTTAATGATGACAGAATTGCCATATGCTTTAGTCCCAAAGGCAGCTATTTGATGGCATTCATTACTTTCCAAACCGAGGAGAAATTTGAAATGATAGCGGTTTAACATAATTCATTGTAATGTTGGGTTAGCACTTTCTTCATACGAAACAGTTGACAGCAAACATAGTTTTTTCATCATTTTAAGGAGACTCTCCATTTTTTCTTGTCAGCCATCAAGTGTAATGATAATTTGTGCACAAAACTGTCAATCAATGAGGTTTTTCAGTTACCTGAGTGGTGTCACTGAAGTACAAACACGTCTGTAGTTCCCAGAGTTTCCCACTAGATGGTACTGCAGCCTCTTTTATGCCGCTGTCCCGCTTTGTACTTAAAGCTGCGACTTTTGGACGCCACGCAGTGTGAGGCCGTACATCACAGAAGGTGTGCTTAAAGAGGCCGCCACAGTGACACAGTAATGGGAAATCGATAAGGCTGGGACTGCGGGCCAGCGAGAACGCGGTGGGATGATGGACGTCGGGTCTCAGCCCCGGACAATTGGGTCGCATGCATAATGCCCCGTACACCCGCTGAGATCGATGCCGGCTTTGTCTGGAAAGCAGAGAGAGCTTTGTTGAACAATGACGGCCTCGCCGGTATGCCAACAGACCCAAATGACACGTGTTAAATCCTAGGTAATCAATTGGGGAAATAATGATCCCTGTATAAGTTCAATAGGTGTGGGAGCTTTGCCATGGCCCCCACAATGCCAGTGATTGAATGGAGAGGTAAATGTCATGTAAATTAAATCAATCGCGATTAGGCGGGAAGCTCATTAGCTGGCTACAATCATGTCAAGAGCACTTATTCCCCTGATGGAGTGTCTTAAGCTGCATGCAAAATAAATAGAATAAAAGCCATGTTGAGAAGCTTGACAAATATGGCTCCATGTAATAACATTAAATGTTATGACACTTGTAATCAGTGTATAGTTGATGCTTGATAAATCTGCACAGAAAAGCTGCTACATTCTGACCAACACCTTCTGTTGCTCCGCATTAGGACATGGAGGGACTGCAGGAAGGTGATGTGTGATTAAAGTGGCTGTAGCCCCCGTGATAGTAGAGAGCTGTATGAATTGAGACCTCGTCAGAGAAGACCCATGTGGCAGTCAGTTTTACAGCCTCTCCCAGGAGAGTGATGTAATAGGTTTTTTTTCCCCAACCACGTCTGCTCTACTACTGTTTTTTTTTTTAACTCCTGATCCAGTAGTGAATTCTAGTGGGAAGGACAGATGACGGACAGACACTGACCCATTTGATGCTAGCCACCCATCCATCACCCCGTGCTCCTCACCTTCCTCTAAAAGCTGTCAGTCGAGCCAGCTACACAAGCTGCTGTTGAAAAAGAGAAGGGGAGAAAAAAAGCATCCTTAAGCACCTGTCAGCTGATCGATGGAGTGGAAGGAGCCACACTTGGCCGCCACTGCTGCAACGCTCCACCATGCAGGCAACTTACCCCCGCATCTGCTTTAAGTGGGCCTCATGAATCCCCCCAACCCACCCTCACTTTTTCCGTTTTGTTCTCTGAGCAGTCGTTGCCACCTCCTGTGACTTCTCCGTCAGCGTTCGAGGTACGGAGCCCGTTGAGTGTTATCACATTGGCCCGACAAAGAACCCAGGTGTGTTTTGGAAAGGAGTGGATGTGGGAAGTGTTTTTTTTTTTTTTGGTGCTGCTGCGCTTCTATACTTGGACCTCCTAAAGAGTCCTCATCCACCTCCGTCAACTGTGCTACTCAACACAAGAGGCTGCCTTTACAACTCTCTCTCCCTGCCTATTATGTTTTTAACGAGTCCCTTACAGTTTTCAAGAGGAACAGGCAGGTCTCAGAATGGCAAATTACCCCCGTGCATAGGCAGGCACTGGATGATTATCGTGGCAAGTTAACGACAGGCTGAGGAAGCTGCAATTTGCCAGTTGAAAGCAATGGTAAGCCCTTTTTTTTTCCAGAAAAGCAAGTGGCTCTCCATCCCTAATAGACTGTCACTAGTTTAGCCGAGGAACTCTGCAAGCGAGCATGTACAATCCGAGGGCATTTTGAAGTGTTTTTTAATGTGGGAGATGAGCAATAGCGGTGGATATCAGGCAATTTTATATGCATGTGTCCCTGCGTCTCTCTGTGAGAGTATCATTTTCACAGGTTTTGCTTTGTGAAGCGCGATGAAAAACATGCCTTTTTTTTGCAGGCTGTCTTTTTACCATCTGCAGGCGAGCTGTGGGCGAGCTCACAGGCTGGTGCTTGTCACCCGTACCACGTCACATCGGGATCAGGCCTAGCAAGTGTGTCATGGCGCGGAACAAAATGTCTCGCATGTGTCCGCGGAGCGTGGTGTGGAGCAAACTGTCCCTCACAGGTTCATCAGAGCATTGTGGGTCTGCAGGCCACGTGGGATTACATGTTAGGCCTGTTTGGTGCGGGGTGAGCTCACGTCTGCTGTGTCATTCAAATCTCCGTACATGTGGACGTGAAGGAAATATCTCTGTAGAAGTGTGTGTGTGTGTGTGTGCGTGTGTGTGTGAGGATATGACTTTGCTGTACTTGTCTGATGTCCACAGGATGTGAAGGTGCTGTTGTTGGATTTCTTTTTTGTCCTCCTCGAGGTGCGAGGTGCATTTACCTGTGCAGCTCGGGTTGCAGGTCGATAGTTAATTTTTGGCGTGTTTGCGGGGATCAATAAGGCCCGGAGCTGGGTCCCTGGGCTGACAGCGATGTGGCCCACGCCTCGTCAGCAGGTTCCGCGGCCGGCTTCGTTTTACTTGAAGAGGATGCAGCTGTTCATATCTGCCAGCCTTACTTCGCTTGGAGAGGTTGCAGCTGTTCATATTCTCTCTCTAGAGGACGTGGCGCGTGTGCGCATACAAGTTTGTGTGTGTTTGTGTGAGAGAGGCGGTGTTAGATATACACCATCTCATTTTTCCCGACAACGCTCAACACCTGAGTCAGGAGAACGGAGGAGGCATTTGCATCGATTACAACTCCCTTCATGTGGTTTCTCCCTGCCTTCACTTGCTGTTCCACCTTCTTGACCTGCCTTTTGTCCTTTGTCCTCAGGGCTGTACTACGTCGACTCGGAGGGCAACCGGGTGTGTGGTGACCTGTTCGCCGTGGGCTCAGGCTCCATGTATGCCTACGGCGTGATGGACAGCGGCCTGCGGCATGACCTGACTGTGGACGAGGCCTGCGAGCTCGGCCGCCGCGCCATCTACCAGGCTACGTACCGCGACGCCTACAGCGGAGGGCAGGTCAACCTGTACCACGTCCACAGCGAGGGCTGGACCAGGGTCTCTCAACAAGATGTGCTCATGCTGCACCAGCAGTACAAGGAGCAGGCATAGTTCTGAAAATCAAGAGCACAGAGGGGACAAGGAAGTGGGGAGAGAATAGGGAGGGTTGGAAGTTTATTCTGGAATCCAATGTTTAAGATGTTCTGTAATATCAGTAGGGTTGAGACATGAATAAAAAGGACTCATCTGCCGATTGATTTCCACTTGCATACTTCTGTGACCCATTTTGACTTGTTGCTAGCTTAAAGCTTTATATTGTACATTTAACAATGCCAGTAAGCTTCACTCACCCTGCACAGTATGATTTGAGGGGCTGCGGAGGGGGGGTGATGACTCAAACGTGGCTTAATACAGTGTGGGAGTAGTGTGGTGCTTGCCCTACATACATTTCATTTGGATCATACCCTGGGAAACTACATCTTTCTCAATAAAACCTGTGGTGTTCTGTTTTTTTCCACGAGCGTTGTTTTTGTTATTTCGCATGAGTGCTGATTTTACCTTTAGGTCGCAAGAATCTATGAATTTCTCTGAATTTATGCTTTATGTAAATGAATAGTCGTGTCGCCTTATCTTCCTTTGATGTAGTCATTTTGCCTCTGTTTGTGTTTACTTTTCAGTCATCTGTTCCCCCAGCTGTTGGGATTCAGAGGTACATCCAAAGCCTATTTTGTCTCCTCTATATGTTCTGTGTTTGTTAGTGGGGAGTAGCACTGTCTAAATAGCACTATTTAATTGCATACCACCAGCCTCAGTAATTGTGCCTCCTGAGTTGTAACAGTGTGTTTTCTTCCCCTCATTGATAATGTTCCCTTCCTCCGCTCACGTTGCACAAATGCGTCTTTTAATTGGAAGGGGAAATTTATTCTTTAATTCCTCCCCGACACACATAGCTTCTCAATGCGCAATGTTGTGTGCCGTCCTGCCATGGTGTTTTACAACGTAACGACCTGCGCCAGCAGTGTGTGCCCCTCCAGCAGTTTTTATGGTAGAGAATAAACACTAGTAAAGGGGATGGGTAGACATCCGAAGCCAGCGCGCTTTCAAATCATGGTTAAAAACTAGTTTCACAGGTGACTAGTTAGCAGATGGAATAGAAATGGGATTTCGATAAATGCAAATGAGCAGGTCCCGTCTGTGATGCTGCCGTTGGTAAATGAAGTGATGGGAAGTGCAGCACCAATAGAAGCATGAACTAGCAGCGATGACGCATGGAGATATGACAAATTGAAGCAAATGTGAAGAGGAGCATGAACACTTTAGGGAAGACTCCGGTTAACTGAGGTCAAGGGGTTAAAGGGGTGATGATTTTCTACAAACACAAAGAATAGGACTCTAAATTGTATCCTCAGAATAGCGGGTAAAGGCTAGGCCCTTCAGCACCATTTAATATCAAACACAACGTATTTAAGTATAGTGAAGGAAGCCTTGCCTTGATAAAAATAGTCAGCTTTTAGAGGCTGCAATTTTAGTCCATAATTGCTTGATGAGACGCTATTTGAGCAGAATCAGTGAAACGTGTGTACGTGGAGCAGGATTTACCAGGAAACCAGTGCACCAGTTGTACCACATTGAACGAGCATCCATCACATCACAGAGGAACATCCAAACCAAACAATTACTGCATAAAATGGATGGATGATTGACCAATCAATTGAAAGTGGATATAGCTGGGGAAAATGTGGCACCAAGCCTCCCAGGAGACTCAATCACACCACATTTGCTCAGTTTGCTGCAGTTCTGGAGACTTAGCTTCACACAGTAATAATAAGCTTTATTTATATAACACTTTTCAGGCACCCAGTTACAAAGGGCTTTACAATAAGACACGTCAAAATAACTTCATAAAAACACAACAAATAAAAGCAAGTTTTACATAAATAGGGGTGTCTGTGTATAAAAGTGATCTAAAAGAAGAAATCCATTTTGTTTCCCTGATCTCCTCAGGCGAGTTATTGCAAAATCCAGGAGCCCTGACAGCAAAAGCTCTGTAACTTTTGTGTTCAAGTCTACTCTTCAAACAATAAGAGGAGCCAGGTGAACATCCGGCACTAATTTCTTACTTAAAGGCACCAGTATGCTTCAAATGAGGTATTTGTTGCGTCATCAAACTGTGTCTCAAACCCCTTCAAAGACATCATTGTGAATGCGGAGGATGAGTCCAAACTCCATTTGTAACTCTCCAAAACCAACAATCTGTTCTGACGCTCATTTCATGCAGCAGTTCTCCATGTTTTGGTTTTTGAAGACCAAAACATTTTTGAGCTTTCCTTAAAGCATTTCTAGATGGCTGCAGAAACGTGTCTAAGTAGTTGGTTTTTGTATGTACAGGCGATAGCAACATGATGGATGCTCTGGAGAAACGCTGTTAGCCCCATTTGTGTGATTCATCGAGTCTTTTCCGCCATGATGGAAGACTTTTATCCCTGTCTGTGAGTGTTTGTTACTTCCCTGTCACTTTTGGCTCGGGACGTGCACAAAAAACACTTGGCATGAAGTGGGTCTTTTCAAGCACACTGAACTCTTAAAGGTGGACTCTACATATATATGGAGAGAGTTTGTTGATATTTTATATTTCACTGCTCCTCCAGACGCCCCCTCTACCCAAAGTCATGGACACACAGAGGGTCTGCTATAGGGAAAATTAGATATAAAGCAATTTTATAATAAGTTGTCAAGGTAGTGTCTGCAGGTATTTCTGTTTCATTATCATCACAGCGAAGCTCCATTCATGGTGGGTGTGGATGTGGAAGAGTGGTGGTGGCCAGCAGAAGGAGAGGACACTAGCTTCAGACAGCGATACACACAGGTGACCTGATGGATCTGTGACACCCCGCAAAACCTGAACAGGCAGCCTCTGTGTCCGTCATCACGCCATTCAACTCTTCGTCCACTGTTGGAAAGCCTGGCCGATGCTGATGGGACTCTTTCCCTCTGGTAGTCAGTGAATCTGACTCAAAGTTTATTGGATTAGAGATGCAGACTGCACCTTTAAGTAGCTCTTACTTTGGGGAACATGAGCTTGTTCATAGCTTTTGCTGGCGCGGTTGCTCCTGCCCGCCCTTTAGGCCTGTCTAGTCATGTACAGAGGAAACACTTCTCACCTGCAGTTTTTGACCGTGTTTGGACTCACCCTGTCTGCGTGCGTGACCTTGGCGTCGGACCAGCAGACTGTAGACAGCAGGCCGCCCGTCGTCCCTGTCTGGCGCAGAGATTGCAGGTTGTCAACAGGTATTTTCAGAATAGCTGCCATTAAGTACCAGCTTTCAGAACATTTTCACAAAGCTTTACACACAGGGCAAGATGGTGACACTCTGGGGAGGCATGACAAAATGAAGAAAATAGCTGCCTTTTTTCTTTTTTTTTCTTATTTTTTGCCTAAATTAGACGGAATGCTATGAAAAAGACCAGCTGGCGATATTGAAAGGTGCCAGCGTGCTGATTTTCACACTGTCAGAAAATAACCCCTGTGCCCACATTATACCATCTGTCAGGTGGTCATATGTGATTTCACTCCCAGACATCAGATCATATCTGAACACAGTCCTAAGGGTGCCCTGACAACCTATTTGGGATTCACGCTCCTCATATATGAGGCGCTTCTGCGCCTGATTTGATGCTCAGACTTTGTAATTGGATCTTCAAATGGCGAAAAACACCCACTTGCGAGGGTCCATGCCTTTGGTGATTGAGTATCAATCAGCCATTGTTTATTCCTGTTGATACTTTACCCCGACGGAAAAATAAATGAGAAGTCTATTTGGCTTGGGTAATGACTCCCTGCAGGCTGCCTCTTGTCCACCCCGAAGGCTCTGCGGGTGTCACATAATCAGTACACCCAAGTCCTTAAACGCGTGCCAGTTCTGACAAACAACAAAGCTGGCGTGAAGATAATTGCGTTTGTGGTCCCTGCGCATCCCCTTCCTCGCTGGCGCAAGAGGCAGCCGCTGCCTCGCCTCGTTTGAGAGGTGCTGTTTTTCATCCCTCGCGATGACAGCCACACTCTTGTCATTCCCGCCGCGTTCTTGCCACGGCCGCCTCGCTCTACTCGAGACTGTTCTTTTTTTTGGTTTTTTTTGCTTCCTCACACCCCCTCTTCCCCAGCAGTGTTTTTGGCAATTGCTTTTTTTTTCTTCCTTTTTTTTGACTCGATTAATTCAGTGACACGAATGAATACAGCCCGGCAAAGTAAACAGTGCAGCCCTTGAGTTCTGTCCAATCGGAGTCAGTACTTGTCCGTTTCCCAGCAGGCACCTAGAAGCTTCTGCCAGCGCCACTATTGCTGCTCTTGATGATGATGATCATGAGGGCGATGGTGAGGATGAGGATGATGATAGCACTTACTATTGGTGCCGACTGCGCGTCGAGGGGCCCTGAAGCGCTTTGCTGTTTATCCCTTGTCATGACACCTGACTGTATAAATGGGGCCTGTCTGTTTGTTTTATCGTCAACAGCGCAGGGCCTTGCCTCCCAGGCAAACAGAGACAGGGTCAGGGAGACTACAGCTAAAGACGTGGCAGCAAGAGCGATGGTGGCTGCCACGGTCACTCCACTTACTCCCATGTGGCTCCTGGCTTTTTTTTTTTTTTTTTTTTTTTTTTTTTTCTCCGCCTAGTTCCTTTACACCCGGGGGACCAAGCTCCCCAGGGGGAGGAAAAGGAAATGTGTCCTCCCTTTTT
>JBAJHX010000062.1:18611025-18638514 GCA_037176925.1 Amniataba percoides
AGAAAAAGGGGCAGGGGGACTACAACTAAAAACGTGGCAGCAAAAGGGATGGTGGGTGTCACGGTCGCTCCACTTGCTCCCATGGGGTTTCTGGTTTTTTTTTTTTTTTTTTTTTTTTTTTTTATATTGCGCTGCGTCCTTTAATACGTGGTGACTAAGTCCCTCAGGGTAGAGGAAAGTGAATTGCGTATCCTGTTGTTTCACAGTATCAATTGTTTTTTTTCCGACTTCTTGCTATTTTACTGGCAGTTCAGTTCTGGTTATGTGAGCACTTACATTTGTTTAGGTGACCCACCATTACGGGGTGATGAGGGTGTTTTTTTTTCTCTTTTTGACTGATCTTGCACAGTGGCTCATATGTGGTGCTTTTGTAAGCATCCCTCATCTTATTTGTTGAAATCTGGATTTGTAACATGCAGAGTCCATCATTTAAAAAAAACCCCAAAAAACTAAACATTGACCAGCATGTCTCCAGCATCTACTGTGTGAAATGCAGCTTTGGCTTCCACATTATTTCCCCTCTGGATGTCTCTGCTTTACAATTCCGATGGAAGAGTACAAAAGTGCATGGTGTTTTTTATTGGTTTGAAGTGTCAGTCAGAGCTGCAGGCTTTTTGACAGAGTAGCCGGCCCCAGCGGAAGACCCATCTCAAGAGGAACAGCTCTGCCAGGCTTGAAAAAACCCCCACCTCCCACTCATCTCTTCTTTTCCCCCTTTTCTTTCACCTCTCCATCCGTCCATCCTTTTTTTCTGTTCCACATTTTGACTTAATCCCCCCTGTGGTGCCCTCGGCCTGTCGCCATCTTCCCTCCGGCCTGATCCTGCTCTGATCAATGCCACCCCCCCCCTCCCCCACACCGATGACACCGACGGGGGAAATGAAGGCATTAATTACCCACCCCAGAGCTCGTTACCCGGCCTCAGCCCTTTCAGCTTCCTGGCTCTTCTCTGACTCTGCAATTGTAATTCAGCTGGGGACCGAAGACGTGAGGGTAATAACAGAGGGTACCCGTCCAAACGGACGATCGCCCACTGATAGATGATCCGCTGGGCCGGACGTGACGGAACTGACGTGAGGGGGCCGGGAGTGACTCCGAAGTGATTGACACACAGCTTTGGCACAGGGATTATGTGTGAGAGAAATAATTTATGACTTTCTCTTCCGGAGCCGAGACGAATGCCAGAAATGAGTAATGACCTCTTGGAAGTTCAGCTTCTCTGATCGCAAACAATAGCCCAGGTTGTCAGTGCTGTGGAAATGACTGAGTTGATGGCGTTATGAGAATGAGAAGCTAATGGACTAAATCATGGAAATGGCACTTTAATTAAATATCAGGGCCCTGCTACGAACAACATTTTAAAATTAGAGACGTCCTCGCTGATCAATATTGTTCCTGCTTGCACTGCGAAGAAAAGGAGTGTAAATTGTTCTTTCTTTCTGCTAAATGCCTCCCTTTTTGTGTACCCCGCTATCTTGTCATCCTTTCTTCTCCCTGCCCTTGTGTGTCATATTTTTTTTTCTTGACAGTGTGAGTGCCAAATTCTTGAGTGCCCAGCAGTTGGCCTGCTTTGTGTTATTCAGCCTCTGATGTTTTCATGTAAGCACTGTGGTGAAAAAAATAAATGTTATTTGCCGAGCCACTGTCTCCCCTCAACCGTTCCCCATTTTATTTGCCATAGCCTTTAGTCTGTTTACCGTCCTCCCATCGATCAGCACTTTCTCCTTATCCTCCCGTGCTGTATTCTGTATCTGCCTCTCTCTGCCCCACCGCTTCCCGCCTCACACCCTCTCTTCCCCCCTCTCTATCTACTTTCCCCATGACCCCCCCCCCCCCCCCCATCCCTCCTCTGTCTTTCCCTTTCTCCCTCCTCCCACTCCTTGCCTTTCTTTGCTCAGGACCGATCGGCTCTCATTACACTGATGGCCCTGATGATTCAGTTGAATGGTGCACTCTCTCCCCGGTGCCTCTCCAAGGCCTCTCTCTGCCGCCTGCTCACGCAGCAGCACTCAGCGGTGACGGCGGCCTCGGCTCTTTCTTTGTAGGCACAATGACAGCATGACACCTGCTACTCAGCACCCCGTGACCTCTCGATGGTGTCATATAGGTCACAGGGAGAGTTGCGTACTGACGTGTGCTTTGCTTTACAAGGGCTTTTCAGGTGCAAATGTTCTACATGTGAGGCAGAGGAATTGTGAGGCGCTTGTTGTCGATGTGTGCGGACAGGCATGTATTGGTGACTGCGAGGAAGAATTAAATGAGGTGGGCGTGAATTTTTTTCTTCAGCCTGTTCATGTTTCTTACAATAAACCAGTCTATTTCAGATCTCAGGTATAAGACTTCCCTTTTGATCTTGGCTGTAGCCTGTGAATGCCAGCGCTGCACGCTACCTGAACCACAACCACCTTCTATTATTCATCCCTAAAGGCGCAGGTTTCACACAATCAGAACTACCTGCACTGCAGCTGCCTCCACTCCGAGGGACTCTGGCTACCGCTGCTGCTTTTCTTGCTGAAATGCAAATTGCGCAGGCTCAATCTAACGCTTTGTCCCTTTTCTTCCCTCTGCCCTCGCCCTTGATGCTTCCTCTTTCTGACTCTACATTCAACTGAAATGTAATGTCAGATCTCAGTGTTGTGAGGTGAGTGTTTACTCCCCGTCACTTGAAACAGTATTTATATCACAGCATAGCTTCACCCCACTTCTCCTCTTTTTAGCTCTCGTTAAAGTTTTAATCCCAAAGATTTGATTGAAAATAATGTCTGTTAATCATTCTCTATCACAGATTAATGCATCTTGGTGGTTGTGGATATGGCTCATTGATGAAAGCCTCCAGGATGTGCCGTATTACAAGCCAGGTACCGGTGGCGACTTTCCTGGAAAAAACACAGCTGGCACGTTGTTATGCTTTTAGGCTTTTAATGCAACAGGCTCTCTTCAACTCACCTGTGCGTAAAGCAGCATACTGTTTTTTTCCAGTCTCTGCTAGAGTTGCGAGGAAACGGTTGCCATGGCCGAACAAACAAAGAAAAGATCGATGACTACACATGATGAAACTGAAATTAGGTCCATATTGGCAATTACAGACTGTCATGTGAAAGAGAACAAAATAAAAATCCTCAAGTCAATAACTTTACGTCACTTTAAAGGACTTCTCTACTGATGCAGCCTCCTGATCCTTTTTACTCCGTGCATTCCTCATCCTCGCAGAGACAAGGCGCCCGCATCGCCCACAGTGCAACTCGACTGCTTTTCTACGATTTAGGTGTGTTATGCCGGTAGTGGCTAATGTAGCCTCAAGCTGGTAGCCTCAAGCAGAGATGAGGAGCGTGCTGCACAGGGCGGGTAAGCTTCATTTTCCAACTTGTAGTTTGCTGACTCACGTGACACCACTTGAGGCAATTTTTCAGCTCTTGTGCAGCTCCCTCTGGATCCGCTAAAGGCCTCACACAACTTGTTTTCACGTATGAAGCAGCACTCTCCAACACCTGTAAACACACTTTGAGGTGTAGAATCACCGGAGTTGCAAAAATAATGTTATTCTACACTGTCTGACAGCATTAAATATATATTCTTCATTGAAGTTACTGTGCATGATATTGACAGAGTCAAATATTCAAACCCCAAAACTTGTTGTTACTTCTGCACGATTCCATCAAATGGAAATATTCATGGGGTCTTGTGCATCATTTCATACACATTTTCCTGAAATTTGATCCTGATATTTTTGGTATATTTAAAAACTTTTGGGTCTCAGCTAGTGTTAGAAATAAAGTTTTGGCCAGGGGGTCTGTGGTTCTTAAACTGTTGAGGGGGAAAAGCAGAGGTTGGTAGTGTAATATGTAAGTTGATGTGATGTGCTATTAAAGGGTCAGTCCACTGACACCACAAAGAACTAACTTAATCCTAGATACACAAGTTCTGGTTTTATCTGCTGTATCTTATACTGCCTCCCCATCAGAGTTGTATACAACTTTGGTTGTGCAATAAAAAAATTGTCTGTCTCGTTTACTGAATTATCTGCAGACTTCAATGGGACCACTCTGCAGTGGGACCACTCTGCGGAAGTCGTCCCAGTTTAACTACAATGCCTACAAGAAGTAAAGTGGTCCATTGTTTAGTTCAGTAGGTGAACTGCCTGGAGAGTCAGCTATTTTCCAAAGCCAAAATCGCTCCACTGCACTAGATGTCCAACTGAGTAAAGCCCCAGAATGCACTGTAAAAAGCAGTGAGCATTGATTAGATGTGACATCACTGCATTGCTGCTTCTCCACACTTCCTGCACAATGTAATATCAAGGATTCAGCAATGCAGAGCTGCCACAGCGAGAATAGAGTAATCATTTTCAAAGCAGTCTTGTTATAACGTTAAAGCTCGCTCTTTATAACAGGAGGATTTTCTCATGAAAACAAGACTCTTAGCCACAGTTATGAAGACAATGGGGACTCAGCTGCTGGCTGAACGTTAGGCACATGAACAGAAGATGAGAGGACAAGCTGTCCCATAAGAAATCAGGCAAAGCCTTGAATGTCTTTGGTTAGCCGAAGTTGCTCTTTTGGATAGAAAATTCTCCCGGCAACCAAGCTGCAGATAAGACAAAAGCTCATGTACTAATGATGCTCTCATGCACATTTCTAAACGGGAGCAACATTTCACAGTGGGCTTTTAAGCCTTAAAATAAAGACTGTGGCTTCATTTGACACTCACTTCTTCTTCTTTCTGCAATAGAACACTATCTTTAATCACTGAGTGGACAAATTGTGGGAAAACATTTTGTAATGGTGGCAGTCCTACGCTGGTATTTGAAGAAGACACAGCTGAATGTTATGACATTAACAACAGGTAAGTCTGCTATAGGTGAGTCAGGAGGTGAGGAAGCACAGAGACCACGCTGATAATATAAACATAATCAAACGTGGCTATCATTAATTTTAATGGCTACAGCTGTGTTTTCCACTATACGACAGCTCTGTGAAAAGGGTCCCTTCAGAAGCAAACGCAAGCACGATCTAGTCTTTATTTGTATTATTTTAGCCCACCAAACTCTTAGCAGATACTGTGTGCACTTCACAAGTGACAGAGCTCTTTATTCCAAATGAAGGTGACTTTGAAATGAAAATGGTGAGTATTGGGATGAAGCCAGTTACAGGCTGAGACCAAACAGCGATATGTACTGTAGCCGGGTTGGCCCACCATATGCCATGGAGAGCCGAAGAGTCTGCAGGTTTTCACTCCAACAGATCTCCTCCACAGGTGACCGTGCTGATGAGCTCGTTCCCTCTACCTGATGGAGTGCTAATTAGTGAGTCTTTAGTTGGAATGAAAACCTGTAGGAGGACCGTGTTTGGCTACACTTGTATTACAGTATCCTCTTTATTTTTTATTTTATTTTATTTTTTTTTAGGGAAAACCATTTGATGTCAGTCAAACGGCAGCTTCACAGAAATGACTCTCCTGGAGCTGTCTCAGTATCATCTGCAATTTGTTTGATTTTTTTCCGCCCCAATTGTGAGCGGCTCCTCTATTTCCTTTGTGCATTTCATCGGGAGACAATAGTGTCCATCAACAGCACACTCACAAAGCAAGCAAATTTAATATGCATGCTGATACATTTTGGAATATATCATCTGGTCTCTCAGTGCGGGCGCAGCACAAACTCAAAACCATGTTACATTTAGTGTTTGATATAGAATAAGCACACAAATCAACATTACCAAGTGGCATTGTATTTATGACTGCTAAATGTTTCACTTCGTTCACCAGCTACTTGGTGTCTGGCAGGTAGTGTTCAGTAGGTAGTGTTACTAGACATTTTACCGAAAACAACTGCCTGCAGCTAGAAACGATGCAGATGAGAGCGGCAAGAGTGAACTGAAAGAGTGAGGTGCAGGCCATAAAACCAAACCAAAACAAAAAAAGTGCTAAAATACAGCAAAAAGCCCCAAAGAGCTGAGTTTAACTGCAGACCCAGGATGTAATAAATTGTGAGACTGTTAACTCAGGAACTCTTTTTAATGACGTACACATCATTTGAGGCTGTCGCTGATGTCAAAACATTGATTAGTGCAGCTTTAAGGTAAAATCCACCCTAACACACACACACGTCTCTCCCACTGTGGACACTGTCATAGCAGGAAAAGCACAGGTGTAACTAATAACATAATTAATGGCTTCATTTCATTTCACTGTGCCAGTATGCATGACAGAGAGCCAGCATGCACAATAGCAGAGCACTGGAACTGGAACACCCAAACGCCATGCAGCTGTCATTACTATGATTACCAACGCCTCTGTGACGATTCAAAACGTCCTCTCTGAGAGCGGTCTGGAGGCCTTTTTTTCGGGGCAGATATTTTGACATGTCACAGCAGGCAAAGCGCAGGTGTTAACTAATAACATTAATATTATCCTGCATCCTTTTCAGGTGTGCCAGTTTCAGGGTCCTGATACTGTGCACGCTGTCTCCCTGCCAGTGGCTCACTGGGACACTTCAATGGAACAGAGCCATCATTAACGTGATTAGTTCCACCTGTGCTTCTGCTGCTACGACAAGTCAAAACATCTGCTGTGGAAAAGAAAACAGGGGTCTGTTTGCAGTGTCCTTTGAATTCCAGTCTTTTAAAAAAAAATGTATTGAATCTCTACGGATGTATTTTTATTGTCTACGTGGCCAAACCTGGACACGAGAATCTCCAGCCATCTGCAGCGTCAAAAGGTGGAAGTTGGCCCACCGGAATACGAAACCTCTCTCTAGGCTCGCCAAGTTATGCTGACATGAAACTGTTTTACAGGTAGAAACCGCCGCGGAAGACGCAGAGATGCCAATTACTCCACGAGCAGCGACCTCAATGGACTACAGCGTGGCAAGGATGTATGATGTGTTTTGAATTGGGGGCATGCCTCTGATGTTTGCTTTAAATCACAAATACTCACTCTGGCAACACTTGATTACAAAAATGACATTTAACATTGTTGCTATTTGTATTACTGTCTGATCTGAGAGTACCTAATTGTGTTTTTTTTTCCTGTGGAGGGTAGTGTGGTCTTAACCCGATGTTAAAATTCTGTGTGCCGTTTCCTCCACGTCCCATCTGTTTCTTCCAAGCCAGCTCTGCTATTTTCTTCCCTTTTTTCTCTTGTTAAAACATATCAGAGTAAGCCTAGTCTTTGCTTCGCCTTTGCCTGTAATCCCTATAGTGCTTGTTACTACAATACCCTTCATCTAACTATTCAGTAGTGGGGTTTCTTATTGCTTTGGGAGGGTCTTCCAGTACTGATGCTTGTTGTGGATATTTACTGCTGCGTCTCGCTGCTGCTGCACATTGTTGTTCCTCAACACCACCTTGTAAAACTGTTCAGGTGTATTTATACAGTGTCTCCTCCGCAGTAAGCTGCGGTGCCGCTGTCCCAGAACATAAAACATTAAAGTGTTTTTCTCACCTTTGAGTGTGGCAACACTTCTTTTTGTATCTTTTTTTTTCCCTTCATAAATATATTTTTTCAAGACTGTACCCATTATCCATTGTCAAAACAGATATAAAGCCTTTTATACTCTCATTCCTTACCTTAACCTTTTGCTTGTTATTGCGCCCTGTCTTATTCCCATAAATAAATGTAAGCTCACTGTTGAAAAAGAAGAAAACAATCTCTCACGGTCCATCCCTCCTTTCAATCTCCAAATGATATCACAATGATTTTCAGCCTCTAAATAAATGAGTTTGTTTGCGTGTTTCACGTCTCACCTGAGTCTTGATCATCTCTCCTCCCTGCCTGTGATCTGGCGTGGGCCTTCATCTCGTCTAATTGGTTCTGATGCTCTCGGCGGGGCTCTCTGGAGAGAGATGCCGCGGCGCTTGCCAGGTGCAGTCGAGGAGGGGTTAAATCGCACCGCGTGGGATTAATGAAGGGTTAAAGCAGCAGATGACAGGACAGGGCAGGAGGTCTGACCGGCGTGTGGCGCTGCATAACCCAACTGCTCCTCCTCCTCCTCCTCCTCCTCTTCCTCCCTCCTCTGCCGTCTGCTGTCAAGACCCCAGGCAGGAGCCACAGCCACGGAGAGGAGTTGGTGGTGACTGCGGGGTACACTGTGGAGCATTATGTTGCTTGTTAACATGTGGGATGCATTTTGCTCACTTGTCTCCGCCTGTGGTGGTTTCTCTAATTTGTTTATATCTGGTGGATGTTGTGTGAGTGTGCGCATTTGCAGGGTAGCATCTGTGCATGCTGCGTGCGTACAAGTGGACGACATCAAGGCCGCCGTTCCCTATTTTCCGTGTGGTTTCATCTTGTCCGTCGGGGAGACGCGGGTTTCTGATGGTCTTCCACTTGAATACAGTTGGCCTGGTGCCCGCAGAAACCCCTGTGACCTCCTCGCTTCTTTCTCTCCCTCCCTCCCTCCATCCTCTGCATTGTCTGACCACACCTGAGGCCTCCAGGCACACACTGCCTCTGCCAGGTGTGTCCTTAATATGGCCTGAGACACGCATGCACACACTAACGCATGCAGAGGTTGTATAGCATCCAGACGAATGCGCAGGCATACAGGGAGCGGATCATTCTCATCCCATGCGTGTATTTCACATTGTTTTCAGTATTTCTTTATTGAATATTTGAACAAGCAGAGAAGTGCCCCATCACCGCCTTGTCTATTCCCTCTCTTCCTCTGATCGCATTTGTGACACAGCTCGTCTCTCCAAACCAAATATCACTCCACATCCAAAACAAGCGAGCTTTGTGCTTGTGAAGGTCATGTAGGTATATATGGTTCCTTGGAAATGTCAAAATTCTGTTTGTTTTTCATTGTCACGCTGTTGCCATGCTTGCGCTTGGATATTCATATCAGGGTAAAGCAGTGGGGGCTTGCATAGAAAAATATCAGTCTGCATGCCTGTCTGTCTATCTGTCATTTTGCCCATCTGTGCATCTGTGTGATTGTCCAGCATGCCTGTCAGACTGTCTGCTTTGCCATCTCCCCCCCCCCCTCTTTGTTATTCTCCTAGTTGACTCTTGCCACATGTGTCTGAAGCAATCACTCCCCTCCTCGGGCTTATGCTGTTTATCTGCCTGAATTTGTCTGTTGGCCCGCATGTGTGTGCACGTGTGTGTGCTTACATGTTTGTGCCTGTCCATTCGCATGTGGGCTTAGGATATGTGTGCCTGCATGTTTGTGCGTCAATCTCCGTGTTTGTACGAGGCTGCCTAGTGCCCACCTGTCAGTCAAACGTGTCTCTCGGCACGGTATTAGTTATCTGTAAAGGCAAGGTCATGGTGACTCAGACGCACAGAAAAAGGTAGAGCTACAAGGCAACAGTGCAGTGCTCTTCCTCGCTTTCTGGAGGACTTGAGGGAAATGGCCACTGTCCAAATGTCAAATGCGATTTTTGTTCAATTGTCATTGTGAGTGACAACAATAAAGCTATGTCTGTTTGTTCATTTCTTAAATCTGGGAATGCATTGCTAAAAAGATATCAGAGAAAATAAAAAACATGAATTGTCCAGTGGTTAGCACAAACCTCCAGGTTAGTCAAATTGATCTGAATAAGAAAACAAAGCCAGACTTACTGTTTATTACCTAAATTGTCCATTGTAAACATCCATCACATTTTTACAGACCGACTTCATTGTTCAGTTTTGATTTACTCTGTGTACGAGTTTACAATCAAGGTTTAACAGAAAATATGCTGAACTTGTGGCTCTTTCACATCCTATTTTATCACCTGTCTGCTTACTGGGCATCTTTTTTTTTTTTTCTTTCTTTCTTTCTTTTTTTTTTTTTGCAATGTGGCTCCCTGTGCCACATCTCAAAAATAAACTGGGGCGTACAGCGTTGGATGGTCAAAGCTTCAAATGACAAACCTAAGCTCTAATAAAACATAATTATCCTTTACATTATATTTTTTATATTTGTTATGATATACAGAGATGTCTCCACAGGAAATATGGAGCTTTGACCAGAAGGTGATCAGATTACCATAAAGACTGGAAATGGGAAAACAGCTCAGTGATGAACATGGTAAAATTAAATTATTTAGGTGCCAGATTTAGTCATTTTTGAACAGAGCCAGGCTAAGGTGTTTTCCCTCTTTCCAGTCTAAGCTAAGATAGCTGGCTGCTGGTGAAGCTTCACTTTCAAACAGACAAAAGTGAAATTGGTGTCAATCACCTCATCTAATTCTCTGCAGGTGTATTTCCCAAAATATCAAACTACTCCTTTAAGATGGGAGAAGCTGCCCAGAGATAAAGCAATGCTGACATAAATATCACATGAACACTTTGCACTCAGGCAACACACATTTTAGTCTATAATCAGACTAACACCCCACCACCAGCACCCCAAATGCAGAAATACACTAACAGATGGTGGATGTGCTTCATACACACGCAGACAAATTTGGCCACCTAAGCAGATGTGTACACAAACATCAGCTCACACACACATACACACACACACACACACACACAAGGAGCTTCAAGAAGAGCCGTCGTCAGAAATGGCTTCAAAAACGTGGGCATGAGCACACAGAAAACTGGCAACCAAACAGATGCGCGCAAACGCACGCAATCAGTGCGAGAGGGGAGCGAGGCGCCCCCAGTGAGCGCGCGGCGTCACAGGGAACTGAGGGCCCTGTGTGTGTGCACAACTTGGATCTCGACCACATGAAGCACAGAGCAGTGTTGGACGGGGGGGAGGCAGAGGGAGAGACGGAGGTGGAGAGTGAGGGAAAGAGGGGGAGCAGATGGGTCAGCCATCTGGTGGATGGAGGAAAAGCGAGGGAGATGAAAAGAAGAGGGAGGGTGCGCTGGAGAGAGAGAGAGAGAGAGGGAGAGGGATGTGTGAGGAGGGGGTGAGTTTCATGGGAAATATCTGTGTGTGTGTGTGTGTGTGAACAGAGTAGGAGCGAGTGTGCTGTGTTTGCGTGGGGCTGTTGGTCAGCTGAGACTCAGGTGCCGGCGGACAGTGCAGTTGAGTTGCTCTGGCACGCTGTTGAATACACTTACATCATGCACACACACACATGCAGGCACACCTACACGCACACGCCCACGTGGGTGCTAAGTTGGACCCCACAGACACGCTCAAGAATTGCCTTCAAGTACGAAGGCGAAACATACATCTTACTCACAACACGGTCCTGCTAACAACCTCTTGGCTGTGCAATCAAAGCATATTAAACCTTCCTCCTCTGTGCCACAGAGCTCCATCGGTGTCCAAAAACTATTAAAAGCACATCAATGAGCCCCACCGTTGCACTGGGTGACATGTTCCTCCACTACCACGAACATACACGCTGTAGTTTATTTCGAGCGCGTCCCACACGCACACCGTCCTGCTGCCAGAAATACTCACCAGAGCACAAAATGAGTATTAATACCTGACTGAAAATAGTCCCCGTCAAATGCTTTATTATTTGCTTCAGTTTACAAAGTCACACGTTATAGTAAGCCTCCCACCTTGTAGCACCTTATACGGTGAAAAGGACGGTGTTATTTCTTCCTTCCAAGGTTACTTTGGCTTGCGTTAACGGAACTCTTGGCTGTGCTTAGGTAAGGTGTTGATGTGGTGTTATGCTGAAGAGACTGATAACAGCATCGCTCCTGAAAACAAGCCAGGTCATGATAAGTATGTTAGAAATACACAAACGAGCAGACACATAACTAGTTAAGGAGATACTAGTTGTCTTGCATTACCTCACTCCTTATTTCTTAAGCATTACTAATATTAATGTTAAAAGTTATCTATTAAAGTTGCATCACAGTAGCAATCAGTGTTTGAACAGAAACACAAAAGTAAAGAGGATGGTTTTTTGTTTTTTTTTACTTGAGATGATAATTAATTTTCTATTTCAGTGACAGATTTATGTTTTTGTTAATTAGCATCTATTTAGGAAGGTTAAAGTGGCTGATCAGATGTCCAAACATTGGGACAGAATTATTCCAACACATCATCACTTCCCTTTATTAATGTGTTATGATTAGGGTTTAAGCATCAATTAATTTTTAGATTTAATTTAGACATGTTATCTATGCACATGCCCACACAGCAGCTAGAAAAGAAGAGTAAGACTGAAAAGACAGTCGCAGAAAACCAAGGACAAAAAACAAAAAGGTGCCCTGTGTTTTGTTGTCTAATCTAAAGTGCTGCACCAAGTGTCCCACAGGGTGAGAAAAAGAGTGAATGTGAACAAGCACCAAGGCCAAAGCCTGGATGGGGGGTAGTGACACTCAGGTAGGCTCTCTAACAGCAACACTCTGTGGATAACTTTCCCAGGAGATGTATTTTTCACGCGAATTACAGCCGAAATTTACATTTTGACTTGTGTAATATGAAATGGGACAGACCAA
Source organism: Amniataba percoides (assembly GCA_037176925.1). Taxonomy (NCBI): domain Eukaryota; kingdom Metazoa; phylum Chordata; class Actinopteri; order Centrarchiformes; family Terapontidae; genus Amniataba; species Amniataba percoides. The sequence goes on from JBAJHX010000062.1 coordinate 18,623,368, forward strand.
CAGAAGTGAGAATAATTGCAACCCCATCTGCCCATCGAGTCCGCCCCGACCACAGAGCCATGGCGACCTGCAGATTGAAGACATCAGAGTGGCGGCCCACACCTTCTGCTCAGGATACGCATATTGGATATATTGGCTCAAGCCGCCATTGCTCCTCCTAACTGGCTGAAATAAGTTCTGTGCCTGATAGATGAATAATAATTTTTAGAACGTGACTGGTATTAATGCACTTTGTTTTTTATACAAATGAAGGCTCCCATTTAATGAGCAATAATGTGACAGGCTTTACTGTCAGCATGATGGTTTGTATGCATGTATGATGAATTAATTACACCATGGGTGCTATAAAAAGCCACAGATGTTTGCTGTTCTAGCATCATTGGAGGATGGTGCCAGTGCAAACCAGACATACACATGGTAAATTATCATTTATCTTTGCCATTTTATCGACAGATGTTAAGACTCATGATGAAAACAGAGATTCGCATTCAAGCAAACTAATTAAAAGTAGGTCCACTAATGAGAAAAAACATGAGTGGAAGTAAGGACTGAATGTATAGAATTTCTCAATAATTTGAATATATTAAAGATTACAGTGCTTATGCACAGCTTCCCAAATGATCCCCAACAGCTAGGTTAGCCCAGGTGACTGCACTCGAAATTGGTGTCCCATCCTCACGGTGAAATTCCTAAATGTAAGCTCACCACCCGGCCATCTTAGAAGCCAAAACTGCTCAATAGAGGACGAAGAAGTCACAGGAGTCCTCAGCCTGGGTGGTGGCTGAAAAAATGAGATCATGGATACAAATGGTCAGAATTAGTTTCCTCAGAGATCTGGAGGAAACTTGGAGTGGTGCCGCCGCTCCATCGTGCCGAAAAGGAGGCAGTTGAGGTGGTGCGGGCATCTGATCCGGACACCTCTCTGTGTCCTTTCTTTGGAAGTTTTGTGGACACGTCCAACTGGATGGAGACCCGACGGGTAGACCCAGAACACGCTGGAGAGATTATGAATCTTGTCACACCCCAGGGGAGCTGGATAACGTTTCCCTAGAGAGGGATGTGTGGGTTATTTTGCTTAGCCTGCCGTAACCGCAACCTTTCCTTTGATAAACAGCACAAAATGGATGGATGGACAGATTAAACAAATGAGATACATGTGTAACTTTGGGGGAATCGTAGGTGCATTAAACGTGCACACACATTTCTAGACATGTGTACATTCTTAGATGATTCTGTACACAAATCTGAATAGACTTTTGCAGATTTACCAAATCTACACCACACAGATCAAAGTAAGGACCTACACAAATGTGTATTTGTGTATGTGGGTTTACCACTGTACCAATGGACACGCTGATACACACACACATATGTACACTGTGTGAAGGAAGAGATGAAACTTGTGGTGGTTACTAAGATGTAATCAAAGGCATGCCATGGTATGTTACTCTTAATGACAGCAGCAGAGCAAGAAAGGAAAGGTAAAAGAAAATGAAAGAAGGAGATAAGTAAGACAAGCGATAAAAAAAAAATAAGTGACAGTTTTGGAAAAAAATAGGGGAGCCAGATAGTTTGATGAGACAGAGAGAGAGATAGACAGGGCGAGAAGAAAGAGGGAGAAGGAGGCAGAGAGGGTGATGATGTAAAATGGAATACCAGAAAACGTCTGGTGGGGCTGAAAAGATCAAAGAAATCACACATCCAAGAACCTAGATGTCAGAAAATGGAGACCAATTTATTGTGGATGGCATTACACTCCGTCAGCCAGAGCAGCACCGAAACAATACCGGGCCCTGATGAAAGAGAAGGCGAACATGATGGGAAATGACTTTACATGGAGGAGCGACAAAGACTCCACTTTCACGTTCCACCTTCGGCGGGACGACTTTGTAGTCCGCTCACGCAGTCCACTTTCATCACTGTATGAAATACACTAATGCAATAATTATTGTTAATATGATCGCAGGTATGGACAATTTATCATTGTTAGCTGCTCAGCCACTGCCAACTCAATTCTCTCCGTGTGCCGGGTTGGGGGAAGAATTAACCAGCATATAATTTGTTCAAACTTTATTTTCTCTCTGCTTGGATGGTTGGTGATTATCATCATTACTGTGATTATCACTCACTTGGCTCTTGTTGTGTTTGTTGTTCATGAGCACGTCTTGTCTTGCGCGCTCGTCTCCAAGCGGTGCAGTGCAAATGTTCTCTGTTTTTTTTTTTTTCCCCCTCCCCTGTATTATAACTCTTATGATATTTATTCAGGTGGGCGTACTCTTTGTTGTCTTGGTATTCCGGTGTGGTCGTTTACCTCCAGGGACACACCGATGCAGGATCCTTACTGGGTGAATGTAGACTAAAAAGAGGGAGTGCACAAAAACCCTTCTATCAGCTGGCAGCTTGACATTGAGCCTGTACTCTTGAAGATGAAAGATGACACCGCACACACATATATTCAAATCACACACTTTCAGACGCAGGATACATTCCCAGACATTTCGCACATTAACAATGCATAGTGAGACAATCCTACAAAATTCAGTTTGAAATTCTGCGGAACTGTTCATTTATTTATTGCGGATGAAAGTGTCTTTCTAAAGGTGTTCGCTTTCCTTGTTTTTCTTAAAGTTAATAATATATTTATTGGAGGTTTCTTTTGTTTGAGAACCTCAAACTCTCATATAGGAAAATACATTTTCTCTGTTTTGTTTGATAACAAGGAAATGTCAAATATACAAAACAACGTTCTCTACCACTAACATAACTTACTTGAGACAAATCCTACTTATTCATTCCAACCTCATCTGTGACAGCAGCTTTATAATTCATTCATTCACAACATTAGGTTAAACAAGGTCATCAGTCGATCACTCCATCAGCCACCACCACTACGAGGTGCTATAAAGCAAACTGTCTTTGGGCCGTAAATGTAATATGTTGCAGTAAAATGAAGCATAAACGTAACTTAAGGGTGTCTGGCCTTTGTTTTGATGGTCTTGTTGGTATAAAATAATAAAGACTAAGAGTGCTGCCATCTTCTGTGTTGCAGTCCTCCGTGGCAAAGTGAGACTGGACACAGTTTTACTGAGACTGACACACAGAAGATTGGATCTTTCATGAATGTGGGTATTACTCAGTGTCACAAGTCCGAGATTCTTTATGTTTATGATGCAGGCGTCAGGAGACAGAATTACAATGATCTTCCACTTTTGTGCCTCCGCATAGTAGTTGTTAAGGTGTCAGTGTGCTTCAGGTGAAGCGCTTGCCGGATCATTGAACAGCATCCAAAACACCCTGCCACCACCTTACCGCCACGTCCGACACTTTTTCCTGTAGCTTTCTGAAACCCTGTTTGCTGTGGTGAGAAAGCAGGCAGCAGTGTGTTGTGTTGTCTAGCTAACGTTTTTTCAGTCTTCATACAACGACACATGTCACCTTGTGCAGGTGAGGGCAGCACTGTGACGGCCTCTGTGAAAAGACTTCTCAAGTGAGCGCCGTCTCTTCCAGATTTAAAGGATGACTGTGTGTCACCTTCTCTAAGAAACTGCTGTCATTTGTAACATTTTGAGAAATTACTTTTTAGCACACAGACCTTTAAGGTTATGTGTAATAATTAAACCTTAATACCACTCTTCAGATTGAGAACAATTTATTCATTTGTCAACATTATTGTGCCATTTCCATATTACAAATACAATTCTATTATTTAATGAAAATCTGAAACACACAGGTTTTGCTCAGGAAACCTAACTATGTAGGAAGTATCTTTTCAGATGGAACTTATGGAGATGTTTTAAAATGATCTTACATTCGAGGACTGACCGACTTGAGAACTGTATTTCAACATGTAGCAGGTTCTTCAAGATCTCCAGACCTCAAGTTCATTGTTGGATGTTGCACCTTTAAATAAAAGGGAACAAGATTAAAGATCTCGTCAGCTGCACGTCTGCAGACTCGGGCTCATCTGACAGGGAACCTCTCCTGTTTTTTGGGCAGTGGTCCTGGAGGCCAGGCTGCGAAGCCTTCCTCACCATGGGAGCCGGTTGTGAGTTGGCCAGGAAAGAAGCAACAGAAGCCACAGTCGCTGGCATGACTCCTGCACAGCCACTGGCCTGGAGCTGCTGGAAGACGCAGTACAGGTGGCCTTCCAAGGAGGCCAGCAGCCGAAAAAGTGAAGGCAGCGCCAAGGTTTAGCAGACATTTGACAGCAGAGACTGAGGAGCGCGTTACAATCTGCGATCGTTTCGTTGCAGTGAATTGTGAGATGGTAACACACAAGGTCGATTTTCTGGAATGCAACTCAACTGTCAGCATAACATCTTACCTAAAACTCTTAGCCTTGTGGAATGAGGATGTTTGGAACATCAGCCCTTTTTTTCCCAACAACCTTGTCAAATCTGCTGCTTTACGAGATAGCAAAGTAAGTATCTGATTATAAGTGAGAGCAGATGAACTGACTCACTGAGAGGCCTTGAGTAGAGAAAAATGTCCAGCGTACTTACCCTTGAATGTATGTGTACTACCCACGGGTTCTGCCAAAAGTTTTTAATTGTTCAAGGTTTGGGCAAAGAGTACTAATTTACAAGGTCCAAAGGTGCAGAGGGGCCCTCAGACATTTCTTGTAATTACAGTTTTAAAATAGCTGGCCTCAGAGACGATCCATGCACAGGCCTCAGAATTCACTGCCACACTCCTGAGGTTGTTTATTCTCATTAGTTGTTATTCACACAGAGGTTTAATCATGTGATGACATCTTTAAATGTGTTTGTGACACTAATATAGCATCATCCCTACGTGATGCCCTGTTGGAAATGTGCCTAGCAACAGGACTCGGGAACACTGTGTGCTCGATGCCAACAGTTGTTTCACACTTCTTAACACTCCATTAAAAAAAATCATTAACTCAGTTTGTTTCAGTGGAAGATTGAGCAGCCTTGAAACATTGCTTGTCTCAACTGATGTGATCATGCACTGATTCAATGTAAAATGGATCAGAGGCAATAATTAGAAATTAATAGAAACAGAAAAAAAACATGAGTTTAGCCAGCAGGGCCTCTGATGCAGCAGTCCCACAGTGAATGTGCACTTTTGCTCATTCAATTTCGGCCCAGGCTGCACACAATAAATTGTTGCCAGATCCGAGTCATGAGATTAAGCTTAAAGAAGATTTTTGATGGATTAGATTCATTCCATGCATGATCGATGAAAGAGGGTATTTAACCTGCCATAAAATCAACTTACAAGGTGAGTTAGGAGAGCTCTCTGTAGCCCTTAAGGTGTTGGAGAATGTTACGCTTGCTGTAGCGGCTTAAATTAGGCTGATTTTGCCAGCGGCCGGAGTGTTTTACCTGGTTTTTGTGCTCTGTTGGAGCTGCTGCAACATCTTCTGCTTTTAGGCTCTGTTTGAGTTTCGAGTGATTCGTTATTTTACATTTGAGATCCAGCTGGTAGGCATCTAACATCTGGGTGCAAGGCCATATTTACTCTGCAGCATGAGCCCTACAAATGCTCACCGACACTGCTAATTTCCATCAAGTAATTATCCATACAATTTATCGACTGAGTAAGGGATCGTCGTCCTGCTTTCACATCGACACAATGTTAATACTGCGAGCGTAAGTGAGTTTGTGTTGTGTGCTTTCCTTTGACGAAGAGTTTAATATTCTACAAAGCATTTATAGCCAATATGATATTATAGCAAGGCATCATTATCAAAGCTAATGTAGCATGACGTGCAGCATCACCTTTCCACCACACGCACAACGATGTGGAAAAGTTCAGAAGAAAATGCACGTGTATGCACACTTTGATACAAGAAGCAGCACATTTATCTCCCAAAACCTTGAAAAAAAACATCTAATGTCTACATATAATGTGTTTGTATTGTTGTGTCAATGTGATATATAGCATAAGATATGTCATTTTAAAGGAAGGGTTCTTTTGTGCATTTTGCAGATGTCAAGAGAAAAAGACCTGAAATTGCATCTGTGTGTCTTGCAACCCTGACAAAATAAAGGGTCCATTTAAGTTTTGTCTAAACAGATGTTCACCATCACACCAAAATGATCCTGAGCAAGCATTCCTAGACTACTTATAAATGTGCTGTGCACTTGAGGTTTATGGGGCCTTCAACTGTGGGTTGTGAGGTTGCATAAATCCCATCAGGGTCTCGTTTAATTGACACACAGCACTTTTTGTCAGCTTATCTTGAAATGTGAGAGTATGATTTTAAAATTTATTTTAATTTAATTTTTTTTTACACTATTTCTTCTTGAAGTTGTTATATAGAAGCAGTGTAAGTAAGACTGAAAATTTGTGAAGATAGGGCTGTACAGGATCATTGTTTTAGATATTTTTAAATCCCAGAATTAAATAATAATTAAGGTAGAAGGAAATCATCCGGCAGAATAATGAAACTCAGATAACAAAACAAAACTGGCTCCATACGACAAATTCATGTGCAAATCAAACTCTTTGTTTATATAACTTTGCTCTCATGAATTTACCATTTTCCATTTAACAGATGAATGCTGGATTTGAATATTCCTGTGATGACCCTGAACGCTCTGACTGAACTTGCCATTCTGTGATTCAGATGCTGATAAAAAGGGAGCCAAACTTCACTAATTACTGTGGTTAAGAGCGAGCCAGAAGGGAAATATTAGTCTTATAAAGTATTTTTACTTTCTCATCCATAGTGACATAAAGAGAATGATCATAGGCTTGAGGTCTGAATAAAATGTTGGCTCAATATATATCTGGCATATTGAAATAAACTATAGCCTGCTGCTCCAAATGCTGGACGTTCTGCCTCAGAGCTGTGGAGCTGATGCCCTCAGGTCATGATTAGTTGATTTCATTAGAGAAAGCACACTGCTCTTTAGTCTTGCTGAACTGCAAAAACACACAGTCCAAACCTATCTTTAGCTAGTGGTACCTCTGTCTCCAATAAACTATCTGTGGTTGAATACAGAGGCCAGGCTGCAGAAACAGCAAAAACAAAAGGTTAAACAAGTTAGTTAGGGCCTTTTTGTATGTATATTACAGAGTTAGCAGATAGTGTTGGTAATCGATTCCATTTTGGATCCAGTTGCCGGCTGATAAAAAAATGAATTTTCTTAAAGATGCACCTATCAATATTTTAATAAAAAGAGTTGAAAAAAAAAACTACATGTAACTAGACTGAGAAAGTCATAAAGGAGTTTCATAATAATCGATTATCACTCTGCTGCAGTTTTCAGGTTCAGTTTTTAGCATCATCACTGAGTCATTTATGTTTTCCTGCTGTTTTTGAAATAAGGAGGCATTTCTAAAAGTATGAGGCCTGTTACTGTTGCTGGGTAAGAGATGACGCCAGCTCTAACTAACACAATTTTTCATACGTGTCAAATAAATAAAAACCGCTGCTAGCAAATATTTTCAGGTATGTGAGCGTTTGGCTTCATGCATAAAAATACAATTGCCAGTTGGACTGAACAATCCCACCATGTTCAAATGTGACCAGCTGGACTGCTAAAACCTGCTATATCTGACACACTGCAATGCAATTCTGTGAATATTTTCCGACGGGCCGCTGTGAGGGACGATGTCCAGATTTAGTGTAGCAGAGCGGCTTCTTCACCTGCACCTCCTCCTCCCCGCCGTCTTCTCTATCCTCATCTTTCTCTCTTTCACTAATCGTCAGCAACCGTTCAGAGGCTGAGAAAATTTGCTAAAAGAACCTTTGCCAGTTGGATGAGTGACAGAGAAAAAAAAGGGGGAGGCAGGAGGATAAGCTAAATAACAATGCATCCATATACGGTCATTTGCATTCAGACAATCGCTCATGCACCCTCTCTGGCACAGAGCCCTTGTCATATTCATACCTGGACTCCCGCCACCAACAGACACACAAATATACAATCTGCCTGGCGCTGTCTGTCGCTGGTATTATTTTGAGGGTGGAGGCATCAGTTTTAATGGTAAATGCCACACAAAGACGGAAAGGGAAGAAGGTAGAAGGAAAAGGGAAAGGGAAGGAGACACAAGCGAGGAGGGGGAAAAAAAGATGACAGTGCCTCAGGGAACAAACATCACCTCCTGTCTGGCTCCCTGACAGCAAGGAGCAGACAGGTGGAGAGGGGAGGAGGACGAGCAGAGCAGTGTGTGTGTTTGTGTGTGTGTGCAGAGGTGCGACATCTCTCCAGCCGAGAGAAGGGCATCTGTCCGTCTCCGCTCGACTCGGACTATAGCGTGTGGCAGCTGTCCGTGTCTGTCTGAGTGGCGTGCTATTAAACGCTATACCTGGCCAGTGTCTTAACATAGATCTGGAATACCATCATGCATCTGTCCGGCCGTCTGTTATCCTCATGCTATCTGTCACTCCGCCTGTCTGTCCTCGAGTCCGTCTGTCTATGAAGCAAAGCTGCATGTTCCTGCTGCAGCGTGCACGCTCTCTGCCTATCTGCCTATCTGCCCACCTGCCTGCCTGTGCGGTGCATCCACGGCTGTGCAGCCTTCATGTCACTCCACATACCATCACAGGTTCTCCGTATATGCTGTGCATATGCCAGCGCGGTCTGCCTCCCTGCTCCCTGTGGATCCTCTGCGTCGATAGATGACTGGAAGACACACTGGGATCAAAGTTCCTTGGCTGTTGCAGGGAGCAGCCCCCCCCCCCCCCCCCCTCCCCACTTCTTAGCACATGACAGTGGCCTCCAAAACACACATATGCCTGCACATACATACACCGTGCATACACACTCGCTGGCATGTATCTGGAAGCAGCCGTGGGATTGAGAGGGCACCGGATAAATCAAGGCTGCTTGTGTGCGTGTGAACATGAATGCATGTGTGAAGGTTTGTTTGATTTTCATGGGTGTTTTAGCTCCCTACGGGGTAAAGAGTAGCTTAGCATAAAACTGTGGGCAGATTGACACAGGAAAAACAGAGCAATTGAGATCTTTTACCTCACACCGCCACATCTGATAGTTGCTCTCAGTTAAAACAGCTCACTAAATAATTATCCCTGATAGTACCATTTAAAATAAATATCAGTTTGTTATTCTAACACGATTAACATGCCACAAATATGATTCATCCGACTCCCTGTTCATGAACGCTCTAACATTTGCTGTTAGGTCTTTCCTGTGACAAATTGCTTTGGCACACAGGTAGTGCTGAATTTTGAGTGTTTTTAATAAGCTTAACATCACATGTGATCAAAGATACTACAAAATCTACCAGAAACATATTTTAACAAACTGACTGGCCGAAGATCCTTTTGGTCCAAAACGAAAGCCAAAAAAACAAAAGACTACAAAACATAAGGTGTGTGTGGTGTACATTCATCGTGGAAGCTGTGCAAGGCTTTAACATTAATCCGCAGACTCACTGTTAACCATTTTGGGAACTACTTCTTCAGTAGAAAGTAGTTCCAATGTGATTAAGAGTCTCATCTGGGAGTCCTGAGAGACAAGTAAGATGAAGAAATTCTGTTTATCCAGTCTGATCTAAATTGTTTTCTCTCCAGTGTTTATGACTCAAGAACAGGTGAAAGTTTTAGTCAGCATAATCTTTCCTTGTTTTTTTTTTCATCTGTGAAACAGGTGGAGGAAAAAGTTTTTCTTGAATCGCTTTTTATAATCCCCCTTTTTCTTTCCCGTTTTGTTGAGGTAGTGGTCCATTTCCGCCTCTTGTTACCAAAATTAGTATTACATCAAGTTTTTATAGACGTTTTTCTCATAAAAGAAGAAAAAAAATTCCTAGAAAGACATTTTCATTTTCCACTGGATAAATATTTTCCCATCTGTTTCACAGACAAAAAAAGATTAAGGAACTTAAAAACATTATGCTGACAAATGTGTTCACCTGTGCTTCAGTCATAAAGACAGGAGAGAACACTACAGAGATCCGACTAAGAAAATGGAACCACAGATTTTTTTTTCTCAGATCCTCTGAAGCCTACAGCTCTGTGGAGAGCTGCACAGCTGTGCTTAGAGCTAAATGCTAACAGCACAATGCCATCATGCTGATGTTTAGTAGGTATAATATTTAACATTGTCACCATCTTGGTTTAGCCTCCTAGTGTACTAACAAGTACGGCTGAGTCTGACAGTGACGCCATTTCTTTAGCAGGTATTTGGTTATGAACCAAAGTACTTTCAAATGAAAAGTTTTGACCTGGTAGCGTCAAATGAAAAGTCAGAGGATCACTGAAAGTCCTTAGGATGGATTGTCTGGAAAACATGAATGCCTTCACAAAATTTTGTGCCCATCCGTCTACGAGATGTTACACTATTTCACTGAGCTGAAGGTGAAAACTCGGCTCTCTCTCTGAAGTTCAGGGATCACCAAAGTCATCAGGATTCGTCCTCTGGGGTCATGACTAGAAGTCTGTACAACATTTCATGGCAATCAATCCAGTAGTTGAGATATTTCAGTCTGGACCAAAGCGTTGGACCAGTGGACTGACTTTGCCATCCCTTGGGCCACACTGCGAGCTTGGCTGTTAAAAAGTGCTCACAGTGAGGTCTGTGGGTCCACAGCTTGATGTACTTTTCTGCAAAGAAATGTTACTGCTACATTTTTCAAATATCATTTTTCATGGCTGTGAGCACCACAAACTAAATTCTGCTCACGTCATTTGTGCCGGTGGTTGTGGTGGCAATCACAGACATGGGTATCTCAAAACCTGGAGAAATCCCCACCAAACTTTCTGCACTGCTAGTTACACAAGGGGGCAGTGAGAAAGAAAGTTTTCTTTTGCTGTAATATGGTTAGACTGGCCCCTTTAACAAGAATAACACACGGTTTACTGGATGATAAATACTGGAGAAAGAGTTGGCCTGACACACAAGCTGAATTTGATGCGTTTGATGTGATGTTGTTAGGACACAATACACCCTCTAGCTCGTTGTGGCACAACTTGTCTCTTTACACAGTGCCTAAAAGCCTAAAAGCGTATTTTCTGGGTCTGTGTACTGTACATCCAGCCTGGTTCTGCTGCCTGGCCAACTGACTTTGCCTGCCAAACACATGTATGGCAAAACTGACTCTCCGGGCTGCAGCAAAGTGCGGCACATCCAGGCAGACGTGCTCCCTGGCCTGGGGAAGAGAAGAAGAAGAAGAAGAGGAGGAGGAGGAAGCATTCAAAGTGCCACACACAGATGTTTACGTTCAGTTTAATAATGTACACAGCCGCTCTATCATTCAAAAATAAAGAGAGCAAAACAAGCAAGCGCACACTGCCCCCTCTCTTTCTTCCCCTCTTCCTCCCTCTCTCTCCTCATCACACACACACACACACACACACACACACAGAGTCTCTCCCTGGTGGATAAATCAGTCCTTTCATGCTCCGTCGTCTGGCTGGCCCTGTTCTACTGTGTTTCTATAATAGAGAAGGAGCAGTCCCTCTCTTTTACTATTCCAATGGTCACACACATCTTCCTCTCCACCCCCTCCTGTTTCTTCAAAGGGCTTCTGGTGGAGTCAATCTACGAGTACACCGAGGACTGAAGATAGGGGACTTGCAGCATGTGTAATGACTGAGGAGGACATATCAGCCTAATGAAATGTGTGAGAGTGCATGTGTGTGTGTGTGTGTGTGTGTGTGTGTGAAGATGACGGGGTATAATTTGCTCTTAAGTGATAAGGATGGAGGTAATAGCTTTTTGAAATAGGGCCGCGACTATGATGAAGATGGTCTGATTAACATGAGTACAATAATGTTATCACTGGCCTGTAATCAGGTGATGGCTTAGTGTTGATAATGATGGTGTTAATGATGATGATGGTGCCCCCGCCGAAACGGATCTGTAAGGCTTTTAAAGACGGCCCCGCAGTAACTAGGCTACAAAATAAATGCGTGTTCCTTCTGGTCCACCGAGGATTGTTCTGCATGTTAAAGGTATAATGAGAAGGATCTGTGGGCTGCGGTTTGTAAACACAACAGTATGAATCTATATTTTTTTTTAAATAAAAAAAGAGTTTACCTGTAAAGACGCCCTTGTAAGTTTTCTTGTGAATAAACAAAAGTCAAAGTTACATCTGTATTCATCTTTAAAGACTATCATACATGTTAAATCCACTTATTCTGTCATAAAGCATCAGTTTTTAAAGCATTTTAAAATCCGACGTTGTTTACATCTCCATTTGCTAGCTTTGCCGCCTTCTTCTTCGCTGCCTTTATTGGCGCATTACTGCGTTTCACGGCACATTACTACCACCGACAGCCAATCATCCCAGTGTGTGCACAATACAAATGAAACATTGCTCCATAGCCCTGTTAGTGCACTACTGTGGTCCTTTATGGTGCTTCATAGAATTATGATGAGTATTAAAAGTTCCACAAACTGTGGGAAAAGTTCACGATAACCAACTCATATTTCCTAACAGTGCATTGTTTTTTGTTTTTTTTTTGTTGCCATTTTTAAGTAATTATATAAATATTGGTTAATACATCATTTATTGAGTTCAGTTATAAGCTATTAAAATACCAATAAAAAGAAGAAATAACATAAAAGTAAAATAAAGAATATACTGCAAGTCAATGTTGTGTTCCCCAGAAAAAAATAAATCTCTATATTAGTTATTTGCCATTGAAAAGATAAGATTCACAAATAATATCTGATAATAGAATTGGTTTCTGGCAACTCAACACTTGTGAATGTACTTCTTGTCTTTTAATGGTTATAACTGATAAATATTAGTAAATAATTTCTCAGTCATTAACTCAAGTACAATAATAAACTCTATATTTCTAGATATTTTGAGCAATTCTTCTTCTAATGAGTCTTATTCAGGTCTTATTACTAATTCATTAAGCATCAGTGTGTTCTTCATCACCAGCTGGCGGAGGGAAGTTACAACACACAAACCTTTGATCCCAAAGTGCTCCTGAACTTTGTTTTCAGACTCTGCAGTCAGTGTGAGGTCCTGCTGGACTGTCAGAGGAAGTGACTCTGATGCCTAACCACGCCAATATTATGCTAATTAGGATGCTGTATTGATTTTCTGGGGGCCATGATGATGATGATGATGATGATGATGGCGGTGGTTGAGGAGGTGGCGGTGATGATGAGTGATGATGGACACAATACCAATACTAATCACTTCCGACGGAGAGCGGCGATGGAGAGATCAGAGGAGGGAAAAAGAGACGGAGCCGAGAAATTGGAGGTGGTGAAGAGGAGCTGAGAGATTTTCTTTTTTTTTCAAGAGTCACGTTGTTGGTGAAGAGCGAGAGACAGCGAGGAGGAGGAGGAGAGAGAGAGAGAGGAGAGAGAGAGTGAGGAGAGAGAGAGAGAGAGAGAGAGAGAGGGGGGCGCGATAACAGCGTTTGTCCTTCTTGGACTCAGTTTGTGAGCGGCGGACTGCAGATCGGCCGACGGACGAAGAAACTTGAGACAATCTGAGCGTGATCCGACGTCCTCAGGTAAAGTGACACATCACACGGTCCTGTCCTGTCCTCGTGAGTGTGTTTGATCACCGTGTTTTGTCCTCGGCGGTCAGGCTGACTGGAGATCAGACCCAGTTTCCCCTCGCTTGCTGTTTGGGAACTGCGTTTCTCTCCTGCTCTTTGGCACCGCTGCCCGACATCCACCGGGCGTCACGTTTCACAGGAATTGAAGGTACGTGGCGTTAAAAAAACACAAACAGTGTAACATCTCTCGGTGCTTTCCTCTGCTGCTCTCAGTGAAACAGACGCGTGTGGACCGTCCCTGCGCGTATTTGCCAGAGCCTGAAGGGATTTGTAATTATTATTTTTTTTCATGATAAAAGTCCATCCCTCAGGGCTTCAGGTGAAATCACCTGACTTGTTGTTCTAAGACATCAGACAGGCTCAGGTTGGTGATGGAGGGCAGCGGTCGTCCCCTCGGTCAGGGAGATGGAGCAGCTGTCCGCCGGCGCGCACTCGTCTGCGCCTGCATGTGGGGGAATTTCAGCGCCATAACAACTGTTACACATTGACTGATTTTTTTTATCGATCCGCTCATCGATTCTTCCAGATTTGTTGCCCGTGTTTTGTGCCGGACTCACGGTGAGGACACGGGGCTGTCACTTTCTGTGCAAACTGGACGAGCGCGATATTTTTTACGCGTGCGAGGCGAACAGACGGCGCGCGTGCGTGCGCACTCCTGCGTGTGTGCACGCGGATGACAGACCGACAGACTGACACACACCGAGCTGACTGCCCGGGCCAAATATGTTACCTGGCCGCCGTCAGACGGTCCGCGGTTCAGCGCGCCTCTAATGAGCTTGATCGGCTGCGAGTCGCTCCAGAAAGCCGCTTTAATTGCGCCCATTTATTACACGACCCTATAAGTCGGTGATAATAACTATTTGGCTCCACGTCCACATCTGTCGGGATGCACTCCTGCTTGTGCAAAATGTTTTTTTTTTAAATGTTTAAATGTAATAATGTTTGTGTTTGTGTGGAGCCTTAAGCATCCATCGCCTCTCTGGGAAACACATTTGCTTAGATTTATGACCTGCCTGCTCAGGTTATATCGATTATCGCGGCCTGCTGTGTACTATATTTTTGTAAGAGCAAGAAAAGTGGGTCTGCCACATCTATATATAATTTCTCCATGTTGTGGGGAGCGCAGGCTGCTTTTGATACAGTCATCCCTGCAGCTGGGTCAGTGGTAGATCTGTGCTCTTACCCCCTTGTTGGACATATACAGAAAAACCAATGGGAAACATCAATGGCTCTCACACACACAAACACACGCACAGACACCAACATGATGAGCCTTAAGCGACTTTAATGGGCCTGATCAGTGTGAGGCATGTTTATGTATGTGGAGAGCTCATGTATTATACATCACTGTTGCACCAGGGTATATGGGCACAATCAGTTCAATGTGTGTGACTATATTTGTTTATGTGAGTCTGTTGTTGATGTGTGTGTGTGTGTGTTTGTGCAAATGTTTATCTCTGTGTGGCTTTCACTCTGTTTATCAGTGTCTTTGATTACATGAGCTCTTTTCTGCAATTTTCTCCGTCTGGACCAGTCGTGGCATCGCAAGGTTATTTTTTGGCGGGCGGGGGGGATGAGGTGGGTGAGGTTTGGGGGGGGGGGGGGCACACTCTCTCTACCTCTAATGTGGCAAAGAGAGAGAGCGCGGCAATCCGTGTGTCAGCATCCAGTTAGTAATTGTT
>JBAJHX010000062.1:18638614-18659925 GCA_037176925.1 Amniataba percoides
CACACTCTCTCTACCTCTAATGTGGCAAAGAGAGAGAGCGCGGCAATCCGTGTGTCAGCATCCAGTTAGTAATTGTTTACACCAGATAGCTCTCGCGTTTACCCAGATGGGCTCCGAAGAGCGATGGAGAGATGTGGAGGAGGGCAGAGGGAGACGAGGGGAGAGACGAGCTCATAGGAGACATCAAGAGAGGAGAGGAGGGGTCGTAAGATGGGTAAAGATGGAGCAGATGAAAGGTGGACAGAGGTAGGGGCGGGGCGGAACAAGAGGAGAGATTAGAGGAAGGGCTGGAAAATGAGTGGAGAGTGGGAGGAAGATAAAGAGGAAGAGGAAGGGGAGAGGGTGGGGGGGAGCAGACAGGTCGCACTGAGTCGGTGACTTATGCCGGCGATAAAAGTGCCTGAAGAATAGAAGCTGGAAAGGGAGGTGCTGTGGTTGTGACAGGCGAGGGACACACCGAATTAGCGGACGCCGCTGTGTATTAGGGCCGACAGCAGAGGGAGGGGGCTCGGGATAGACGGCGGGACACTGAGAGAGGAGGGAGGACGGAACGACACCGGCAAAACGCCAAGGACATATTAAAGAGGTCTATGTGTGTTCATGAAAAAAACTGGGGAGTCAGAGGTGCAGCGGGGAACAGAATATGAATTCAGGTCTTGAATGGAGAAATTTCTTTAACCACCAATCTTACATAACCTTGCTGCCTGCAGTGCCTGGAGTGCCTTGTAGAGTTTTGCCAGGAAGACAGATTACTGAGTAATTATGCTCCATGACTGCACTGGCTGTCTTTCTTTAAAGACTTAATCAAACTTCATCAGATGATGCGCCCCCGAAGATGACAGAGACGCTTCTAAACATGCTGATCACCCCGCTATGGTGAGAAATAATGGCTTCACATGTCGCCCCCCCAACACCCACTCATGGGAAACACACACAGGGAATAAGGGGAACTATCTGTGAGCCTCTGTTTCCTTTTGATTCCCTCCTAATGAGAATGGGAGAACCCCCAAGATGTGCACCCATGGGGGCTTTTCTCCTCCGACAGAGTGTGTGGCAGTCGACGGACGGGTACCATTCATTAGCTGACAATTCACTGAAATGAATCAGACAACATGGCCTCCCAGGGATCCTTGCGGAGAACAAGGAAATAAATGCTTAGTGCTCAAGACATGAACAGTCCCCAGGGCCCTCGCGCACAGAGATAATGTAATGGCAGAATTCCCTTTCCGATTGTTTCAAACAGGAAAGGAAACAAGGAGCTTCCAGGATCTAACATCGCCTAACATCCCGCTCGCACTCTCCTCTTCTCACTTTCCAGGCACGGGGAAGATGGAATGAGCTGTATAAAACCTTCGGCAGACTACTTTTCCTCTGGTGTCAGTCTTTTGAAGGGGGAGTGAAAAAAAAAAAAGAAAAAAAAAAAGCCTGTGACTCCGCGGTGACTTTGCGCGGAACTGAATCTCAACTATATCATCTCCAATTACCTACTCAAGGCGAGTGACTGACGAGCGATTTTTCATCCGTGCGCGATGCTCCCTTTAAACTCCAGATAGATGTGAAGGGATGATGTACTGTACCTTCCCTCCGTGGCCTTTGATGATGATCGTGCATCAAGGGTGGTGAAGACACATGATTGCTGATGCTTGACTTTTTAAGACCGTGTATGTGGGGGTGGGGAGGTCGCTGAGGGTTTCCACAGCCAGCATTTCCCTGAAAAAAAGTGTGGGATTTAGCTTGGACATCCTTCACACTTTTCTCCAAATTGCCCCCCCCCCAATGTGGCTCCAGTGTCCCCAGCGTCCCTGCACCGAGGCTAGAGCAGGACACGCTGACCCCTAGCCTGAGCAGAGCTGTGCCGAGACATGGAGCCATGCTCTCCCTGGTGGGGATGGCAGGAAGGGAGGGGAAGGGAGGGGGCGGGGGGATGGGGTGGTCATTTAGAGAAAATGGCTATGTCTAACGGTGCAGTGTTTTTCCTCTGTGGAGGCCTGTGGGATGGTGCTGCAGAGTCTGTCACGGTCTGATTGTTCTCAGACCAACATCGCTGTTTACCCGTGCGCACGTGGTAATGCAGGCAGGTGCGGGCGCATACACGCACATGCATTATCGAGAGACGCCGTGCAGACACACACACAGTTACACGCGCTTTGGAAAAGTCATACATAATCACTGTCCTCAAAACGGTGTAAAAAAAATGTACATGCACGCACGCAGACACACGCCATCCTGAATTTCCCTCAATTTTCTCCCTTTGACTAGTATTGAAAGTATGGAGGCGCATTCTCTTTCGGCTGTCAGCAGGGGGTCTGCATTGCAGCCCGACTGGACTGAATTTCAGAGTGGGATGTTAGATTGGTGGAGGCAACTCTCAGCTCGGTGGTGGATGGCTGTTTGGATGGGAGGAATGAAGGAGGACTCCAGTGAAAAAAGTGCAGCAGCTCGCTCCACTGGAGACATTATTATAGAGGAAGACGGGAGGCTGCTCCAGGCTGAATGTGTGCGTCTGAGTGTGTGTGTGTGCACGTTTTCTGTGTATTTACATTTATACCCTACTGTGTAGAAATGAGAGAGGGAAAGGGCAAGAGAGTCAGACATTGACAGAACGAGAAAGCTTATATGACTGTTGGTTCTGTGTGTGTGTGAGTTGGTTATAGACTCTCTGCCACTGGCTCAAGTACTGGAGGGGTGAACTAAAATGAATCTTTTCTCTTGTTATTTGTGATGAAAACTTGAATTGGAGCCAGGGATCGAGTGCTGGAGCATTTCCCTACTTTCCTGTCAAGTCCTATTGGAAAGATTTCAATTTCTGCACGCGTCAGCTCCACAAATATTTAGTATAAGTGTATAATAACATTACATCAGTGGCTGAAGTCCCAGGAGAGTGAACTTAAAGGGTTAAAGGGCCAGTGTCGGACAGTAACGCATCACTTAGTAATGTGGAATAACGTGACCTTTTCTCGATGAGTAGTAATGATGAGTAGTGTCACAGCTGCTTAAAATCGTTTCATTTGTTAGCAATCCCAGTACGTACCATTAATTTGTCACTTTGGGGGGTTGACTGTTTTGCTGTCTCGCTGGGAGTTTGACGAAGGGGCAATATCAGTTTCTCCTCCGTGTGTTCGGAGGTCGCCGTGGGACGCGTTGTTAGCTTGCGCAGGGGCACGCGTGGGGAGATAGCATCTATCAAAAGAAGACAGAAGTGCCTCCATGATAATTCAAAAGTCTCTTGCTGACATGGTGTATCTTCGTAGCTGCTAGCTTTTGACTGCATTTGACTGGTAAGTCCCCAGTTATTTTATGTATAGCATTAGCTCCAGAGCTGCAGGTTAAGCTAATGTTAGCTGACGGTGGTTAGAAAATATCGTCACTTGTTAAACTGCAATTTTTATTTGGCTTACAGCTTTTGTGCTGTTTAAAGGCACATTTTGTTTGATAAAGTAATGTAAGGAGTAATGTGAGGCATTCATTTAGCTTTTGAGCAATGTTAAAAATTTCAGTGAGGAATATAAAATGAACAATTGATTCTTTTTTTTTCAAGTAACATGCCCAACACTGCTTAAAAAAAGAACTATTCATGCCAGAAGAATATTTGTCATTCAGCTTGTGATGTGCTAATTCACCCTCAGCAGGCTGCACGCACATTTACAGTGCCTGTCCTGTTGACATCCACATTACAGGACGTCAGATAAAACCATTCACATATGACTCAAGCCGAGCTCAAACTTTATTCAAGAAAACAAAAAAAAAAAGTTGAATCCTTGTTAATTTTCAACTGCTCATGAAGTAGCGTTAAATCCTGAGTCACCGTGGGTGGAGGACCAGGGTGTACGAGTGAAGAACAGATGAAAGAACAGGCGTATCAGTCACACAGCCCGGCTTGCATTACTCACAAGTACAAGGGTAATAAAGGTGGAATCCATAAGGGGGGTCAAATCTCACTTAGCTGCACTGAAATAGAGGCGGCCTCAATTAGCGTTTCAGCACACGGGATCTGAAATCCTAATATTCAATGTGGAATTTGATTTTCTCTATTCAGACCTCACATCGGAGTGATTAGTTTGGGCGCCAATTCTTACGGCTCTCAGTGGCTTTTCATTTACTTTCACGACTCATGAGCACACATGAAATTGAAAGCGCTAACTGTAGCTACTTAAATAATTTCACCATGGTTTAACACAATTTAGGGAGACTTTAATAAGCTTTGTGACAAAAGGTGCCAATGACTGTAACTGCCGTTTTGGAATTAAATTTATCACACTCAGGAAATGAACTATTTTTCTGAACAATTGCTTTTGAGTGGAAACATTTGCTTGTGCAGAAGGTAGCTCTTTTTTTTTAACTTTGTTTTTTTTTGTGTTTGTGTGTTCTTTATCACTTCTGCATTTTGGCTCATCTTTATCACGGCTGACAGTAATTCTGGGAAAAACGCTGCGTGCGCCTGAGGTAGGAGTGACTGTGTAGGTGTTTGCTTGGGCTGGTCGTAATGTGCATCTGCACGACTGCATGTATCATATCAGCTGCAGACGTGTGTATGTGTGTGTGTGTGTTTCTGTCTGTGTGCATGTGTGGCCATGACAGAAAGAAACCTACGGTGTAAGCTGCCACCCCTGACATAGGAGCCCTGTAGGAATTGAGTAAATCCTATTGTAAATTTGCCTACTCCATGAAGATAATTGGCTTATTCCTGTGTTAAATAGCCAGTCCTACAGGACACTGACTGGGCTTAACATGCTCCGGGTAGAGACAGTGTGTCTGTTCCCCTGCTTCTTAGGGACTAGAGAGGCACATTACATACTGAATTACTGTATGACAATGATGAACTGATAGCTGCGGCGCCTAGCCCAGAGCTCCAGTGCGGGGACAGACGGGCACGATATGTCTGAGAGTCTGCAAGGGTGCAAGTTCGATTCCCACAAGGTGCCCCCTCTTATGTGACTCTTGCTGCCTGATGTATGAAAAGGTGTCACAGACAAGCCGGTTCGGGAACAATCTGCACATCCAAGACTTCAGAGCAACATTTCCCATGCCTTGTAAAGCCCTCAATTTCTGGGTTTCATGCTCAAGTCTATACACAACAGTTTCGGGCCTCTGTTGAGCTTGGATGTGGAAAAAGTCTTGCTTCGCCTTACCTAAATCATTATCCACACATCAAACGCCATCTGGGTTTCAATCCGTTACTTTGAAGATTCCTTCCTCATCAGTCCTGCGCCTAAAGGAAACACTGCAGATAAATGTGTGTGTGCACATGCAAACGAGCTGTACATGTGGCTCTTTTTATGCACGTTTTAACCCCATAGTTGCTCAGTAACCACACTAACAGCGGTTGCCTCTCTAATTTTTGGCCTCTGGGCAACTGCTTAGTGATGAACCCGGCCCCAGCTGATCCAGCAGCTCAGAGGCGGCGGGGTGGGGGGGAGAGAAAAAGCCCCAAAATGCTCAAACCAGAAAATGAGAGATTCTGAGATGGATGAATTGTCAGCGGATGTGCAGCTGTTCGTGTCTTTGCGGGCGTGTGTGTGTGTGAGAGGGAAACTAGAGAGCTAGCACGCATAATTCTGGGACATGACCGAAAACTGTCTAGTTAGAGTGCATCAGGAAATGGATGAAAGGGAGAATTCCCCGCACGTGTTGAAAGGAGAGAAGAGAGACAGCGCTCAGAATGCTTTGCCTGTGTGTGTCCTGATGGCTGCTAAGTTGAACAAAGACAACTGAGAGACAGCGGCTGCAATACCTTTTTAAACCAGTGCTCCGTCTCAGCGAAAACACGCCGGACATGCTGTGAAGTGAAATGGTTGAAAGCATCTTTTTAAAGGTTGACTGATGATATTGAGCAGATGAAATGGCAGCACCTCAGGGAGGGCTTTTTGAAGCTAAAAATACAGAAGCAAAGGGAATGTTTGTTCATGCTTTTCTCAGTGTCAAATTACATTGATAAATACCACGATATGTGATGCAGCGTGTCCTGTTATGCGTTAGAGCGAGCTGCCCTTTCTGTCAGCGTTATGTGACTGCCCATGCCTGCTGCATGTGAACATGTGTCCAGGTGTGCATGCATCTGTGCGTTTTCTAGCCTCGCCGGGATCACAAGGGGGCGAGCTCCGGAGCGCGGGGTTCATCAGTGCTGTAATTAATGTAGTGCGGTTCAGTTGTCATGCGTGGTATTTCAGTGCTGCGATCTACTTGAGAAGGCTTTTTGATGAATGGCCAATTAGAAGCAGACTCTTCAAGCCTGGTGGCTGACTGATCTCTTTTTAATGGCACTCCTGTTTCTTTGATAAAACGCAAAATGAATCATCGATACGGTGGCCCCGAGGAGCGCCGAGCACAGAATTTAATTGTAATTGGGTGTGCAGCGGCGCTCTGGGGTCGAGGCTGTGCCTGTGTGTATGTAAGAGTCGGTGAGAGCACTTTTGTGGTAATGGTGGTCAGTCCCAGTCATGCTCTGATGCACACGGCTGCCTTTCTGAAGCATTATATATAATGCGCTGCTTATGTGTTCATCTTTATTCGTCTCTGCATTATCTACATTGATCTACTAAATGTAAGTTTCAGCCGCACTGTTCGGGCCCGCAGCCCAGCTGTGTGAGCTCACCACGACACCAGCCGAGTCTCATTGTCGCTGATTTTGGGTGTTTGATTGCTATTAAAGCACACTTCAATTAGGCCTGGCAAGTTCTCTTCTGAAAATCCATGCTTAAACTGCGCTGCTGTGTATTTGATGCTTTAATCAAAAAGTCCCATTTTATATGCATAATTAATGCAACAGAAATGAAACGACGAGAGGGAAAAACAGCCTTAAACGTTCAAAGAAATACAGAGTCTCTTTTCTTCTTTATTTGCCTGTTACTCAGGAGATGGCCAAGTTGTATTTGCCGTTTCTCCAAATGGGGTGTCATGGCAGGGGAGGGGGTTGTTTGAAGAGAAGCTGTGAAAACACACCGTGCAACATTTTGAGCGAGGGGCTAGCATCTTGAAGCAAAGAGCCCACCAGGAGCTTTTTGGACCACCCAACGGGCAGCAAAGATCTTTGCTACGCCTTTTATTTTTGCTGCAGTGTTTTCCCGGGTTTCAGACACAGGAGATTGCTTCGCTTCCCAGAGCAAACAGAGCAGGTTCAGAACGAGGTGATTAGTGCTGTCAAAATGTCACCGCATGCCCCGCTGATGTTGGAGGGCTGGGACAATAATCTTATATTTCACTGCATGAAACTGAAGGAATGTGCCTCTCGTACCTGCCTGCCTCCAAATAGCACGTACACTGTGAGCCCTCTGATTCTCAGGTGCATGTGTGCTTTCCTCAGCCTCCCTCCCGAGCTCCGCCGCACAATGTGACGCCGGCTCCTAGCTGAAATTGCGAACCAGACCTTTCACACTTGGTCACAATGGAGGCTTGCTAGGCAGGTAGGCACTTGGGGAGATACAGAGGGAATCTTATTTTGTGGATTTAGACTTCATAAACATCATTATCATCTCCCCGACCTTGAGTTGCTGCTCTGTTCAGCGGCGACCCCAATTTTGTCAGGAACCTTGAATGGCGATGTGCGCGCAGTCTCTCGGGCGCACGGGCAATCGAGTCAACAAAAAGGAATTTTTCTTTAGCGGATGGAGTGTGTGGCATGTCGGCACGTGTGTCTGAGAGAGGGTGCGCATCTACGTACGTGCGCTGACTCAGTAATCTTACTCGCTTGCTGCCTGGAACCGTCAGCATCTTTCCTCCAAACAAAGTTTTCTGACTGTGCCGCTGCCAGATTTAAACTATGTAGAACATTAGTGTAACAGCCCACGCTCTTAGAATACAGATTTGTTCTTGAGCGCACGCCAAATGGCCTCTATATTTTATGAGCGTTCTCTCTACTAACATACCGTCTTGAGACTAATTATCATGGTCGCACTCAAACACAAAGCTCGTTTATTATTGCATTGACATCACATTTGTTTTGGCTTGGCCTACATGGCAGGGACTTCACAGCGCTACAATGCTGGAATCATGTAGTGAGCTTGACAGAGCGCGCTTCGGAAGGAGAATCTGGTCCTTGTTGCGTTGTACACATTGTTAGGCAAAAAAGGTTGTTTGTCCTTTACGGTCCTGTCACTTCTCGCTCTTCAAGTGGACTGAATTTTTTTTTTTTTCGTTTACGTGCGGAGCTGCTACACAGCAAGTGAGCTGCTCACTGGGGAGTCATGCTCGATTCTTGGGAAGCAGTTTTCCTCTCTTGGTCCTGGCCTAGAAATACCTTGTTACTTTTTTATTATCATAATACTTTTCCCCCAGAATATTGTAACTGTACACTGATTCCAGCTATTTTTATACATCGCTACTGCAAGACTATTAATAAAAGCCTGAGTAATATTGGTCTGAAAAATGGAAATGGTAGAGGAAAGAGGAGTTAAAAATGTAAAGAAGCTTCTAGTAATTAATGTATAATTGATTTCTCTCTGATCTATTTTTTTTTTTTTAGCATTTTTCTGATTATATGGCATGGACACAATCTTGTGCATTGCAAAGGGTATCACAGCCTATCGCATTGTTTAAGGAAGCATTAAATCATCTCCCTTTTGTACAACATTAGAAAATAATTTTACCATTCACTTAACATGCATAATCTTATTCCTATCCAGGCTGAGAGTTCTCCAGCAAGCACAGGACCGCAACGTCAGGAAACATCCCAGGCAGGGTGCCAGTCGAAGGGTGAGAACAGACAGACAAGCAGAGATAGGCACACATACACATTAATCCACTAGTAACGGAGGCAAAATTAGCAGGAAATCTGCTGGAAACCCACACTGGTGATTTCACCGATTAGACCTGGTTTCACTCAAGTTTAAGACAGTGCGTGCAGTCTTCTGCCCGCTCTGCTTTGATTTGTTCAACGATTCAAATAGGTCTGGTGCTGCGCCCAGTTACTGTCTGTTTCTAAAAATGGTCAACCGATCAGTTTGGCAGTTAACTAGCTGCCACACAATGATAAATGGCCACTGAAAAATGACAAAATAACAACTCTTAGAATTGGCATAATTATTTCGGTGTGATGTGAAAAAAAGGCTACACAGTGCTATAGAAAGTTACACATACAAGTAATTTTTCTGAAATAAGATAATAAGTTACAACGTACATTTGTCTACGCTAAATATAAAACAGATTCTACCTCTGCTGATGCTTTTGTTTTGTTGTTGTGTGGGTGTGCGGCGCTGTTGAGGCTAATGTTTTTGCTTTGTTATTACACCATCAGCTGAATTCATACTTAATCCGCACTGACAGATCTATTTCTGACTATGTATCACCACACATCAGATGCCAATAATATATTTAATCTTGCTGCAAAGGTCACACAATATAAATTGCATTAGTAAATATTCAGCGGGCACACTCTTGGTTTCTGGCTGGCTATTGTCAGACGGCAACAAGAATCAATGTGTTTGTGCACAGTCTGAAGTAAAACGACATTTAATGTGGAATTCATTTTTTAGGAAATGGGTTTGGATTCCAGTTCAAGAAGAACAAAAAGTTTAGCTCCATGATTTTATTTTAAAGATATGGCATAGTGCAAGTCTTTTTGTGGAAGAACTCAGCTTTCCTGGTGCTCTACTTTAAAACCATGAATGACACATCATCTAAAGGCCTGCAGCAAGCATAAGTTCTGCTGTAGCGCAGCGGGCACAGATTGTTCCTATAACTGCTTGACATCTCTCCTTAACCAAGAGCACGAAAGATCCTAGTCAGTCCAAAAAAGAGCAATTATGGGTTATTGTGTGGTGGATGGCTAAAGGTATTTGCTCACCTGTTGCCAGAGGTTTAGCTTGAGATGCTTCTCACTGTGACGGGATCCACTCTACCTCCTATCCAAGTGTTTGTCATCCATGACCACAGGCTGTGATGGAGACTTCACTGCTGACGTTCAGCTGACTCCCACAAACTGGCTCATAAATTTTATTGCCATTTATGTCCGAACACTTTCCAAATTGAATTTTTTTTGTACTCGATCGGACCGTTGAAATGCCTCTGAACACCTAATAATAATTTCCTCTGCCAAAAGCGACTGGCCCGGTGCACCCACAATATTAGATTCAGTATACCACATGTATCAGCTCTGCTCTCCCCACTTCTTGACTGCGTTCTGTGTCCTTTTAGAGTGTCAGCCTGACGTGTTTTCAGTTGTTGATTCGTTCTCGTGTTGTCCCAACAACACGTGCTAACATATTCCGCTGTTCTACTTTTGTCATCCGCTCTTTGCATGCATCGGCACAGATATGCTGTGACACATGCAATATGGTAAATGTCAGCAAAGACAAAAGTATGCACATGAACAGATACTCCTCAGATCAGTAGTTACACACACACACGCACACAATCGCACACATACACACACACGCAATCACGAGCCTGGAGTGCCCCCCCCGCCCTCGACATACCTACTTGCAGGGGGAACAGCTGGAGATAAAGCAAATGTGTAGGGAGTGTGTGTGTGTTCTGGTGTGACACATCTGGGTAAAGCGACATGGGGGTCCTGACAGATATGGGCTGAGTGAGAGCCTGTTTCTGTTGTGCTCTGTCACGCTGAGGCTCCTTCCACATGCCTGCCTTCCACCGTCTGCTTGACGCTCCCGCTAGCTGTTAGGTAACTTGACGCTAGCGTGTGTGCGCGTTTGTCCATGTGTGTTGATACACACCCCGCCCTCGCCTTGTTAAAAGCGCCAGCGTCTGTGCAGCGTGGCCCTCGGAGGCGTGCGCGTGCGACATGACATCGGGTCCCATGAAAGATGGAGGGTGAGAGATTAAAAGGACGCGACACAAGGGCGTGAGAAGAGAGGCGGTGGTGGGAGCCGCTTTATGTCTTTGCTTGTGAAATGGACGGAAGGTGCAGTTGATGAATGAGAGCGTCGCTGACACCGGCGCATCAGTGTGTGACCGTGGAGAGGACATCGAAGGCCTTGGCGAACACAAACCATTTCCATTTTGTGTTCAGTTTAATTTCTGTTTCTTTTCGCCACCACATGCTTCAAGGTTAGCTCATAAGTTAAGCTTTGAGCGTATGTATGTTGAGACATGTTTTTCGCTGTCTGAGCTGACATAGGTGTATGAGTGTGTGTCTGTGTGTGTGTATGTGTGTGTGTGCGCGCTCCCAGTGGGGATTGTATTTCGGTCGGTCAAGCTTGACAGATAACAGCCCACCATGCTCGTCACATCTATTATTGAGGGGACGGGAAATTGATCGGCCCTTACGGTGAATGTTACCCTGCCTTCCTCGGCGCCTCACTTCCTCTTTCTCCTCTCTCTACCACTGTGCTCCTTGCGTTGTTTGTCCTCCATCTATCCCTTCTTGCTGTTGGACTCCCCGCTGCCCTTGTTTTTAGTCATCAGCTTACTTCTTTTCCTCCCATCCTCTCTTTCATCTCTCAACCTCCATGCCTGGCCCACTTCCTCTGCAGCTTTCTTGCCTCTTTTAATCCAATGTTTTTCGGTCTCCTCACTCTTGATCCTCCTTTTTTTCTTAAGTAAAACTTTGGGATGCAGACAACCACGCTGTCTCAGTTTCTCAATTGCCGACATAATTTGACTTCTAGTTTTTTGGCAAGCTCTTTCTCTGTTGAAGTTGTTGTTCCACAGTGTATCAACACACCCGACTCCTCTTCCCCCCTCAGCTTGCACAAGTGAGTTAGAGCCCTTTTCACCCTCCTTCCCTGCCTCCCTGCGCTCGCTGCGCCGTCTCCCCGCTCTGCTCATCAGCTAGAAATCACGACTCCGGCTCACCTTTGATCACTCTCCCTGGGAACTCTTCATCGCAGAAAGTCAAGTGTTTTATCTTTGTTGTGTGACAATTCAGCTCTGGAAAAGACCACGTGCCGCCAGCCAACACGGCTGTTTGCGCCCCGAACATGCGCTGCGGAGAAGAAGAAAGCCTAATTTGAGCTCGATTCATCATGCCAAGATTGCCCTGCATTTATTGATAATTGCTTTTTTCCGTTTAAAGGGATGGCGTTGAAACCGTCAGTCGTGTAAACATGAGAGATGCAGCTGTTGCCGCAATTAACTTCTCACTTTCCCTAATGAAAGGATTAATCCGCCAGCAAATCTCTCGGCTTCCTTTCAAATGCCAAGCCTCCATTCAGCTCGCTGCCAGTGGAAGAAAGGAGGCCCGCGTCGAACAAAATGGGACTATCTATAACCAGAGCCAAAAGTCACATTCATCGGCTCAGCCTGGTGTCACATCATCAGGGTCTCTTTGCAGCCGCGGAACAAGAGAGACCCTTAACCGACTGCTGTTTGATGATTTCCTGAGCGCAGACTCTGCGAGCGTCTGTTTGCGCAGGCAGGCCTCTTCGCAGCGCCCCCTCCTCACTCCCGCCTCTTCCTTCCCTCTCGGTCCAGAGCTCCGATCTCTCCGCTCAGCACCTCCCTCGAAAAACACGCCATCGCCTCTTGTCAGAACCCTTCAGAACGGACGACAGGGAGTGCTTTACTTTCCACAGACAGTTGAAAGCCAGAAAGTGAATAGCTGTCTCCTGTTGGAATAAGATGTGTCTGGGCAGCCGGGGGTGAATGACAGCCTGTTGAGAGTGGAGCAGAGCTTAGGTTAAATCTTTGAAGCCATTGATCAGACGTATTGATCAGGCTTTTTTTCCCTCTGCAGCACAGAGACAGGGGGACAGGTGTGGAGATGACCAGATAGATCAAATCCATGACAAATGCCAATCATCCTTCTATCTCTGGTCTGGCCATCGATCAGAAAGAAGGAGCGCTTCCTGTCATTGTCAGGCTTGGTTTTTCAGATGTTTGTGTAGATTGTGTAATCTGTCTGGTTTCATTCCATTTCATGCTCACGTTGGCTTTAAACAAACAAACCAATGTAAAGTTATATGGACTGACAGCACTTAAATGAAGCATAGTGTTGTTTCAGGCAGAGTGCTTGAATTGTGCTTGTTTTAGATGATTTCCATCAGCTGTTTCATACATGCTTCACATTCATCGGCTCATTTGTCGGCGGTTCGGCTGTCAGTGTCCGATCGTGTTCACCCAGGTGCACGACACTCCTCGCCATTACTCTGCTGATGCTCTCGTGCCAGCAATCTGCTGCTTGCAGCGCCCTCCGCCGCCCCAGCCTCCTCCTCACAGTGTGCTCTACATTTTTGGTATTGTTGATTTAACTTAAATTGTATATTAATGTGTGTTTATGAAGGAGAATGAACTCCCTCAGCAGAAGATCGCTCATTCCTGCCCCTAAAGGAGAAGAGCATTTTCTTGGCAAATCAAAATTTACAATAAAATAAGTGGTTAAGACCTTGACCAAACTGCTTCCTACGTTTATATAAATGTTCTCTGGTGTAGAGCATAAAGATTGAACCGATTAGGAGTAGCATTTGACGAGGCTGCCTTTTGACCGTGTGTTAGAAATAATGATATACAGTGGAATGAAAAAGAGGCGATGCTTGTCCAATTTATCAGAGCAAATCCCCATGCTCACATGCCGATGTACATACAGTGTGTGCTATCAACAGTGAACAAATGTTCTTGAATGAATAAATTACATATTTGTACCTATTCACTCGAAGGTTCACGGACAGCATATCCTTTTAGCTTTTGTATCCGTGTTTCAATCACGTCTATCATAAAATCCTGTGGCTGCTCTGCTCTGCTTTCAAACAGCAGCTGTGCTGGTCCGCACCAGCTTTTGCACCGGCCTAAATGAAACAGAGTTCAGAAGCTAAACTACAGATAATTCCATCTGCTGATGGCAAACTGTTAGTATACCAAATGGACCGAACTGCAGGTGCACTAGTGACCATAGCCCGGTTATTTGGCCCCCAGCAGAGTGTGATCGACAGCCTTCACACCGCGCCAAATGAACCCAGCAAATGTCAGAGCGAGCAGGTTGGGTGTGAATGCTTGAAGATCATATTCAAAGGTTTCACACCAGTCAGTTTTAAAAGGCGGCTAACCTCAGTTCTGCCTGAGTGAACTAATTCGTACGTCTTCACCCGTCTCCATATCCTTGGTTATTGGTCTGCTGATTGATTGTAAGAGCTCTGGCTAAAACAGCCATTATTGGTCAGACCTTGAATGTCCAGTGTTAAGTGGCTGCTCAGTTGTTTGAATAATTGTCTGCATGGCGGTGGACCCATAACAATTTAAATTCATTATTCTGTCTTATTTGCTTTGCTATTTTGGGATCTGTAGCCTATTTTCCTCATTTCTCCAATTTGCATACATCATTGAAACAGCCTGTGTAGTGTGTGTTGTTTACTGAGGTAAGTATTACAGGTTACAACTCTGAGACTGGTTTCGCACAAAGGCAGGTACAGAGAGAAGGACTTTTATCTGAGACAAACACTGACTTTTTTTTCCATTTATGCATTTCTGTGTGTTTGCTCTTTGTGTACATTTTGTTCCGCTTCAGCTAAATGAAGTGATATTTGAAGGGGGATTAAGTATCAGCCGGCGCGCAGATTCATAAACAGCTATCGTCTTGATCCTCGACTCGCGGACCCCTTTATCTTTGTCATTATTAATGTCGCCGTATCGCTGTCTATTTCTCCCACAATCCCTCCGTTATAATCTCAATTTAGAGCTCCTCGTCTGACCACAGCAGTAGCCAACTCATTTTAAAGCCCAAGATTACACAACTGCCCTTCTCCGTATCTCAACCTCTTCATCTCTCACTCTAGCTCTCTCTTCACTAATCCAAGTATCTTATCTTTCAGCTTTGACTGTCTCCCAACTGTCCACCTAATTCTTTCCCTCTCTCTGCCTGACCCCCGTCCCACGCCCCTCATTCTTCCTCGACTTTGCCTTAGTGCTCTCTACACTACCCCATCTGTGTCACCCCGCCTCCCCCCTCTCTCTTTTCACATTTAGAGCTTCAGATGGAGTTTATTGGTATGACAGGCGATCATCAACAGAAGCTACAAAGCCTAATGGGCGCATGCACGCACCCACACATCCACGCCAGCATCCGTTGCTCGGCATTAAGGCACGCAGGCAGTGAACACACACACACACGCACGCACGCACACTCACACACACAGTCTCTTTCACAGCTGAATGAGCATTCACTCCCTGTGTGCTCCGTTCTCTCTGTCTGTAAAGGAAGAGGAGAAGGAGAAGGAGAAAAAGTGGATCAGCAGATAGAAGCTAATGACTGTCTGATTAATTCATTAGCCTGACACTTTATTGCCTGGCTGCAGGAGTCATAGCTGTTTACTTTTTTATTATAGGCTGACCCCATGTACACACTCTCATCGTGACACTCTGGCTTTCTCTCTCTCTCTCTCTCTCTCTGGCTTTCCTTTTCACTTTGTCTTCACAGCCAGAAATAATAGCAAAAATGATGATGTTTTGAGCCGGCTAAAGCAAGATGATACTATCCCAGAGTACTGCTTGGCTGCCCCTCGGAGTCTAGTTTTTTCTCATCTCCATCAAATCCTTTGTTTTTACTGACAATCTCAGCTGGCAAACTGTTGGGGAGACAAAGACAAAAGTCTTATTTGGCTGAGGACATTGTTAAAGCAGGACCTCTTCCCTCGCGGCCCTCTGTGAGTTCGGATTGATCCTCCGGCTGATTAGTGATTAACCAGGCCACTTAATTCTATCTTTAGTCAAACCTGGAAAACAAAGTACTCTGCAGAGCACTCCGCTCGGCCAAGGAGTTTGAAGAGCGAGATGAAAGAGCAACCGGCTGTCAGGCGGGCTTTCCATCTCGAGGCTAGCTAACTTGGCGCCCGGGAACAAGTAGCGCAAATGGATTTGAAGAGTCAAAAAATGAATGAGCGGAGCGGAGAGAGCTGTCCTAAATGAGAACAGTCACCTGTGGGGAGCGATAAGAGCCCGGCAGATGGATCGGGCGATAAATAGACAGATGGGTAGTTAGATAGATGGAGGAGGCTGATCTGCTGAGATGGAGAGGTTTGGAAGGATGATGGGCAGATGGGGTAAAGAGATATGGTGGAAGACAGGCGAAAACTTTCTCCTCGCGCAAAGGCTTTAAGGCTCACCGTTGTCTTTCGGGTTTGTTTCACCAGTCAGTCAGCCGCCTCTCTTTCCCTCTCCCTCATTTGGCCTCTGCCACCCCCCGCCCCCCGCTCTCTCTTTCTCTCGCTGTCTTCGTCTCAGCCACCACTGCACTCACGGGATGTTTTTAATAGAATTAGGCTGCTCTTGTTATCAGTGGAGCGGGTAGCCACGGAGTGAGGCGAGATTGAAACAGCGATTTCCAATTTGAGATTGTGTCACACGCATCTCCCTGTGCCCAGATAGCATCAACGAATCACCGCCACCATCTCGCTCACTCACTTTGTCCCTCTTTGCTTCTCTCTCTCTCCCTCGCTCTCTCTCTTTCCCCCTCTTTGAGACATCTCTCGCCGGATATTTTAGCCTTGCTCGGGCCTTCCGCACATGCAGGACTAACATCTAAATGCATACATGCTCCCTCTCTGTCGCTCTGGATTCACTGGCTTCTCTTGACAGTTTATCTCCTTGTCTCTTTCGCTCTCATCCGGGGCGCATACAGAACACATCTCTCTTTCTCCTCCCGAGCCCTGTCCTCGGACTCACTTAGTACCTCCAAATGCAGCGCCGCTCTCGCTCTTTTCTCGCTCCTTTTTTTTCTTTTTTTTTTTTTTTACACTCTCTCCGCTCGTGTCTTTCCCACTCCTCCCACACTCGTTCATTCCTCATACCTTAGCCTCTTCGTTCGCTCTCTCTCTCTCTTTTTCCTCTACCGTTATTTCGCATCTCTCCTCCCACACTGCCTCCACTTCCTCCGCCCCCCTTCACCAATTTCCGCCTCTCTTTCTCTTCTCATCTCGTCCGGTGTCACTCTCTCTATCCCCCGTGAATTTTTCCTCCTCCCTTCATCCTTCATCCTCTGCTCCCTCTCCTCATCCTCCCCTCTCCTCTGCCTCAAGGCGTTGGATCCTTTGACTTGTCTTGTCAGGTCTTTGGATTTCTGTCTTACCTCTAGAGATATATAGTGTGTGTGTTCATGCAGTACAGTCCTCATTGCTTGTGGCCGTATGTGAGTTTGTGTACCAGCCTCAGAAGCAAGATTGATGCTGCCGCTGTGTGTGTGTGTGTGTGTGTGTGTGCATGTGTGGGTGTTTGTCAGCCCCTTCGCTGGTTCCCATGGCCAGAGGGCTTTTTTTCTTCACCATAATGCCACAACTCCACCTTTTGAAAAAGCTCGACAGAAGTGCTGCCTTAACACACAGCCCTTCTTTAATATCCTCTTCCATTAGCCAAGCCAGCTGAGCAACCTTGATTCTCCCACTCCATTTTAAAGTTTATTCCTCGCCGTGCCAACATTTCTCTCATCACAATAATTGCCGAATCCACAATGTGTGAACATTTCCCATTACACACCCTCTCAGCGTCTTTATGGAGATGAATGCAAAATGTGACCGGAGCTTGCTGAGATTCGACCCCTCCACTAAGAGGAAGTGTGTCTGTCTCCCGCCTTCTCCTTTCTCGCCTTCAGAATTAAACTTCATCTTTGTGGATTCTTGTTGTGCTGGAACTTATAGTCTATGCTGAAAAACAAAATGAAAAACGAAACAGAAGGACAGGTCTTAGGTCTTCCCTGTCAAACGATTGTGTACATAAAAAAAGGGATAAGTGAATCAGCATATAGGGAAAAAACACGCTCAGGCTTTTTGAATTATTCGAGTTTTTAACACATGGGTTGATAGTTCAAAGACACACAGCAGAAAACACCAAACTATATTCTATATTGTTGGCATCGGCCTGCTGTGTACACCCACATGCATACATAGATGTACATGTACCTATTCAACTGCAGAAGCACAGGAAGTGGTCTCCCCGCTTTCATTTGTTCCACTACACTTTAAACACTATGTGCTGAAGGCTGTAGTTAGATATCCTTCCATGTCTGTTAAACTCCCCTGAAGCTTTTTTATTAAGAAGTGGAAACAATATTATACCGTCAGCCGACAAACGCCCACACACACCTGCACGAGGTTGTGTGCCTCCCGTAAACTACAGCGTGGCAAAGATCTGGTAGTGTAGTATGTTGCGCTTTTAGATTTCACTTCTGAGCTGGTTCACTCGTTTGGGGGAAACTGCTCTGAGATGAAAACTATTTTTCGCTTAATTGCACTCAGATATCCACTGGCTAAAGTAACTTTTTACCCTAAAGACTGCTTGAGGCGTTTAATCAACCAGAGGGAGACTTGCGAAAAGGCGAGATGGGTTTCTGCGCCGATAAAAAAACCCTCTCTGCTTCCTTTAAAACCAATGTATTTTCATGTTTCTGACCATGTGAGTGCATCTTTTGGACAGAGCTCATTCTAAAAAGTACAAAGTGTATTTTTCATTCCTTTGAACATGTGCTCGCATTCAGTATATTCAGTGTAGGCTGAAATAGGGTCGATTTTTATTGTAAGATGTGATTGATGGCTTCAGAAAAGCTGGCTGAGCTGTGAATGTTTGCCAAAATAGTATCACAGAGTCAGGTTCTTTTAAAATGAATTCTATTTTCTTTAAAATATAGAAACATGTTTAACATTAATAGAGTAGTTCAACATTTTAAGGAATGCATTGCATTCATGTCATGTCTGTGTGTTATTGCATTGCATAATGCATTGTTGGCAGAGTGGGAAGCAAAGGAAAACATCTTGTTATTTCAATCTTGTAGTCACACCATTAAATAGAGAAAATTAGCTTGTTTTTCTGTGCAGTAGTTTGGTAACAAGCGAAACCAGATACAAACAAACAGCAAATAACTCAATCACGTCTCGATGGTAACCCTAGGGTTTAGTGAGGAGCAAGGATGAGGAAGCATTTCAGGCGCTTTGATTTCTGTTACTGTAAATGTCTCTTTCCTTCATTTTGTAGCCACATACTGTAATGTTTCCTGTGTTGACTGTTTTGTGTAGTTTAAGAGGATGGCAAGTGTGTAAAGTAATTTAAACTAATTCAGTCACAGGCATTATTACAATCTATCAACAAAATGTCTGAAGTTGTTTGATCACTTAGTATTTTCACTTAGTATATTACATATGGCTGCAAGACAGCAATTCTTTAAAACAACAAAGCAAGCCATGGTTTCCTCCTCAAGGAGTGAGAGAAGAGCATGTTTAAGTGGCTTCTGGTATATCTGCCACTGCCAGCAGAGTCAAGTGCTGCTGTGCTGGATCAAGTGTGCATGTGCAAGTCTAGGGTTACCATCTGGACAAGACCATAAAGATCTTTTACGCCTCCCTCACTGTTAATGGTGGGTCTTATTTAGATGTAACTACCAACAATGGTGGATTTGCCACCATTTAGCCATTTATTGACACTTTTCCCCAAGTGGTACTTATCGTGCTTGTCAGATATGCCAGCCAGCCTTGGAGACTGACGTGAATAGTTTTTCCAACTCGACTTTTTGGTGATTACACTCTGAATGACATCATGTGAACTGAGTACAGAGCTGGAGACAGTTTACAGCATTTTAACTAGTCAGCCTTTAGAGGTGTTATGGGGGGGCTGTTTCCGACCTGCCTCTGGTTTCTATGCTAAGCAAGGCTAAACAAGTCCTGACTCCAGCTGTGGAGCGTTCATACACAAGAATGAGATTGGTTTTAAACATTTAGAAATCCCTTTTCTCTAATGTTCTCATCTCTGCCTCTGAATGAAAGAAATCATTCTTTATTAGGTTAAGTTTATTAAAACTATTCTTCTTAAAATAAATGTTGCAGTTTGATGTACCAGAGTCAGTTTCAAGCTTATTTGCATCTGCGGTCCCTACGGCATTACTTTTAAAACATACACTCAGTGATTTATGACAATAAACAAAGGGGATAGGCCGCTTGACGTGATCATGTACGCACACATACTGTATATACACAGGTACGCTCTGACATAGTGAAGTGAGCTGTTTAGTCATGAATGATGAGCTTCTGATGGGAGTGATTTGATTACGCCGGTTGTTTGTCCTCCGATATCTTACCCTCCACCTCTCTGTCTCCCCTCTCTCCCCTCCCACCGCGGCAATCCATTTCCCTCTGAAAGTGACACTTTAAAAGGTTGATAGCTCTTTGGCCAAGTCTCAGAGCCTCAGATCGATGGCTGGCGGAGAGCGGCGTCGAGGTACTGCGTGCGGCTCACGTCTCCAGACGCAGGAGTTCAAGTCAACACACCAGGTGAAGATGCTTTTCGATTTGTTGCCACCACATGATCCGCAGGTCCCTGTGGACCAGAAATGGACGGCTTGTGACATTTTTTTGCGTTTTTCCTCTGTTGTTCTGAAACCAACCGGGGCCGTGTTGTTTTAGTGGAAGAGAGACAAGTTGGAGTGGAGTTCACACTTTGTACAGATAAATGGACATATATACAGCAAAAAAGACAGGCTCATAAAAATTCATAGTTCTGGAAATGCACTTTGTTTAATTACATAGGACAATGTTTATGGGTAAACCCCCCCACAAAAATGAATTTCTTTCTTTTTTTGCCAAGAAAGTTCCTCCTTCTCCTGCTGTTTTTTATTGCTATAAAATTCTTGCCTGAAACATTATTTTGCAATCAGAGTGCTCATTCTGGCTCCTATAATTACTCTACCTCTTCTGTTCAGCTCACTGCTCCTGAACAAAGTAGCAGTGAAAATGGAACCCATTTTTATTTTGACAATGGCTGCCGAGGTGTGCAGCTGATTGCGAGGAGCTGAAGATGAAGAAGACACGCGGGGAAGTCTGGCTGTGCTCAGCCTGCAGCCCGTGTGTTTCTAACCGACCCCATGGTTACCAGTGATCCATCCACACCACCTGGCTCCATTTCAGCTCCCGCTGAGCCCCCCAGAGGAGGACCTCCAGCTCGGCTCTGCTGCTTCCCTCCCCAAAAGCAGCCCGAGCTTGGCCTCCGTATGCAGCCAGACTGGCCCTGGGGGAGCCAAAACTGTGCAACACGGATGGAAAACTATCCAGGGGTAAAGCCCACCTTGAGGTGCAATGAGCGGTGTGGGAGAGGGGTAGCAAAGGCCCCCTGGAGGTATAGAGAAGGGAGCATAGCCAGAGCAGTCAGCCAAGCCTGTTTCCACACCGGCTCCACACACCCCAGGGCCTGTCACACGATCAAACCACCGCATAAGGGACAAGAAGCAGGGAGAGTTAAAAAAAACACAGCCGTTTCCCCATTAGAGACACCATGTCCCCAACTCTGCAGCTTTATTCTCACATTCACAAGCAGAGTATCACCAGCAGTGTAAAATGGCAGAGCTCAGATCAGTCTGTGTTAAAGTGTGAACAGTATAAATATTCATCAGTTAGTGAGCAGCAGTGTGGAGGAGAAGCAGTGAAGGATCTCAGAGGGGAAACTGAGATTTTCAA
>JBAJHX010000062.1:18664940-18675014 GCA_037176925.1 Amniataba percoides
AAAGAAATCTGACTGACATGACTCCATACGACCTGAAGCTCTGTGAGAAAGGAAGTGTTGTTTTTGGTCATTTCGGTGAACTGCTGCTCGAAAATAAATCTTTCAAGAAGGTGTGGATACATTTTTGTGATGACGATGTTGTATTGTCAGGAGATGAATAAGAAAGATAAATTGAAATGGCTGTGGGGACACTGTGTGTGCACTGGGATGAGCGTGCATTCATTCAGTGTTTGTGCAGGTATTTTCATCACTGTGAATGTTGTGAGTCAACATGAGATGGCAGTCAGTCTGTGCCTTGCCCCCTTTTTTGACAGACTTGATTTAGCGGCGCAATGGCTCCACACCCAGTGCTGCTAATCAAATTGTCACGGCGCGGAGCAAACATGCTAACAACGCGATGAGACAGGTCCGGGGATCACGCTAACGACATCATCACTCATGTTAATAACATGCCGTGTTTTTATAATGCCCCTTCTCTCTCTGATGCCATTAAAAAAAAGGCAGGGAATAAACATAACTGGGGAAAAATCAATTTTTGCATCTGCACCTCATTTCCACTGCATGGAGGGGGAAGGAATTCGCTAATCAGGGTCAAATCACACTCTGCCAGACATAAAAAAAAAAAAAAAACATGAAGGAGAGAAGGAAAAATGGAAATGAGATTGAAAGAAAGAGGAGAGTAAGGAGAATAGGGCTCTGATGAAGTGAACTTGGAAAGGAGGAGCGTCCAGGCCAGAGGTAGGGAGCTGAATAGTGATAAGATTGTGATAATGTGCAGAACTGAAAAATGGGAGGCGAAAAGGAGACCAGCAAGAAGACAGGCAGGTGCATCGGCCTGCACCTGAGGTGGCTTAATGACAGAGGGAAGCTCTCTGGTGGCGGCAGCAGCAGCTGCCCTGAATTCTTTATAGCTGGCTTCCCGGCGAAATGGCTGAGAGACACCATGATATGTCTCACCCATGTTCCTCTGAGAGCAGCCTTTCATTAGCCGTCCCCAGACCCGAGGTGAGAGTGGCGGGGAGACGAAGTCGAGAGGAAATAAAAGTCGAAATTGTTTTGAGAAAGGGGGCCAAAAGAAAGTTAATACTGAGGAAGTTGTGAGTGTATTTATGGTCCTCTGAAAAATAAAAAGCATTCAGTCCTTGCTGTTGGGAGCTGTTATGATGGATCTTGGGTAATGGAGTTTTGATGGATGAGCGGTGTCTGGGCAGTGCTGGGGTCTGAGTGGAGGGCGGAGGTACGACTGACTCCACCACATTGATATCTGACCGCCAGAAATTACAGCATCTCCTGTTTCTGGCGCTGCCACCGGCACGTTTAATTCTCTCGCTAAATTGTTTAGGTATGTAATATTGAATATCCCATAACCTTTTATAAGTGCTATAAAACGACTGCCAACCCTCAGAGACAAAACCACAGAGGAGCTTCTGAAATCCACTTTCCCTATGATCTCAAACATCCAGAAATTCCCTTTTGGCCCCCCTCCTTTAAAGACTGCAATTAGGCGAGGTAAAATGATAATGTTTTCGTCTTTAGCGTCCCTTTGGTAAACATTGCCGTTAGGATCAATTAACCAGCGGCTAATGAGCAAAGTGGGGGTCTGCCTCAATATTGCACCATTGTTCATTGGCGATTTTTAATTAATGGGTTTTGAAGTAAAAATCGCAAAAGTTTTTAATTGTTTTTCTTTTAGT
Source organism: Amniataba percoides (assembly GCA_037176925.1). Lineage (NCBI taxonomy): Eukaryota > Metazoa > Chordata > Actinopteri > Centrarchiformes > Terapontidae > Amniataba > Amniataba percoides. Next base: position 18,666,635 of record JBAJHX010000062.1, read on the forward strand.
GTGAGGGAGGGGAGGGATGTGGAGGGGGGGTGAGATCAGAGTGTTAATTATAAAGTAGGGGCTTTAAAGTGAGGAGGAGTTAGACTTTTAATTAAAGAGGAATTTGATGCGACCAACAGACTGAGTTCAATTGCCACACAATCCCCTGTTATTCTCCCTCGCCCCTCTCCTTTCTATCTGCCTGCTTTCCCTTCTGTTTTGCAGCCTTCCATCTTCTGCCACTCATCTTGCTCTTTCCCCACCCCTGTATGGTGTTGATGTCTCCCTCCTTGCAGGGTGTTGCTATCAGGAGCCGGATTAGGGACTTTGAGAGCTCTGCTCTCAAACGGTGAAGATGAGGCCTGGGTGGCTGCTTTGGGGAGGAGGAGGAAGAGAGGGAGGGGGGAGGGCATGGGGGATGGCTCAGTCACTCCATCGGATTTCCAAGATTGAATTAGTGAGCTTTAGACAAATCAGAGCCCTTTTGGACATGTTCACAATGTTGCTTTCTCCATTTTCCCTCTTTTCTTCTTCTTCTCTCTCTCTCTCTCTCTCTCTCTCTCACAGCTTTGCCTCCTCCGCCTCCTCCCTCTGTCTCTCCATCTCGCCTCCTCCTCCTCGTCTGCTCTCCCTTAATAGCGCATAAGATTGTTTTCATAGCAGTGATAAATTGGGCTGAAGTGATTAGCGTGGTGTGAAACGTGATTACATACTGTAGCTCTGCTGATTTGTCGAACAGATGCCCTCTACCAGCTAGACTTTGGTAGGTTACGGTGTTAAACTCAGTCTCCCCCACAGCTGGAGATCCCAGCAGACGTATACAGGTTAATTGCCTTGATTGTGGATATAGCTCCACCGTACCGCCGGGAATGCAACCTGCAGTCCATTTGTTATTGCGGTAGCTGTTAGCAATCGTGCGCACGGTTCACGCCTACGCACACAGACACACACGCATACATTGAAAGAACAAGCCTGTTTGGAGGCCAGCCTTTACATAAGTAAGGGAGGACTGAAGAGTCCCACCAGCTGGGACGCAGCAATGACGTGGGATGTTTTCTGGTGCTGAATCATGATGCCGTCGGTTTAGACTTTGAGAATTGATGACAAAGTTGTTAAAATTAGAATGTAAGAAGACAATATTTGCCAATCATCTGTACTAATGGGTCTGGGGCGTTGCTTCCATCAGCAGCAGTAGGATGTAAGACAAAGTGCTGTTATTTTCTGAGGAGCCACATCGGCAGGGGTGGAATAACATGAAAGAATAATAACTAGAGGAATGGCTGACCTCCTGTTGTCTCACCGCTTCCGCCCGTGTTGCTGTGATTACGCCAATCACTGTCATTAGCATTCCCTGCGATTAATGTGATTTCTCATGCTTTGTCGCATGCATGCTAATGACTAGCACCCAGCTCCCTCCTCGTTCCAGCGGCACAAAGTATCCGCAGCTTAACCCGGCTCCTCAAGCTGTACTGTATTAATATACGCCTTGCAGCCGGCTAAATCCACTCCTGATTAAGGCAACAACCTGACCCAGCATTCATCTACGCTGTAATCAGCCCTTATCCATTTTAGCTCGCTGTGATTCTCATCTCTCATCAATCTTTTTCTCTTCCCATCTCATCTCATTTCCCCTAGTTTATCATTTTTTTCCCTCCTTGAAAAGGGCAGAAAAGAGGAGGAGGAGTTGGGATTACCATACGCCAATCTCTCCCCTCATCCCTGTATCTTTTTAACTTTGTTGCTTCTCATCACGCGCACCCTCTCCTTATCTGTTTATCCCACTCTCACTAATCTTCATTTTTTTTATTTTTTAGCATCCCTTGCTCTCTGCATTAATGCCTTTTGTTGCTTTTATCTGTCTCTTAGCGTCTCCCACTCTCATGTGTTCCTTGGCTTTGCTCAAGGTTTCTCTTCAATCGCGCATTAAGCGTGTTCTCTGCACAGGAGCTAAGGGATAGGTTTTGGCGAGTTGCTGCTTCTGGCATCAAGTATTAAGGTCACCGGGGACAATTTATAACACAAACAGGATTTGGAATATTCATCTGAAGTGGAGGAATGGGCTATTATTGTGAGCAGATTGGTACATGCAACCATGATTATAACTGCATATATCTGTTCAGCAACAACACAAGTAGCCCGTTTTGTATAGCTGTGACCTTTGTAGTGTGCTTTTAGCAACATGACTCTAGGTTGACATGTTTGGTGTTTGGAGACATGTTAGCTATTGGAGGGACTTTCATGAAATTTGGCACTGACCTTCACGTCTCCCTCAGGATGAATTGATCTCCTGACTTTTCATCCAGTGCCAATCAGGTCAAAATTTCCATTTGTCCAATACGCTGGTTTAAGACTTAATAACTGTCAGCCTCAGCTGTCTCGACTGGGTTGAAATAACTGTCAGCCTCTGCTCTCCTTTGACTTTAGTGCTAATAAGCTCGTACACACTAAAATCAGATGGCAAACATAGTATCATACCTTTAATGGCAACATTGTTCTTAGCATTTGTTTCATGAGTTTAATTCATTCCATGACGGAGCTCGTAACTCAAATTACTTGTATGTCAAATCAATTTTACCCATTTAAATTATTGAAATGCCATTAATCCATTCTGGACCTCAAAAAAACCCAACATTTTTTTTGTTAAATGTTTTTAAAGAAGAAAAATATACTTATAAATAAAGAATATTATATAAAATTATTTTCAATTCTGAAATTTCAATAATTTCTTTCCTTAATTCAGAGCACATCATCCACTTCTCCTTCTTAGCACTGTCCTTCGCACTCACTTTCTTCTGACCTAAGGTTGGAAATATAAAGTTTTGCAAAATAACTGCAGCACAAACATGAGCACAACACTTATTTTCCAATGTGAGCTAATTGCTAACGGCCAGCCGGCAGTGGGGAATCTGAAGCTGGCTCCTAACCCAAATTTTAGCTTGCAACTCAAAGCAAAAAATCGGCAGAGACAACTCGTTAGTTGTTAGTTGGGACACTCGTAAAGAAGGTGCCACTGTGTGACCTCACAGAGCAACGAGCATGGCTGTAAACTCTCCCGCCTTGATTTCTTTTGTCTACTCAGGCTCGTGTCTTTTTCCAGGTCGCACTACTGCTTTTTGTTTTTTCGATCCTGAAGGCTCACTCGGTGCAGCATAGCATTCGTCATGATTATGGCTCCCTGATAATGAGGAATGGTGGAATTAATATTCATTTGTCGCTCTCCATCCCCTGGAACTCTAAAATGTAAATGGGTGTGCTCTCGTGTGGCACACCGGCTTTATGTAAGTCCAATCAAAGTGTGGTTCAAAGTGAATGTGCGAGGCCCTGATTTATAAACGTAGTGAGTTAGTCATCCGAGTAGCTTGGCAAAACATGGTCCTCATTCTTGCTGAATGTAACACTGTAGTTATTAGTAATATCTGAAGTCAAAACGATGCAGCGCTGTGGAGACAATCCAACATGACGAGCATTTAGTGCGCAGGGATGTTATATTCTCTCTGTAGCACTTGTGGCCAAGGCGTTTCGCTAATTAAGTGGAGGAGTTTCTTCAGATTCACAAATGACTTTTATTGGCACAACTTGGAGAAAAAAAAGGCCACATATTCAGATTTTTAAAAGCGCACCTAATTATACTGGTGGTTGCTCATGCATTGCATTTGTTGCTGTGCTTCTCCATAGCTCAGTCTGTGCTTTTAAGCAAAATGTGCCATTGGGGGTTTGAAGTTGAAAATAACATCAGGTGCGCATTGGACGAAATTAGTGTTTCCCCCCACACACAGCTCTGACACAGAGCCTTGTGCGTGGCGGAAAATTAGAACGCAAAATTGTACATAATGTGTTCCTCGTTCGTAACATGATTTGGATGTGGCGCACCGAGCCAGAGAAGAAGCGGTGAATAGAATACATTTCTGGATTTGCAAGGTGATGTGCTGAAGGGGACAGTTTCCACTCCTGGCCTTTAACTTTGCAGTTTATTAATTCCTCTCTGTGGTGCTGTAGCCAGCCAGCAGTGTACACTGTTGGCTCTGTTGATGGTTGTGATAAGTGCTTTCTGAGCTCTGAAGGGTAGAGGGGGAGTCTGAGTGCAATCGAGTACAATCAGCAAAACTCGTCAAAATGCAAATGCTGAAAGGGTTAAAGATGAATAGCTGCTTTTGAAAATGGCACACATTTCCACCGTGTCATAAACGTGTGCTTTTCTGCTGCGAAAAAATCTGGATTTTTATGCTGAATTGCACCCAACCTTAAGTACAAGTGTTTTTTGCGCTTCCTGATTCCTTCAAGTGTCGGATAGCGGGTGTTAACATCTGCTTTGCCTCAGAGTGTGTGCCCACGATGGACAGCGAGCAGGTAAGGACATGGCTCAGGGTTAACAGGCTGAGCTGAATGCAAAAGTCCCAGGAGCCTTTTGAAGAGAGAGTGAGAGGGAGAAAAAATCTGAGAGCACGAGGTGGAAATGGACGGAGAAGGCAATGGGAAGGGAGAGAGGGAGAGAGAGAGAGACAGGAGGGCAAAGCAGGGATGACCTCTGCAGTTTTGTTGATGACATGAAGCGGAATGAGAGGAGAGACGAGGGAGAAGAGGGGAGACAAACTGAGCAAGAAGGAGGATTAAGAAAGCAGCTGGTGAGGATGATCCAGAGGAGAGCAAGAAGAGGAGGGTGGTGGTGGTGGTGGGGGGGGATGAGGAGAAAGAAGGAGGTAGAGAGAAGTAGAAGAAGGGGAGGTGCAAGAGATTGATGAGGGAGAGTGAGAAACTAATTCTCACTTCACTCTGGGCTGGAAGATTAAGGAAGATTAGAGCGATAGAGTGAGGGAGGGAGAGAGATGGGGCGATAACTTCTACCACATGCCACAGAAAGATCTTTGAATGCCTAATACCCAGAGAGACAGGGCAAGAGAGCGAGGGGGAGATTATGAAACAGAGTGAGAGGTATAAAAAAAAAAAAAAAAAACAACATCGTACAGAGCGGATGCAGGGAAGGAGGAAAGAGACAAAGAGCTGGAGTGACAAGAGGATGGATAGATAAAGACAGGAGCAAATCAGGCTCAGAGGGGTCCTAATAGTAGTGATCCGTGAGCGTATAAATGTCTTTTATATTAGAGGCCATTTCTACCGGTGCGCAATAATCCATGCCATGGGAGTGAGGATACAAATCCAGGTCATCTATATACCTCTCCTGCACTCTCTTTCACTGAGACTTCCCATTGGGATTCATTCTCTTGTACTGTGCAAGTCTGTGTGACGGTATCTTTTACATTCTGTTCTTTCGCTCGCAAAAAGGGAAACCTATTTTCCATTCCCTGCCACTGACATCTATTTATTCACTCTCTTGACTGTTGCTGCAAAATTTCAACAGACACAGCTATAGGCTGCCGTACATTTTTTTAAGGAGAAAGGGGTGACGGTACGAATGCAAAGAGACACACACAGACATACGGGAACGCATCACACGGACGTATACACGGACGCCACACACACGCATTAGGTTGTCTTTGACGAATGTATGTGTGTGTGGACTCCAGCACACGCCTGCTGCCACAGAAGTTTTAGTAGGAAACAAGGAGGAAAAGAAATAGAGGGAAAAAGAGAGGGAGAGTGCTGCAGTGGCAGACTCAATCCGTCATGCAGGATTACAGTGTAAGCTTCTCCACGGCCATAGATGTGGTTTTTATGGGAGAAACACAGGGCTTTTCTGAAAGCAGCGGCCCCTGCTATCCCCGCTCCATATTAGAGACAAAAGCAGATAGCAGAGGAGGGTTGGAGGGGAGTCTCCCCCTGCGGTCTTCTCTGTCTGACGGCTGCTATCTCCATCCCTGATGCAGGGAAAAAAAAGGCTTTCCAGGGGACAGGTTGGAGGGCGACCTCGGCTAACACCTCGCCGCCCTCAGACGCCGGGAGGTGGGATCATTACTGCACCTACGCAGAGGAGAGGTGACCTTGGGAGGCGAGAAGAGACACGCAGCTCTCTTTCTTTTCGATGCCGAGATTAACGCAAGGTGATCGTGTGTGTTTCAGAGGCTGTATCTCCTGGTGTGTGTCTTCTCAGGGGTGTCTGTGTGCCCGTCAGCACCCCTATCCCCCCTCAACATCTTAAATAGAATTTACAGTCCCAGTGCTGGAGCGGCGCCAGAACATCCCAAACATTACACGGCATGAATGCGCCCCGCAGAAAAAAATCGCCCTGAAAATATAACACTGCCAAACTTTGATCTCCTACATCACCCTGCAACACACCACTGAGACGGGAAAGACGAAATCTTCCCTCAACATACACCCACAGCCTCGTTGTACTGCTTTGATCTAACACGGTAGAGGGTACCGATAAAAACAATGCTGCCACAAATATTGTTGGACAGTAAAAAAAATGGGAGGACATAACTTGCCCACATAGCAGGGGCTGTCGTTCCAGCTGACGACCGCCCGGCCGAAAAGGAAACTACCGCTGCACTGCTGATGCTTGACTGGATGTTGCACAACATCTTGCTGCACAAAGCACTCAGTTTTAATTTCCACATCCTTTATCCGATCCTCACCCAAGGTGGCCCCGCACTATAACCTGCCAGAGAGAGCGACTTAAACATGCTGCAATCTGCTCTGTCTCCCTGAGCTGCTGGAAAATAAACAAAACAACAAACTGACCCAAATAGAGAGAGACAAAAGCGAAATGAATTTGAGATTGGGGCGACGTCATTAGAATTACAAAAATGTACTGTCAGATACGGTGCAGGAGCAGGAGAAGACTCAGGGAGCATGAAAGTCATACAAAAGGGGAGGAGGGATGGTGGTGGGGGTGGTGGTGTATGCTAATAAGGCTGGAACTTGAACGAGGGGGATTAAAAGCTGTGACAGTACAGGCTTCCAGGCCCACGTGTTCACACAACATTCAACCAGCGCAGCGGAGGCGTGAATGCAGCAGGCAATGATAAGACGGCAGGACACAACAACATCCTTGGGATAGATGGTTCTGACAAAACACAGATAACGAGTCAGTGCTGAATAGATGTAAGACCGTGTTCTACTTTTGATTTAGAGCAGCGGTTCCGGCAAGAGCGGCCCAGCTGCCTCCAGGGGTCCTAAAATGGGAACCAGGATACATAAGTGAAAATTGTCATTTGAAGAACTTATCCTATGGATTAATATTACATGGCTGTAGCCCAACCTTTCCATAATCATATTTTGGATATCGCAGGGCTATACAGATGGAAATGTTCATTGTGTAGTTGGTTGCTTGTTGTGTTGGTGGGTTGGTTTGGTCCAAACTGAAATATATGATATGATATTCATGGTCCCAAGAAGATGAATCCACAATGTTGCTGATCAGCTTTAACCTAAAGCCCAAGCAACAGGTTAATAAAGTCATTTATCCAATAAGACTTCTACAAAGCTACTATCAATCAGAACAGCATTTTTAACAGACATCCAGAAGATAAAACCTGGTAACTTTAGTGGTGTTTAGTGGTGTGACTTTTTACTAAACAGGAACAGCAGGTTGGCATCTTTAGCTCAGAGTAAAATGTCTATTGGATGGTTAAGAATTGGTACAGATATCCATATTGGTCACAGGATGAACTGTAATAACTCAGCTGAAGTTTTATGTAGCACCATTATCAGATCAGCATTTTAATTTGTCTCTTACTTTGTTTTTAACGAAAAACCTGCAGAACTAATGATACCCCTGTCAGTGTCACCTCTGCCTTAATGGTTCAGTGCTCATTAGCAAATATTAGGAAGCTGACAGGCTAAATAAGACAGTGAATATGTTTAACATTGTATCTGCACTGTTAACACTTAACTCAAAATACTGCTTTGTATAAAGGCTGGGCTATGCTTGAAACAAACTAGTCAATAATAGGTGCTGTTGGACCATGTCTGAAGTGTTTACACCTGATCTGAATGGCACCACTTGAATACAGGTCGTCTTAGAAAAGTGATGACAAACCTCCCAAAGGGGGACAATGACAACAATGCCCCCTTCCTGGCTGTCTCTCTTTTTGTAGTGACTGGGTGCACAGGGAAGAGGACTGAAAACACAGAGGGATTTGTAGAGGAAGAGAAAACAGTCTTTACCCAAGTTCAGACAAGGTTTGGTACACAGGATTTCAGATCAGATAGGGGGTAGGCAGAAGAGTATTAGGAAGAAGACAGGTCAGAAATCCAAGAACCATGGAGACACGCAGGAGAGAATGGTGGAGGGCTTGAAACAGGGAACAAAGACAAACTGGCAAACTATCGTATTTTCTGCACTATAAGGCGCACTGTCAATGAATGGTCTATTTTCTATCTTTTTTCATATATAAAGCTCACCGGACTATAAGGCACATTATACACAGTACGTATCACTCTGCGAGGCTCCTGACTACGGTGGCTGTAATGCTCCAACAATCCATCAAGCAGCGCAGCT
>JBAJHX010000062.1:18675114-18686939 GCA_037176925.1 Amniataba percoides
GTGGCTGTAATGCTCCAACAATCCATCAAGCAGCGCAGCTTCGTAGCTTACCAAAGTCGTACTAAAACATTTTGACCATATTTTGAGTGCCGTGTATCACATAAAATCGGTTCGAGGTCAGTAAGCACAACCAGAATTCATACATAAGGCTCACCAGATTATAAGGCGCACTGTCGATTTTTGAGAAAATTTAAGGATTTTAAGTGCGCCTTATAGTCCAAAAAATACGGTACATACACCCAGGTGGATGGCTAACAGGGGGAGGTGAAACTAAGCAGGATGGGGCAGGACAGTCTGAAATGAGAAGAGAGGTGAGTCCTATGAAATAAAACAGGGAATGTGTTAAACATGGAACACAATACGGGAAAAGGAGGACTAATGGAGGGGTTGAGATGTTACAGCTTTGAGGCATTCACAGTGCTGTAAGCACAAAAAGTCATTGAAGAACAGAATGAAAAAGATCTTAAGAGAGAACCTCTTGTCTTTGTCACCTCTGTGCACCTTGGCATTGTCACAAGAAGAGGATGTCTTTGTCTGATTGCTGGTTTCCTAAAGTTACAAAAATCACAATTCCATTATTAGAAAGGTGCAGGGGTTTTAGACACATTTTAAAGCACACTGATGCCTTAAGTACAGACTCACATAATAGCCAGAGTAGTTGCAGACTTTTACAGGCCTGGCAAGTAGGTGTTAAATAAGCTTGCAGCTGTGAAGATCATTTAGAGTATATACTGAATATAGGCCGCTATATCTTTGTCACCACAGTGAAAGAAATCTAAACCAAAGACCTTGAGAATCAACCCTCATGTGCTACCACAAACTGAGCAGACACACTTTCATCATCAGAATATTACATAAACATTTTCGCAACTAGCACCACGAGGGAATCGTAGGAGAAAGCCAAACCCTGAACACCTGTGGAGAACACATTCAGAGAAAGTTTCTTGGTTGCACAGCAGAGGCTCATTGATTCGATCAGACGGCCATTAAAAGTAAGTCAGCTCGATCTTGCCTCTTTTCCCTCACCTCCTGCCTGGGAGACAAACATGAAAAAAGATCCTTAAATGTAAATTGAAGGGAGAATTGGAGCGATTAAGGCGGAATATTGAATGTCATTATTCTCTCTCTTTCCTAGCCAATAGCCTCGATGCTATTCTACAATGTCCCATCTCCTCCCTGGCAATGCATCACATATTACTGCCGACAACCTTGGGTGTGTTGTGTTTATTCATCTCTGAAACGACCCTCTCCCACCTCCCAATGTCCTCTCCACCCGCCTCTTGTCCAGCATCAGTGCCTCTCAAACACCCTTGAAAGGTGAATGGCAGAGGTGGAAGGAAGGGGTGTCATGAGTTAAAGCTCACACAAAAACATCGTTATGTGCTGTGCGGTAAAGCGCCGCTCTTTAAAGAAAGACTGACTTTATTAACCCTTATCAGTGATGCTATGTGGATTACTGAGATAATAGGCGATCTTACTCGCAGTTTATGTCAAAAGGCTCTTTAAGTAGGAAATTTTCTTGCAATCTCTCTCTGACAGCTTGCATGAAAAAATTCCGTCTTGATGCACGCTTACACATACCATTCGCACACACACGCACACACACACAGCTTCAGGGTGACAAAGTCCATCTGCAATTCCCGGGGACTTTTTGCTGAAATGTCAGCCCGTGTGTTGAAAGGATCAGATAGCTTTTTGATGTTGCACATGCAGTCAGGCGGAAGAGGAAGAGAGACAGGCTTGATAGGCATCAGGTGTAATTTTGGTAACTGCTGTGGCAGCTGATGACTCACCATTCAGAAAAAGCGGGCTGAGCACCTACATAGAAAGGCATTAGCTCAAACCAGATGAGCTGCCTTACACACAAACCCCCCTGACCTTTCTCCGCGAAGATCATTGAAGCCGATCAGCTCCTTCAACCTTTCAGCAGAGAAACAGCACAGGGGCCTAAAGGTGGAGAGATGTTGGATGTAGTTATCGGTAACTAACATAATAATAATTTTTGGTGGTCATATGATGTAGTCGGAAAACGAATCATCCACCGTGAAAAGAACATTACCTTTCAATTTTTTATTTCTGCATGCAAGATTTCACCTCAGTGCTGGTGTTCATAAGTCATAGAAATGACTGCACCTGTAACTCAGAGTCCGACTACATTTGAGATTAAATCAGCATTACAGTTTTATGGAAAACATTGTATCCATAATAGATATATTCACATCTAATTTAAAAGTTAAAGAGATTTTCAGGAAGGGACATTTATTTTGGATGGAGATACTGGTCTTTACTGGAGCTGAAGCCAAGCATGTTCCCCTTGTCAAATGTAGCGCAGACGAAGCTGAGGTGATGGCTAAGGGCAGAGCCACAATTATAGTTAGGATTTTAAATTGGAGACCAAAGTTGGCAGATAAAATCAGACAGTGTGTGCTGTCTACGTGTACAGATATGAGCCAAGGTACGGACCAAACAGATATCGGCCATCATGTGACTGATACACATTAAATACATCTTTAGCGCCACAGCAGTCAGTGGTCTTATGTAACGCTAAATATGAAACATTCCAAAAGAGTCAAGTACACATAATTACATTTGCAACCCTGTCTTCTTGAAATGATATCAAATTTCCACCGCTTTGCAACAGCAGAAATGTTCAGTGTTATTAAACCTTTTGATGCACTCGCAACAATTGGTTAAGGTTGAAGAGGTGGTTATTGAAGGACTGTGGTACAGAGAAAGGGTCAAAGAGAGCACTGGTATCTGATCCTGTCTTCAGATACCTTGTGTTGAGGTATCAGTACTGGCATCAGGAGATCCCTTGGAGACTTGGAGCAATAAAACAGCATCTAGTGAAGAAAAATGGTAAAACGCTGCAGTGCTGGCTGATTTTGACTTTGGTTTCATTGCAGAGCCACGGGTCAGCTGAGACTCACCTCACTTTTATGGAGTTCACTACCCTCCTGCACTACCTGCAGAGTTCAGAGTTCTCACTGCCCTCGTCTTTCCATCCTCTCGACCAAATTTGACTTTCTTTCTTCCATTTCTTTGCCTTTTTCGCGAGGAACTGCTGCATCGTTGTAAAGCATCGAACTGTGATGGATGCTCATTGTCTAAAACGTGCAAGTGCTGGCATTCTCACTGGATTTCAGGGGGTGATGTGAGTCTAATCAGAGTTAATCTTTCATTGAGTGTGTTGTACATGTTGTGTCATTAAATCTCCCTTATTGACTCTTAAGACTAAAATACCTGTGGGTGTTGGCTGAGGGAGTTGTTATTTGTGCTGGATCTCATTTAGTCTTGTCTTTTCTGCCTTATTACAAGTAGCACATACACTATGCTGCTTATGCATAATTTATGGGTTTAAAAGATCTGACTGATGAGCAGAATTTAGTGATAAATCACAGGCATTCAGTGGGTCAGCGCTGTCACTGTTGGTATATCCGCACACTCTTAGCCAGCACTTTACCTTACGACCAGACAAATCAGACTGAGAACCACTTGAACCCTCGCCAAGGCAGTAAAATATGGGCCACAAATGTTGTCCCTGCCGTGACCTACTGGCACGTCTCCTGGCTTTGTGATTCTCTGGACTGTCTCCTGTCAAGATTTATTTGATCTTTATGGCACCTCTCACATTTTATATACTGTAGCCCAAGATAAAGCAGCAGCAGAGGAGCTTGCGTTTGCAGGACACAGTGACGCTCGGACCAGTTGCACCAGCTCTTAAAAGCTCAAACTTATCTTTGTTCAAACATAAGTGGCTACTAAATAGAAATATGTGTGCCGCTAAATGATGACATAAGCTGGGTTAGCATAACTGGGTACCTCAACTCGCACAAATACCCCTCACTCTGAGTGGTAAATAGCCGTATCATGTTGTAAAAACGGCACCGAGCTCTGATGTTTGCTGTTTTCAGTGCACATGCTGTATTTTGAAAGTGTTCTTGCTGGATGTTCTACAAGCGTCTGACTCTTGCCATTTAACGTAACCCCATTGATCTAGCTGAAAGCCAAGCAAATCCAAAGCCCCCAGTTGCTGCTCTGTTACACTGAGTCTTTTTAGTCTTAATCTCACCAATAGGCAAACAGCCACCCATAAGCGGACTGAATTTCACAGCTCTTGCACCACGCATAACTGTAAATTCATTCCACTGTTTCCTACTGTAAAGCTGACGCTGCCACATTGTTTACCTGCTGTCGTTTCTCCCCGCGTCCTCCGCAAACCTCCAGCCTCTGGGGAATTATCTTATGTCCATAGGGTGGTGGTGTGTACTATCCTAAGGGAGGTTAGCACCTGCTGTCAGCATATCAGCAAGGCTGAGATAAAGACAAGGCTGGGGACACAGGTGAAGAAAGTATTCATACATTAGCAGACGAAAGCTCCCGCTGTTTCTCACCTCCTCACAAGCTGACAGGTCTGCTTTTATCTGCCAAGGTTCAAGGCGAGGACGAAACTGCTTTACGGCGCTTTGCACTTAAGACTACCCGCTCAGTCTTCCAAGGAGGACCCGTGCCCCCCCCCCGACCCTCCTGCTGCCGCCCCGCGACTCCTCATGTCCTCTTCTCACGCACGTTTACACACCCACAACCAACCCACCAAATCTCCCTGCTTTCCAGAGCTCACCTTTGTTACTCCATGCATAATTCTTTTGGGGTGGCTGCTTTTTCTCTTCTCTTTTCTCTCCTCATGGTGCAAGAGAGCGCTCCCTTTCTTCTCTTTGACTTCACTGCGTCCACAGAGGCGATCCCCAGAGCTTTCTTTATTTTTCTTACCCGGCGCAGATAGAAGTGGTGAGAAGCGGACTTCTGTGTCTGTGCATGGCATTCAGGTTTTTGTGTGGCCTCATGAATTTCATGAACACACGCAGTTTGAGAGGGTGGATGAATGCGGTTTGAGAGTCCAGGCATTTTTTTAATACTTTTTCTTCTTTTGCCTAAGAAAATAAATAAATGCTTTTTCTGTAGATTGTTTTGTCAACAGGGCTTGAAGTCACACGGCACGTGTGTGTTTGTTCATTGTTGTGGAGAGGGTGCGCGTGGGCGTGCTGCTGCACATTTCTCCGTGTTTGCCGGTTCGGTGGAAGGGTTACAGAGAGAAAAAGAAGATAGACAGCAAGCAAGCAGGTGAATTGTAATTAAAAATTTCAGTCTTGTTAAGTTGGTGACAGCTCACAATCGATGGCGAGTATCTGCCTCCAATACTAACGAGGGAAAAGATCATTTGAATTTTAGGCAGAATGAGACCAGTAAGGGGAAATTGATTAAGATATTTATGGCCCCAATTAATCAGGTCACACAGAAACTTGCTGTAGGTATATTGAGAGAAATGCAATACAGTCAGAATCAGATGCTTTTAAACTCTTTGAAAATATACCTCAACTATACATTTAGTTAATTAGGAAGCGAGAGCTCCCTGGAGCTACTAGCCCTATCACCTTATTATCTCTATTTACTCTGCTAGCAATCATTGTACTGTATATAAAGGCTACAGGTGAAATTCTCATCCTGATCCTTCCTAGTTCCACATGGATGAAAACAACAATTTCGCCACATTACATTATATAAAACCCTAATGAGGATATATGAGCTCCCTGATGCTTCAAACCAGAGCACCCAATTATCTTCACTTACCACTGCAGAGGCCGATGCACCCTGGGTAATGGCATTACAATAGCTTCCCTCAAAGGTGCCCAGTACAATGTGAAAGGCTGTGACACAGATCAATACGTTACAGAAGTGCCTGAACTCTGTTCAGAGTGAAATTTCGCCATTGAAAATGGTGTAAAAGATAAAAGCACTGAGGGGTAAAAGTGCTTTCATTCCTGCCTTGGTGCTTCAAAGAAAAAACCTTGCACAAAAATGTCCAAAATGAAATTGTTATAAATTTGTGTTTGGCTGGCGACAGTGCCATGTTGATATTCTGCACCGCATCCTGCCACCTGCCCCGGGCTTGTTAACAAGGTGCCCGTGGCAATGATTGCCTGGCCATCAAACTCCCAGCTGATAAGTTCCTCTGGGAGAGAGAGGAGCTCTGTCATTGAATTCACCCCGATTGCCTCCTCATGCTGTACATTGGAGATAACACGCAGCCGAACCAAGCCTCACATCCTCCATAATGGCCTCTGCGACATTTATATATAACTTATTCTGTAAAATCTGTCCAGCATTTTGCCACTAGTCACATGTAACTGCCGGATACATCCTATTAGTCGCTTTTTATGATTTGATGACTAGATTTATATGCACAATTATCGTGTTGTAGCCCGTCATCAAGATGCTAGCCAGCGAGACACCTGTCACTTCCAATGTAGCAAGGCCGAGGAAGGAGATTGGCTGATTGATTGAAGCCTCAGAGTGCATAGAGGGTGAGGGACGCAGTGACAGGCCGGTGATTGACACAGATGAGCGAGAGGAAAAGAAGAAAAGAGGATAGGCGTGAGCGGCAGAGAGAACAGGATACTAAAACAATAGCGAGTTAAAGAGAGGGGATAGAGGGAGATTTAGGGAGATGGATAGGCCGAGGAAGAGACAGGTGGTGAGTGGGAGAGGTGGGAAAAGCGAGCGCGGGGGAGGGGGAGGAGGGGGAGGGTAATTTTTTTTTTTTCTTCACTGTTCATCAAAAGGGTTTGCGCAGAGAAAGAGAGACTGAGGGAGAGGAAGCTGAGGACGTTGAGGAGAAGATGAGAGAGAGGAAAAAGGGTGAAAAGTATTCCAGGAGGAACCTCCCAACTTCAGTCATGCCCCAATGAATGTGCTGACAGGGTCTGTCTGCGCCACAGCGGAGCAAGTGTCATACACCCAGACAAAGCACACCACGCTGCACAGGACAAGCCCAAACTGGCACTACTTAACCCAGACCGCACAAGTTTCACAAAATGTTTAAACACTGAGAGTTTTACTGAGTTTTTGCCAGTTGTGGTCCACAGGAGAATGTCTTTTAAATGGCCCGATTTCACCGGGACAGTACTATTCAGCCTGTAAAAACAGTGGCATTATTTCCTCTGTGGCTCTGAGTGTAGTTTTATAAAGCCTGAGAAAGTAACCCTGATGATGTAAGGGTTATCTTGAGCTGGAGGTTCCATATTTTTCACACAAAGCCCGTGTTACAACCTGAGGAGAGTGTGAAAGATGTGGACATTTGCCAGGCAGAGCAGGTGTGATAAAAGTGAGTATTATTGAGCTGCATTATGGGAAGTATAAGATCTAGTATTTTTGGAGCTTGACCCATCCAAGGGACGAAAAGTTAAGGTATACCAGTTCCTCCTGCTTCCGTCGTGATCGTTCTTTAAAAAGAATCTGTATCCTGTGAGTCCACCAGTGTTGTCGAGTGCAAACATGCACGTGTCTGAATTTTCCTGCACACATACTATTAATAAAAAAAAGTTTCTATGTTAATTTGATCTGGCAAATAGTCACATTATTGACTTGTCAGATGCGTAGGCTGATGTTACTGAAATACTACGATGTGCCTGCTCTCATCTTTAAACAAGCCCACTGATTGATATCTGACATTTTGATTTGGCGTAGGATTTCCATTTGAGGCTTGAGTGCATGAGAGAGGCGCTGAGAGCCGAGTCAGATGCATGAGAGCCGAGGAACCTTTTACATCGCTCAAGGCTCTGTGTACAACAAAGTGCATCTGAATCTAAGGCTTGCATCTGTATTGACTAACTGACTGTCAGTCGCAGTGATCAAAGCACAATATTAATCCAGCTAATTAATCACGCATCAAAGTGATATGAAGCTAGTTTCATATCGTTGCTGGTCCCTTCTTGCACTGCCGTCAGAAATCCTTGACAGTTATTCCCATTAATAAATGCTTAGAGCCTTTTATAATAGTGTTATCCTATCTTTTTCCTTGTAGAATAGCATGATGATAACTTTGTCCCTGTCTATCTAATAGATGTGAGAAAAAACACTTGGGTCATTATGAAGGTATAAATGGATGTGTGTTCTGGGCCCAAAAAGCCCTCTGTGCTTGTGAAAATGTGATTGCTGCTCTGTTAAAACGGTCCGTCTTGCCTGCCTGTCTCCGAGTTCTCCTACCTGTCTATGCCTCTACACTTTTAATTAACGCAGTGCAATGATTAAAGTTTTAACTTAATTATCTTTATCTTTTCTCTCAGGGTGTTCAACCCTCCATGGGAAACTGAATGAGACGCTTCGCAAGAGGAGCGGGGAAAAACCAGCAGAGAGCGGCTTGGTGAGATAGAGGAAGATATTAGACACCGTGGAAAAAAAAAGTAGAGGAGTGACTGACACCTGCCCTCCAGCTCAGTGTGAAGGGCACAGAATGGGAGAGTGAGAGGAGGGGCATGAAAGAGAGGAAAAACAGAAGAGAGAATGAAGACAACCGGAAAACAAGGCCTGCCTCACAGCAAACCTCGCTCAAATTAGGACATCTCGCCACAAGACAAGATGATTACAAGAAATCTGCTCCTATTGGTTTCCCTGTGCCTGTGGGAGGGGCTCGCGGGAAGTGCGACGGCCAGTAAGATCGTGCGGAGGAGAGGAGTGGGTGCCTCACACATGCTGAAGCTAGGGGAGAGCAGAGCTGCGGACCAATGGGACGCAAGCGTGGACGCGAATGCGATGCCCGTGGTGACTCTCAGAAACCTGATTAGTCATGAGCAGGCGGGTGACACTGGAGCCTTTTCTTATTCTAAAATAGTGCAGAATCATGCTGCACCGTCAGGAGCTAACAAGGAGAGGCAAGCGTACAAACCCAAGCGTGAGGTCGACTCCGTCAATAAAAAAGACGGGACCCCGCACGCGTTTGCCAACAATAAGGAATTAAGCCAGGATGTGAAGAAAGTTAAAAACAGCACCAAGAATGCTGAGACCTCCACTAAAACAGGAAGGTCAGAGAAAACATTCACAATCCACCATAAGCCAGACCTTCACACCAACAGAACCAGGTTTAAATCCGGATCCAGGTCCAGGAGCAGGACTGATTTAAATGTGTACACTACAGGTGTGCCAGGGAAAGGATTCAGCATCGATTCAAACCGAAAGCTGAACCTCACCGGCAGTTACGGGGTTCTGAAGCTGCTGTCGAAAGAAAATCTCGTCAGGATCGTCAATTCCCAAATGCAGAGCGTTCCCAGCCTGAGCTTCCCGAGCAAGGGCAGCCGGAGCAGGAAGAGAGATTTGATTGACGTTAATCACGGACAGTTAGAGGCTCAGAAAGTGCCGAGACAAGATATGGCTGTCACTCAGTTTCACACTGGATTTGATAATCAGACTGCAATTCCTTATGTAAGCCCAGTCACCACTCCAGATCTTAATCGAGACCAGGGCGCCAACACTCGTATTAATCCGCTAAGTGAAGTCAACCCAGCTTTAAGTAAAGGGCAGGGCAACCTGGGAACGCTGGGCTCAGATAGCGGCGAAAGCAAACACCTCGTACATGTACTGTCAACACCTCGCAGCGAGGTCAGCCTCAGCCCCGAGAAGGAAGCTGCATTAAGCCAAACAGAGCCACCATTTACATCGACAAAACATTTCCCACTGTATGTTCCCTCAGAAACAAATGATTCTCCACCGTCTGTGCTGACAGTGCAACCCCTGGGAGTAAGACCGGGTAACAGAGCAGCAGATTCCCATAGAGACCCATTAACAGAGTCAGTTCACACTGCTCAAACAGAACTCAGCACAGCTCAGTACCCTGCAGATGAAGACAACAAACTTGTCAACAGCAGCCATGTCCTGAGGCTCCACCCGGCCCCCGAATGGAGCCGCGACGCAAAAGACGCTGGGATGCAAGCTGTCGATCCAGAAAGTGGGAAGGGCCTGGTGTTCGAGGAAGCAGAGTCGGAGGTGGAAGAGGAAGAGCGCGAGCGAATGGAGAGGAAGGGGTCGCGCTCTCGCAGCAGGAGGAGCTGGATCTGGAACCAGTTCTTTGTGATTGAAGAATATGCCGGGCCTGAACCTGTGCTCATCGGACGGGTAAGGAAAAAGAAAAACTTCATTCATCATTTACAAGGGCTGTGAACTGTTGTATGAATGTTTTATGAATATTTAAGACACTGTTACAAGTCTCTTACATGGCTTATTTAACCTCTAGGTCCTTCTCTCAGGTAGGCATCTTATACAATAAGCGCTTAGCATAATTTAAGCCTACAGTCACGCTATGAGATTTTTTTGTGCATTGTTATGAACCTGCAATTGGAATTGATTTACATTGCTCCAGTGCAATGCAGTGCCTTCCAGATAACCGTAAAACCTTCAATGAATCAATGGCGTACTGAGGCGCAACAAAAGCCCCAGATCCCGTCTGCCCGAGGGGCCAGTCATGATCACTACCAATCCGCACACACCAATGGGAATTGACACATCCAGGAGAATTAATAGCTTTACTTTTTCCTTCCACCATTGATCCTCCCCACAGGGCAGAAAGCAAGAGTAGTCCGAGTGTTCCCTCAATCCCTGTAGGTCAGACCTGTCAGCTCCCCTCCCTCATGGTCAGAGGTCTGCGAGGTCCCACTAATGCTATTTCATTCCGACTGATTTACACTTGCTTTGACAGGATTTAGCACCGCATTCTCCCTCAGCACAACACACACACAGGCCTGTAGTCGTATTGCTCTGCTCTGTAATTTATTAGAATCATTGACTGGGCATGTCTCGCCCCCGGTGCCCCGACACACACACACTCCCTCCTCCTTTGAAAGAGCGAGCAGATGAGCGTGGAGGAGGTCACGTGGCGTGGACAGAAGGTGTCTCGGAGCCCTGCACTGTAATGGCCGCGCTCTCGGTCCTCAGCGTGAGCCAACTGTCTCAGCACCCAGCTGCGGTAGATGAGCTAATTTATAAGCCTGTGTGGCCAGTTTGCTGAGCAAATGAATAGTAATGATCCCTGTGTGACTGCTGCAGGCTGTTGGAAGCCTCGGTTAGAAGTCGGCGTGTGCATGTGTGAGTGCTAGAAGTTGCGAGATTCAGTACAGCAGGGTGTGTCTCACACTCAATATAGACAAAAGGGCCCAAATTGCTTTGTGCTTCAATACTCTAATATCCAGGTGCACACAGATGGGCAGGACCCTGCTGCCTTCATGCACGGCCTCCCTGAGTGCGCCGATAATCAGCCAACATTTAATTTGGCCATTTTTGCCTTTGCTCTATGACTGATGATGGGTCTGGGTCTGAATGCTATGGAGCACCATTAGTGGCCGTGGAGAAGATGCAAGAGCTAACGGTCCAGCTTACAGATGGCACTGCGTGTAAAGCCATTAGTGCCGATCTGCTGTGTCAAGCAGGTATTTATGCCAGCACATTGTATGGCACTCAAGAAGGGAAAAACGCCAGGCCGCACACACATGCCCATATGATAGTGCTGACACTTGGAGTACACCCAGAACAGTATTGTGGCTGCGTGTATGTGTGTGTGCTGCACAAGAGATTGCTATGATTAGTACCCCCACTGTATTAGACAGTGACGGCACACATGAATAATGCTCTTATAGGTCTTAATACGCTTATGAATCTTTAATCCCCTGCTGTGCCCCAGTGTAGGCAGGCGCTATAGGTAGAGAGATCAATGCGGACGCAATGCCTTGTTTTTCCCCTATCAGGAACCCGATTGTACTTTAATGGAGAGAGCTGTGATGGAGAGCGTGAAGAAATTGACTGTACAGGGCAGAGCTGCTCCACCTGCCAGATCCTACGTAGTCCAAATTCAGGTTCAATCAGCTGCAAACACTGTTGCCTGTGACTCACAACACGTGTCTCTCCTTCAGTCGGCTACACTTTGTTCACACACACGCACACACACACACACACACACACACACACACACACACACACACACACACACACACACACACACACAC
>JBAJHX010000062.1:18696409-18707318 GCA_037176925.1 Amniataba percoides
CACACACACACACACACACACACACACACGCATTCTTAGTCATGCCTTGGCTCCTTGTCCACTCTGTGCAATGACTGTGCCAAGTGGAGGTTCAGCCAGGGCAGAAGGAGACTCAGAGTCATTACACCTCTTTCTTTAAAGTTACTGTGGCCAGCACACACACACACACACACACACACTCATGCACACCCACCTGCAAAGACTATTGTTAAAATTGTCACGTACATCGTAAGACATGTATGCAGGCAAGAGCACACACACAGACACTTACACATACCCTCAAGCGAAACAAATGATATCTCAGCAGTAGGTAGGTGGCCACAAGGCACAGTTTCATTTCAAACAGCCTGAACTCTCTCTCTCTGAACTCATATGGGCCCTGTCCCAAATTAATTTTGCTGCCGTTTTCCCTGATCGGCCTGTTTCTTCAGACATCTCTCTGAATTGGTGGGCCTGCTCCAAATCGATTGGCTGACCCTCTCCCCTCTGCCCTGCTTGACACTCCCTGGCTGATATGAAAGAGCTGGCTCAGCCCCAGCCCCCGGCGATACCTCCGCCCAGCCCTGTTGTGGAATTTGACCGGCCGGTGGGGCTCCAGGTTGTCCTGTAGGCCTCTGGTTCTTTTGAAGTCGCCACACAGAAGATGAATAGCTTTCCTTCCTCTAAGGGTTTGCAGAGGAGATTGGGGGATATTCTCCAACCTGCCTGTGTGCCCTTGCAAACTCTCCCTGATGCGTTCAGGGGATTGAACCTTGCTGCCAATTGCAGGGCTCAGCGGTGCCCTGCACTGTCGCCGTACGCCTATTGGCATTTTATGTGAGCTGCCAGCCGATTTTCCACAGTTTGTAATTTTTCCTGCTACTGTAACCTCGCCTCCTTTTCAGCCTCACACAAGCACGACAACCACACAGAAATACACACTGAATTTGTGGGGGAAAACATCCACATTCATTAGGCTAATGCACAGCTGTGGAAAAAAAACACATTTTCCTGGTGTTTTTATGATTTATTGTGCAGCAGAAATGTGAAATTGTGTATATGGTGTATTAGTTATTTAAGTGATTTAGAGGTTGGCAGAGAGTACTTTTCCTCCTCGCTTCATGATTTATGGTTATTGCAAAAATGTGAAATTGAGTATATGAGTATAAGCATATTACCTTATGATAATATAAGTAATTGAAGAGATTTAGGAGTCTGGGGAGTCTGGGTGTTGCATACACAACTGGCGCCAGGGAAAATGGAAATGGCAGCTTATCAGGCTGAAATCACTCTCCAAGCAGAGGTGACACCTCAGTAAATTTGGCTTTTGTGGCCAGTGGCTTCATATTGTTTGGCTCCTGATATATTTGATGGCATATCAGGGGGATATGAAATGCAGGAGTTATGAGATGTCATATTATTCAAGTTAAGCGGATGTGAAATATGGTGATAGCCAG
Source organism: Amniataba percoides (assembly GCA_037176925.1). Classification (NCBI taxonomy): domain Eukaryota; kingdom Metazoa; phylum Chordata; class Actinopteri; order Centrarchiformes; family Terapontidae; genus Amniataba; species Amniataba percoides. Next base: position 18,697,846 of record JBAJHX010000062.1, read on the forward strand.
TTGTGTTGGAATATTGTTTGGATATTTTTGCACGCTGACAGGTGGCTGAGAGATATTCCAAAGCTGTGCCACCGCTGTAGCCATAAAATATCCATAGCCATTATATCTGGATAAGTGCGTTTTCCTTATTACACTTTCCTATTAATCTTGGAGGAACAGATAAGGGTGAGAGGTCAGCCTTAAATGGATTTGGTTTCCTTAGGCTGGGCTCTCTTGCTCCAGAATGACTCTGAGCAGTGCTTTCAATCAGCGCTGCCACCACTCACTGTGGTAATGATGGCCGGGGCTTCATTAAGAAGCTCGTTAAGTCCCCTCGTTAAGCTGCAGGGCCGTTAAGACTTTGATTGTTAATGGCTCTTCGTTAAGGAGAGTGAGGAACCAGGCTCCCATGGTGGTCCTGACCAGCCGGGTGTTTTGGCCAATTGGCCCCAGTCGGCCCCCGCAGAAGATGGAGGATGAGAAGGAAGCCTCAACCTAATAAGTGTAGGTCACAATGTACACTGTTCAGTTAACTTGTTTGTAATGAAGTTTGTTTGAAATGTGCAATGTTAACAAAACCCGTAGACACACACAGGCGCACTGGTGATGGTCCAAAGCAAATGATTAGACGGTTTGTGCTACTAAGCTGCACCACCTAAAACAACAACAAACTCATTGTAATGACAAAACTGATCTAAAGAGCTTTTAAGAGGCCACCCTGGGTCATGATCTATGATCAGTGATGGGTGTGGGTGTGTGTGTTTTTCTGCCTTACTGGTACTCTCAGCACATAACAAACAAAATGATGCCTGAATCTTGACCACTGAAAATAGATGTGTCAGTGCAACCTGTCATCCACCGAATTTAAAGCCTGAATACTGGAAGATGTTGTTTGGGCTCAGAAACAAAAGCAGGTAAAAAGTGAGGCTAACTAAAGAAAATATGCAATAGGCAGACAAGTAAAATCAGCAGAGGTCTGAGTGCAGTGGCAAAAGCGGCGTTGTTGTGTTTGCGGGCAGGTAAATATAGGGAGCGCCTGATTGAGGGGGATGAGACGCAGCCGTGCAGACATGACCGGGGAAGGAGGGAAAGAGATGGGGTCGGCCGATGGGGTCTGGATGAGACTTTCATAAAATATATTTTGACATGCCGCAGTGGGAAGAGGGCAAGTGTAAATAATGCCGTTAATGATGGCTGAATTCCATTTAGCTGCTTTAGTTTCAATGTCCCGGTGTTGTTTGTGCCGGCTCGCTGTCGCACTGCCATGACTGACTGAGGCATTTGAACACTTGTGTTCTTCCTACTATGATGGGTTAAAATCTCTGCTGGGTAAAATAAAAAGCCTGCTGATGAGTTTTGAAGAGATTTTTAACTGGTGGGCTTTGAAATAAAAAAAGTGCAAAATTAAACTAAGATGCACCTGTTACCATGTGATGACACATTCAAGGGCAAGACTCGTGACTACTTGCTTCACAAGCTCACTTGTTAACTAATTAGAATTTTTCTACAGAATGGAGCGCTCAGTGATTTCAGTAAAATGTTTCAGACTACTTTAGTTATGACCACAGCAGCCCCTTGAGCTAACTTCAGGAGATTCACGGCTAATCGAAGATGACCTTCACAGATAAAGATGACATTACAGGTCCATGGATGTTAAACAGCAGTAGGTCTATTTCTAGTTTCCTAAGTGCACAGTGCTCTCACACACACCCTCCAAGCTAGCAAGAGAGCTTTCAGATTTTCCAATTTGCAACGTCATTTAAATAAAAGGATCTTTTGAAGGTGAAGCGTTGTTTAACTTTTGAGTTCATGCCAAATTGTTCACACAGCTTTAGCTTTCAACTTTCAGACGGTTTGAACTTATGATTGCTTTCTTAGCTATAAACAACCTTGTCAACATCCGTACTTATCGTTTACCCCCCGGAAAGCCGCCATATCCGTGCTATTTCCCCCCTTGAAAAATGGCGATCCTCAAAGTAAATGAACATTTCGATTCACAGTATCCATTCTCATTTCATTTCGCAAATGTGCTTAGCTGTTGCCACGCAACAATGCTTTTCTGAGCAAAACCCCCGTCCCCTCCCCAGACGGCTCCCCGCTCTTCCCTCTGTCTAAAGTCACAATGTCACACTTTCTTGAGAGATGGGGGCTAATTTAGCACTCTTTTTTTTTGTTACGGTTGCTATTCTATCCACGTAGGTGCAGGGTAATGAGATTGAATCTTGATGTGCTGGGCGCATCCCACTGGCGTGCCTCTCTCTCGTTGGGGACGGAGGACAGTGTGGAGCCTTCCCTGATATTACCTCTCCCTGCATGAGAGGACGCTGGTCGCTCCGCTGCTCTGCCATCCCACCAGGCGCTGATCCAATAAAGCTCAACACTGGGCTGTGATCGATACAGCATGTCCCACCGCCGTGCACCCCTCCACCCTCTTCATACACACCTATTAGTTAGGGAATAATTGATTGGCCTACTGTTCATTATTCCTTTGATTTGGTGCTTTCATTAAATAGCCCGAGCCCTGCGTGTGCACAGACTAGTAAGCTTCTCGCCGTCCACAGCTGCTGCGAAGTGAAAAGAGGCTTTAAGAGTGAGCAGGAGAGAATGTGTTCTGGATATCATCGTGATTAAGGAGATCCTGGTTCATAACGGCTCATACTGCAGGAATAGAGAGATGAGACAATGGGAGGAAAATGTGTGAGAGAGAGGGAGGTATTGTGCGTATTTCTTTTGTCTGCCTCCGTTTAAATTCATTATATCCTGGAGGCATGCAGAGGATAATCTGCTTGTTTTGTCTTCACTGCCTGTCTTGAAAAAACAAACTTAATTTTTAACTGGTGTTTACTCTTGTCTTTCTTCCCCACCCTATATCTTCCTGTCTGTCTTTACCTCTCACATCCTTCTTTCTGTTTCTCTCTCTTTTTCTTCCTTGTCTCCTTTTTGTCGCTTTCACACTTCCTTTACTCACTTCCTCAAAATTTCCCATCCTTTGTCACCCAGCTCCACACCGACATGGACAGGAATGATGGACGCACTAAGTATGTCCTGCGAGGCGAGGGGGCGGGCTCGGTCTTTGTGATAGACGAGAAGACGGGCAACATCCACGTCACCAAGCCGCTGGACCGTGAGGAGAAGGACGAGTACCGTCTCATTGCCACGGCCACCGACAGGCAGACGGAGCGCGCCCTGGAGCCCTCGTCACAGTTCATAATACGAGTGCAGGACATCAACGACAACCCGCCTATCTTTGACGAAGGCCCCTACAGCGCCGTGGTGCCTGAGATGGCAAACATAGGTACTGGAAGCAGGGTGGGCAGTGGGAGGGGGGGTTTAAAATGCACAAAGGAAGAGACACACAAGTATTTCATTAATCATTAAGAGTTATGAAATAATGAATCATTAAATGAGGTAAAATATGTAAATGTCCTAATAAATTGTGAAATAATTTTCATTACATTTGAAATTAAAACAAAAATGTAGACAAATAAGCTTTTTATTACATAATAATGATAATAATAATAATAATAATAATAATAATAATAATAATAATAATAATAATAATAATAATAATAATAATAATTTAGTTTTATCAACATTTTGATTGCTCTGTCAGCTAAAACTAATGATGATATAACCAACTATGAGCTGCTGCTGCACAATAACAAGCCACCTTTTATTTAGCATGACTCTTTGTGTTACCTCTGCGGTAGCTAAAGATGTTCTCAGACACACAACCTTCAGTCCTTCAGTCATTCATGAGAAAATTAAAAGCAAAAAATAATGAAAATTCTAATTAATTGAGCTCTAAAAATGTAAAAACCTTTTAAAAGTAATTTATTGGTTTCATAATATGTTACACTTTGTTGCACATGTTCATCTGATTGTTTGATTTCATTACAGTATTGAACACAGGGGAGACTGAACTTTTTTCCTTTTTTCTTCAGTCTTCTAATTCCTCCGTCCTTGTGCTAAAAAAAAAGAGAATTCTTGTACATAAACCAGTTTTATCTACAAGGAAAGCTGCTCAAAGCTGTCCTGTAATATGATCATCTGAACTTTTTGCTGTGATCTGACTTGCTCAGTAGTCCACAGAAACCCAATTTGTTGCATCTTTTCCACAGTCATAACATGAATAAATCGCTATCGCAGTGCCATCTGCCATCCAGACAGCAGTGAACAGTTACATTTTTCATGATAAAAAGATGATTACCTTTAATCTTTCGACCAGCAGACAACGTGGAGGAACCGTTATTATGGTTTGACCAGGCAACCTTTGTGCAAAGCTGAACATGAGGTAACATAATTACAATCTTGGATTCAGGGAGGTCTCCTGGCCGCTCATTTGGCTGACGGCCTGGAAATCATGTCACATGTCACACACGTTTCTTTGTCTCATCTTTCATGTCCCTTTGTCCGCTGAGTAATAGGAGTAAATATGATAAAAAATGAATAATAATTGTAGTAGCTGTGATGAGAACCTGCCATGATTGAGAGGGCTCCTGAAGTCACACTCTGTATACAAACTAAGGCTGAAGCATTTTACTGGTTCACTGTTTAATCAGAATAAAGCACCAGCCAGTCACCGCTGTCAAGATCCAAAATGATGGATGTCCCACTTGACCACAGCTAGACAGTGTGTTTTATTATTCCTATCTCAGAGGGATGAATTGTCTGAAGGCATTTCATTCAACAGCTGTGGCTCAAACAAAGCCCCTTAGACTGAGAAACATGTGAACTACTGAAAAATGCAAAACACCAATTATTTGCAGCTAGATTAAAGCAATAATGAACTCACCGTTGGAAATTTAAAAGCTCTATTAGATCAACAGTGATCTGAACACCTATTATGAAAATGAAATGCACTGAGTATGTTAATGTAGCCATAGAGGTCTTCAGTATGAGGCTTTGACAGCTGCAGCTAAACAGCCATGATACAACGCAGCACTGCCATAACATTACTGCCTGCAAGGATTCCTTTCACAACGTATCACCATTTTGTGCAGCTCAACTTTCATCGAAATGACTCCCTAAATGGGTATTGTATGGTGGGAAAACCTGCTGCACTTTAGTAGGTTCAATACAACACAATAGGTTCAGTGCATGGGTGGTTTTCACAGCTGAGCGCAGAAGAGTTTATTTACAACTAAAGAGAGAGAATACTGCATCCAATGTGATAACAACTTTGCAGAGATTACTCCAGCTGATGAAAAGAACTCTTGAATTTTGATAGACTGCCTGAATGAAAGTTTGAGGGAGAATCCGATGACAGTTGGCGCATTGTTTGCTCGCTGTCAGTCACATCTGATCAAACCACCCCCACAGTCCCGATGAGGCAGATTAGCCAAGTTTTTGTCTGTTAAACCCCTCAAATGATAAATAAGAAGCTGAATTTCAAGTCTGCAGGGCCCTCTGTATCCATATCGCTAAATTCCATGGTAAAATATCTCGAACACATAATATAGTATCATGTACATCATAATCAACTGCACTGTGGCTGTCAAGGTTTAGCTTTTACACACAAGGTGAGAATTCACCTGATGAATTCAATGGGCTGACACTGAGACTGGTTTGCATTCAGCACAGTCTGGTCACTTTTAAAACGTAGTCTTAACAGCTTCATTTTATTGAGCCAAACTGATATTGTATTCAAAACAAGCACCATCTTATGCCCCGAGCGATTGTGAAATTATAGCACTTAATATACTGAAATATAATTAAGTGAAAACAGAGATTAACCTGTTCCGGGTTTAATGAGGGAACAACTCAGTGATGCATGTCTATATGATATGTTAATAAGAGGCCTATTTGATCTTTGCTGTGTTTCTCTGCAGGCTTGTAGACTTTTGCAAAGTCAAAGGCACAATGAGAGCCACTCTGCAAACATTTGCTAATGTTAGAAAATCTGGCAACCCGGCTGGCAGGTGCAATAGGGAGGAAAGTGAAACCTTCCCCTCTGCATCGTTTCAACTGAGCTTTGCGTTCATGTAGCACGAGTCAGAATATGAGGCTCTGGGGATTCCTGGGTGCCCTTTTCGGATTGCAACACCTAGACATAGTTTCTAAAGGGCCTTCAGTGCAGCTACAAGCTAAAAGCGGCACAAAGTGAAGGACATTTGTTCTGCTGTAGTTTCTTTATATGTAGGCCACATGCTTTGTCTCCAGTCTCATAAGAATGTTTTGAATGTAGGTAGATGGCGACTTTTACGGAGTATAAATTTATTTTGAAAGCACACGCAGAAATTCATGTCACAATGCCCGCCATCTGCCTTTTCACAGAAGTTTTTTGCGAGTGCTGAAATGCACTCTGCCTCCACTTTTTTTGTTGGGCGCAGGCAGGTCAGGCGGTGCTGTTCAATTTTATTACTCTTTTGGCATGAAATTGCATCTCTGTTTTCGCCTGCTCAGACCAGACAGAGAAAATTTCATGGCTGGGGTTGGCAGATGCGTGCACACAGACCACTCCAAAACCCAAGAAGCAAAAATGCAAATGGGAACTCGGTTTAAGTGCAGTGCAGGCAGAATCTGTAATGCTGTAGATTAATGTTTGATTTTTAATAATACTGTCACCACAGTAGCTGGTGGGATGTATGAGACCTTTCCCTTGTGTTGATTAAAGACCCATAGCCATCATACAGCAGCAGGAATGATACAGTACATATGTTCCATCTGCAGTCTGTAATTTAAGAGATGTGTAGCTTGTAATTATGCGCAGGCCAAATAGTTTGGGTTAATATAATGATCATTTTGCACAATATTGTTATTATTATGGGGCGCTTCCAGGTTATGTAATCATGCAAATGGCTTAAACACACTATTGTTTTTATCTCATCATTTGCAGTTGTAGCATGTCAATGTACAGCGCGTAGATACAACTAAGTGACGACAGTGCAAACAGAGAGAGCTTGTATTGTACGACATAAAAAGAAGACATAATCTGCCTATTAGGGATGTTTTCTATTCATATTCAAGTCATGTATTCTGTGTTGCTTCTTTGGGATTCTGCTCTTTCCAGAGAGGAGCAGCTTTCTGTTAGTCTGGACTTTCCTCGCAGCTCATTAGGAAAAAAAATCTGCTGCTTTTAGATGGGATGAGGAGCTGACGTTATTGGCTGTAACTGAAGCCCACCCTGACTCCACCTGCCAGTGATCTATTCTGACCACGTCTGTCACGTATTGCACGGCGCACCAAAATTATGAGAATTAGCCAGCCACAGTGTTTGTGCCCCCACACTGTGAAATGCTTTTACCACAGCAAGAATGAATATATTCTGCCACCACGACATGACGAAAAAGAAAAGTGGGTTTCTGGGGCAAACACCTTAAAATCCATCAAAAGTAGACACTGGATACCTCAGATGGTGGGGCCTCGAAATCTACAGTAAATCTGAGGCACAGCTTTAAAATTCCCATTGATACACTGTCCTGTTTCCTGCTGGCATTGATGTATGGTGCCGTCTGTGTATCAGATAATGTTTACCTCCTAAAAAACACAGCACAGTTTATCAACTAAATTCATGAGAATCATTCTTTTGAAAGACGAGCTGCTGTGTGAGATTTGGGAGCAATGACATGCAAATACGAGAAATCACCCTTTCCCCAGTTTAAAAAGAAATGATTGAGTATTATGAAATTATCTGCCTTTGAGGGAAAAAAAATTATTTTCACTTGAAAAGCTGTGACCGTGTGCATGTCACAGCCACAGTGACCTGGTAATATTTCTGTGACCGCAGAAAGATCAGCTATGATGTGACAGGAGTGCTTGAAATACGAATGAAATGAGGGGTAAGGGCAGAGTTAGGGGAGAGTTTTGAACTCATATTGCAGTGAGATGTTGGAGTGACAATAACTGTCTGAGATTGTAATTCAGAGCATGGCTGCAGAGTGCCTTTAGGAAACAGTTTGTATGTACAAAAAGTACTCTAATCTCCATTTAAACTCCGCTCTGCCCCTTGAAAATGGCTTCTACTTTGAGAAGCACTCTTGCTTTTTAAAAGCAAGGAGAATTGCTTTCAGGAAAACTTTCGAATTTGCCAGAAAAGAGGGTATTATTTTAAATAATTCACCCTTAAACTGGTTACTTTAGAAAAGTTCAGCAAATTTGGCCTGAGGTCGTCGCCATCTGCCTCTTAATTTTTTTTTCTTCCAAACATCAAGGTCCCTCCCACACTGAACTGTTTAATTCAGATTAGAATAATGACCCTGCCAGCAGCCTGCTGGGGCAGGGCCCAGGGAGAGTGGGTGATGGAGACGAGCACTATTTAGTAATCCTATCAGCCGCCTTATGAGTGTCTGCCGCTCACAGCAGCTCAATCTTCAGATTGAGTTGTTCAGTCAATCATGGATTCAATATTTACTCGACGATTCAATATTTACCAAGACGCTTTGCGGCACGCGTGACTGAGGAGATAGTGCTGCTGTGAGGATCGTATCAAAGGCTCGTTACATGAGACATTTAAAGGTGAGGGTGGGGGAAAAGGGGGGGCTGGTGTCTCATCTATGGCAATGAGACACTAATGCAAGGTGCGTTGGAACTGAGCCAGTTCCCCGCTTGAAATGTGTGTCTGCAAAGTATTTTGTGTTGGATTCACTCGACTGAGTATAAACATCTTGCCAGATGTGTATCTGCATTCTGGGAGAATTACTCTCATTTAAAGTTTAACCTTGAAATATCACAATCCAACATTTTTATATATTATATATATATATAAACTGCAGAACAGTTCCTCTTCCTTTTCACCAGAGGACAGATGTCTTATGGTAGGAACATGCGTTCCAGATGAATGCGTGGCAGTGTGAATATTTGATCCTTGTGGAGTGTGACTGGCTGTATAGCATGGCTGGCAGGCTGCATATCAATAGGTTTGCCTCTGCCTTGCACTTGTTGCATCAACCTCAAAGCCAAACTGTTTGATCCTTAAGTTTAAATGGTTTCTTGCTGCTGTCAAAAGAAACATTTCTGTCTACTTATCTACTTATGCCCCCTTGCACTTATCTATAATATCTATAGTGAAAAAAAAGCCCCAAACATAAAGGGATTCAATTGCGGATACTTTGTAGTCTGTGTCGGTCTGTGAGTGAAGCTGATGTGGTGGAGGGCTTTGATATGAAAAAAAGTGAAGGTGGTGCTGAAATAGTTTTTTTTCTTTCCTAACGACAAAAAAAAAATGTGTGAAATAGAAATCAAAACTGAGCAAGGATTAAAAATAACGACCAAACATCTGAAAACACAGGTATAAAAATAATGTTCCTCAGTTTAATTTTATTTGGTCTTACTGTCAGTGTGTCTCAGGTCCATATACAAACTCTATACAGTATGTAAATGGTCATATAACAGCTGCTTTTTGCATCACTTGGAATGACAGACCTCAGTCACTGCAACGTTAAACTTCGCACTGAAATGGAAGAGTTAGTTTTATTTTTTTGTTTGTTTTTAATGATCTCCATCAAGATTTCTCACAACCATCCACAATTTATAATTTTTACTTCTTCTAAGAA
>JBAJHX010000062.1:18708725-18768099 GCA_037176925.1 Amniataba percoides
CACACACACACACACACACACACACACACACACACACACACACACACACACACACACACACACACACACACACATCTCCTCCTTCTCCCTCTGGAGCTCTCTCTGGTGTAATCTTTACAGACTTTACATCTACCATCTGTCAATAACCCCTCTGATTCTTAACTACCTGTAGTGGATCACCGACCAGATGATCTCATGCACCACCCCCGTTTTCCCTACCCACCTCACACACACACACACTCAGACACAGACACACACACACACACATAACCACACACACGCTCCACCTCTCTTTCCCATAGTGATACTGTCATTGCTTTGATCAGAAATAAAGTACCAGCTGCTCCCACAAATCCCTGTCTTCCACCCATCTCGTCTGGCTGGAGCCCCACTGGGCAGAATCGCTCCGCACGCTTTTTGAATCAATACAGACGTATATACTCCTCACATGAAATGTGTTTACTCTGTTTCATATATTTTCAATTTTTTTGCCAACAATTTTAAAAGAACGTCCCTGCCAAATTGACACTACATGAGCCGTAGAAAGAAGATTTAAGGGAGTGAGAGGGAGATGGAGGCCGTTGAAGAGACAGACGGTCCGATTGAGAGAGGGAGCTAAAGGGAATTGGAGACGGAGATGAGGAGAAATGAAGTGAGACAGAGGGAATCGAGAGGGGGAGAGGAGGAAGGTGAGCGGCAGGATGGAGGAGGGAGAGGGCGCGTGCTGGGGGGGGGGGGCGAGTAAAGTATTTGTCACACTGCCGTCGGAAAGAGATTGAAAAAGAAGGAGTGGGAGAGGAGAGTGGCTTTCTGATGCTCTTAAATGCTGCTGTATCTTGTTCACTTAGCTCCAGCTCAGCCTTGTTTTGACTTTGTCCTTCTCTTTCTCTGTCTCCATTTCCTTTCACTCCCCCCTTTTCTCCACCTTCTTGTCCTTCTTTGCTTCCTTTCTCTCATCTTTTCACTTTTCCTGCCTCTCTGCCCTTTCCCTCTTGCTTTTCTTCCCTGTCTTCTCCCTGCCCCCCTCCCACCTTGTTCTTCGTGCGTCCTCCCTGCAGGCACGTCTATAATCCAGGTGACGGCGACAGATGCTGATGACCCGACTTATGGGAACAGCGCCAAGCTAGTGTACACACTGGTGCAGGGCCAACAGTACTTCTCTGTCGATCCCCAGACAGGTGAGTGTGTTTACACATCTGCGTTGGTGTGTGTGTGTGTGTGTGCCCGCCTTGACACACATGAGCAGAGATATGTTGAAGATGTGCAGATGTCGGAAAGCTAATACACACTCGCTGCACAAAAGCAAATATGCTCAAGATGTTGAAGTGCTAATGCACATACTGTATGAACAAACAAGTGGATTCAGACCTGAGTCTTGAGCACACGTACACACACACACACACACACACACACACACACACACACACACACACACACACACACACACACACACACACACAGCAGTGACCATGCAAGAGTGGACGAAATACACACAGGTAAACAAACAACTGTGGTAAAATGTGCAAAGACAGGTGGACCAAAGCATCTGAAAAGGTGTGGAAGCTTCATGTACAAACAGAGAAACTAATCTTTCTCTCTTTTTTTTTTGGTCTCTACTCTCTCTCACTCACACACACACACTCGTGTACACACACACACACATCCACATTCATAACACTTTTCCCCCCCTGTGCATTCCTCGTTCTCTTGTCACACTTAGTCATCCATCTTTCTCACTACCATTTTCCCTCTTGTGTCCCCTCAAACACCCTCCTCTCAAACACAAACCACACACACACACACACACACTCACACACACACACGCACCCTCTTAGATGCACACACATACGTCTCCCTGTCTCTCAGTGCCCCCTGCCCCTTACCCTCCCCGCTCCCACCCCACCTCACTCCAGTCTGAGTTGGCCGAACTGTATTCATGATGGCAGGGCCTGTGTGCGGCGAGGAGAGCACAGCAGCAGCCTAATGTTATTATTTCTGGATGAAGCAAAAACAAAAAGACATGTGTTCAAAGAGAGATGTCAGCAAAGCTTTGTGAACTATTACACAGGACAGATTACAGGGGGCTCAAAGGACCCGTCTGCTCTGTGTGCTCTGGATATGCCTCTGTGTCACGCATGTCACCCAAGGGCAGAAAGTATTTTGTTGAGCAAGGAGTGAGGGCGCTTTGTATATTCATTTTTTAAAACATTTCTTTTCATACATTTTATCACGGTTACTTTTTTAGCATCGTACCTTGGAGGGAAATCATCGCTCGGTTGACTCAGAAAAGAAGTTCTGACTGTCTGAAACTTTAGATGCTGTTTTGATTGACAGCGCGCACATAAACACTCAGCATTTAGCTCACAAAGACTCTGCCAACGTCTTTCTTTTTGGTCTTCACATGAGAGTATGCGCCCGCACGCAAGGGGTTTATTTTGCCCACGTAGGTCACAGGTGGCAGATACTTGTGTTTTGCTCATTGAATGTCAATGTTTAGTAATTGATTGCTTTGACATGTGAAGACCTCTGCAACAAGCGGAGAGTGCCGCGGCGCTTTTTGAAATGCTAATTGGGGAATATAAGCTTAATTCCTACCCGGTGTGTGTTAGTCGTGACGCTGTGCTATCAGACAAGCTTTAGTATTCCGAACGTGTCCGCTCTCTCCTCCCCTCTTCTCTCTTCTCTGCGCTCTCTATCTCCTTTTTGCAATCACCCCGTTCCTCGTTGGCTCCATCACCAAAGGTCTTATTCAGAACACACACTCGGAGGCGAGCACATTTGCTCGTATATTCAGTTTGTTTGAATTCTCCTCAGAAAGCGAGACATATTCCTGCATGTTCGTTAGCATTCAAAACAGCCCGCGATGAATATGATTCACCTTGAGCTGCCAAGTCATCCACACCGGTGTTCTGGCTGATGTTGGGCGAGAGCAGCCAGCACTTGATGTGCAACATCCAATCATATGTAGCAGAATGGGGTCATTTACACAGAGGAGGTGATCGATGTTGAGTGCGCGTAAGTGATGCGTCTTGGTGTGCCGTTAAAGAGTGTGAGATACAGAACGAGATTTTACGCTCTGTCAGCATGTCTGGCTGTCAGTGTCAGGTGATTTATCTTTTCCATATGAGCCTCTTCACATATCTCTGTTTGTATGTGTGTCTCTCAGTGTGTGTGTGTGTTTCTGTGCACTTTCAACGGGACATTAAGTAATATATTGGCACTGTCAAATGGGAACTGAGTGTCTCTAAAAAGTCAGAAAGCTGCCAGATTGTCAGGAAAAGCAGTCTTGTCCTCAGCCTCATGATAGTGCTGTTTGACATTGCTAAAAGGGCTCCAAAAGCGCAAGAGGTGGGAAAAGAACTTGATCCATCAATTAGAGAGAAAACATTTTAATTAGTTAGACTGGAGATATGGGGTTGTTACACAACAACAACTTTATCATTACCTTTGACAGAGGAACTCTAACAGCGCTGACAGGGCAAACAGCTGTGTGTTGTGTTAACATGAATTAAGCACATAAGTCACAACAAAGTTATTCTATTACAATGGAGATGAGAACACTACAGTACCTATTAGACATTGGCACCATTCTTTTTAAATGGATTTAACCAGTGGATTTACTGATGGTACTGGCTAATCTATTATTCATGCATCACTATGTTAAGATATAGACAGATGTTTTGAGGCAGAGAGTTTAAAGTATTCCAATATTATTTATTGGCTATACATTTCTTTTTGTTTATAACATAAAGATACATCTTTGATCAGGGTATATTTGTTTTTAAGGAACTGTTACCAAGAAATGTACTGAGAAGGATATTTTAAATTTAAGAAATACATGTCAGTCAGTGGTGGATAGATTATTGGTCAAATGACTTATCACACGTAAGAGATCACATCTATATCTGATATATGTGCAGAAGGCCTCAGCTAACTCAGTGGCCTGGCTAACTCACAGATGTAGCCTTATCACTAATAAACCACAAGAACAACTTGACTGCAGCGAAATGTTCTCTGGCCCTGCAGCTGTTTAATTTGTCGGGCAGACCTGCTCAATGGACCCTTTTTCCAGACACCTTCCAGGAAAGAGCTGCATCTGGACCAACCCTAAGAAAAAAACAGCTTATTAACATTTTTCACTGCAGGCTAAATGGCTTATTGGAAAGCAAGAAACCCATGACCTTATATTAATGACTTACTAACATCTATAACTGTAGTCTCAATGGAGCCTTTAATAAAGGGCCATGACTCCCTCAGTTCATAATGAGCAATCAGATCTGCTTTTAATAAGTCATTAATAAAAGGTCACAGCATTTATTAAGGATCTCTGTCCAGCACTACGTTGGCTATCTATGTAAAGACAACTGGATTTGCTGTTAGTACTGGTAATCATTTTATCCAGTTGCTTCTGAATTAGAAGGGGGTTGAAAGGTTGGAGGGTTGATTCTTTGTAATCAGCCAGCAGGTTCGCAGACATCCATGCTAGTTGATAAAGGCTTTTTACATCTTGGTAATCCATCAAGTCCAGAACTGGGAAAGGTGTTAACAAATGAACTGTATTTTACATTACTGATGAGGTAACGAGCTGGCGAAGCAAGGCATGCTCCACCAAAGGTAATTATTACAAATGGCATGTTATAGATCCACAAAGCATTAATAAATGATTTATTAACCAATAATAAGATCATTAGTTACAGCGCGTAAACCTATTTGTGTAGTATGCCCCATGAAAGTGGTTCGAACAAATGGGCCTTGGTGAAGAGATAATCTATCAAGACCGTGATCGCATACTCGTGTTTTCAAAGGTACTCTGTAGTTAAAAATGTGAATGGAGCTGGATGAGATCCCAGAACGCAGGAAGCTTTTGTTCCAAAACAGAGCCCAGGCCAGAAGTATTTTGGAAGCCAGGGGGTTCAGGTCCTGGTAATCATAGAGTCATAAATATTGATCAAAAAACCCTTTTTGTCCCACACAGATATATTATGGTCATTAGGTGCCATTTTACTACAGAAAAGCCCCTTTATTTCCCAGCTTTAAATGCTTCATTCCCAACCCGATACCACTCTTTGTCTGTGTGCTTCCTCTAGGTATTCTGCGGACGGCTGTTCCCGACATGGACAGGGAGACCCAGGACCAGTACCTGGTGGTGCTCCAGGCCAAAGACATGGGGGGGCACCTGGGTGGACTATCCGGGACCACCACCGTCACTGTCAGGCTCACTGACGTCAACGACAACCCTCCACGCTTCACACAGAGTGAGTTACTCAGCAGCTCACGCAGCCACCCACACGGGATGACGGGAACAGACAGGCAGCACGACATAATAGAGAAATGACTGTGTTTGGACACGCTGCGCTCACTGCGTGTGCACACATATGTACAGTAATTGTATGGTCTACCTCCCACCCCACCCCCAACCACACACACTGACACACACTCACGATGCAGATGCCTGACAGTGTTTGGAATACATCTGGTTTATCTCTCACAGCCTGGTTGGTTAGAATGATGCAGCATCAAGTGAGCTGTCAGTCACTGTCTAGAAACAAATGACTTTTAATTAGTTAGTTATATTTGTATGAACTCTCTAGTACTCATTACATGGCAAACGCTATGAGAAACAAACTAAGGGCTGCATAACAGCATAAACACAGTGTTTGTTTTGCAGCAGAAGGCGGAAGAGTTCTCAGGCCTGTCTGACCTGCAGGTCCTGTCAGGGTTTTCACAGCAGCAGTCAGTCAGAGGAGACTCCTGCAAGGCTGCAAAGTGCCTCATCAAACATTCAGTCATGGATTTCTCTCGCCTCTGCAATGATAGATCAGCTACTATTTTTCCAGCCGTACCTTCAGATTAAAGGATGTAATCTGACAGCACCTCTGCTTATGCCAACCTAATTAGCCTCCAAAATAACTCTGATAACATTTAACTTCATTTCACTGTTTGTGCTTCTTACATTTTTAGTGCAAAGGAAGAACAGAAAATGTCTATGTTCTGTGTAGACGTGACTTATACGGTTTATTAATGAAACGAAGTTAAGTCTTACTCCTGTGGCCCAGTCTACTGCTGCAATCGTGGAAACAATATTTGTTCTGTATTATTCATTTACATAATGGCTGCTGGTTGTCATGAGCATTTGATAACCAAGTTGGATTTTTAGACTTTGTTGTCCTCGTTGGACATTTTGCTATAAATCTTCCTTAGGAAAGAAATCTGATGAGCTGGTTAGAGGGGCTCTAACTCCAGCATCGCTCTGACTTCTCTGTTCGTCCGCCTCTGTTGCTGGATCCAGCATGCTGCTGTGTTTTAGAGGCCAATATTAATCCACCATTGATACACCTCCAGAATTGTTAGTTTTGTCCTTTATCACTTTCAAGAGGACAAACCAGTTAGTCCTCTCGTGAATGAACAAGGGAATCAAATGGCCTTGATGGCCAGTGTTCTTGTCATCCTTTACTTAATGTCATCCTCGCTGCCATTTCTCATCCAAGCAAGCTCCGTCTCCTCCAGGATAATTGCTGACCTTACTCCAATTAAAGTGAAGAGAGTTGAAGCTGGAATACCGTATAGTTTTTTTGCACAATTAAACTTCATTTGGAATTTTGGACGAGCTCACTTACTTTTGCATCAAAGTATTACAGAAATTGAAATGACAGGACATACATCACATCTCAGCGAAGAGTAACGATTGTTTGTTTTGAGGGCTGAATGACTCAAGGAAAATATCTCATTCAGATTTCTTTTGGAGCAACAATTTGATCGCAATTCAAAATAGTTAATTATTTTCAAACTTGTGGTTTGTAGTTGTGGTCTACATAGTTTGAAACAAGATAAAGCTGTAACATATTCACAAATTAATTTTGTTCCACATGAATAGGATCAGATAAGATAGTGGAGTTGCTTGTTGTTGACATCCTCTCAGGGTTTCAACCAGAAAAGTCAACTTCTAAGCAGACTTTGCTCAGTTTATCCTCCATATTTTGTCATATACTTAAAATTACTTGATGGTATTCAAATATAATCATGATATTTAAAAATGCTGTTTCATTTATTGGACCTACATGTTTAGCACTAAATAGCTCTCTGTCATTCTTCATACATTGTGTCGTCTCTGCAGTGTTTAATGGCACACTACAGCTAACTAAGTCATATCTGGCAAAGCTCTGACATCTGACTGACGACCTCACATCACTCTGTTGACAGCTCTGCCCTGCACTTGCTGACTGAACTGACTGGTTCACATTTCCAACTCCCGGAGGTCCGGATTCAGACCTTTGAAGATGATGAGCTTGAAATAATGATACCAGTCGCTTTAAAGCTTAACATGAGTTTCACACAACTCTGTCCGCCGGCTGTCTGTTACATTACATGCATCTACACCCAGCAGCTATCAGTTTAGCAGCTAGCTCCAAGTCCAGAAGTGACATGTGGCAATCACCATCATCTCCAAATGCGCTCGACTCTCAAGGAGCTTTTTTTGCTTCTCTTTGATTTTTATATGGATTTATGGACATTTACTAGTGATAAACATTGGAGATAAGTCATAGTAAATCTCAAACTATGTGTGTAAATCTGTCTCTGTGCTCAGATTTGACTGTTTGAGTTATGACTCCAAGAAGGATAATGAAGTATGACGGAACCTGCTGCAATCGAGCACCAGGGCTTTTTAAGTACCCCAACAGCTTCCATGAGCTGTTGTCACAGTTTCTGCTGCAGCTCCGACTGCTGACTGTGTTGATAAGCGAGCCCAAACAGCAGCCAAACTACAATAATTAACTTGTATTTGATTTTAGAACAGCGGCGTGCACCTCTCCCGCTCACCTCACACAGTATCTCTTCCTCAAGTCTCTCCCACTGGGCCCCCACCCGCAACTCTCCCCCTGGGGAGTCGCACCTCACAGTTTGAAAACATCTGACTTCGATCAGTTTTCTTACAGCAAACTTACATCAAGACCCCCCACTCTGTTGTTTGAACAGCGACCATCGGATGAGTGCTGAGTCTTCTTCATAAACCAGCAAAACCAGTCAAGTCAAGTTTCTTCTCTCTTGTTCGTCCAGCTCATATTTAATGGTTCTCATCTGGATCCATTTGTCTGCAGTAGTTATTGTAGCTGGCCAAACTGTAGGCAACTAAAACTTTCACCTCCTACATCTTGTTAAGACACAGCTCATTATGTAAGCTGTAGTTTAAATCCTGCAATTTGAAAATCACCCCCTAAAAATGTATATTTGACATGAAAACATTGAATTTTTCATCCCTAATGAGGTCTGTTCCTGCCTACATATAATTGTTATAATAAACTATTATCGTCTGACAGCAGATCAACATAACATAACACAGCAGAGTGCAGGTGGGTGCAAGAAAACAGCTCTCGGGAGCTGGATGGGCATGCGATGAAGGTCTCTAGTCCAATAGACCGCTGGCTTTAATGCCAAAATTGAACTAATGATGTCCTGGGGTGAGAGGTTTGTTGGTCGACTTGAACCCCCATCAAAGCTGCTGTTTTTGGAGCGGCCCGCGCCGAGGACTGGAGGGCTTCTTGGAGGGAAACTGGATTCCTTTTTCTGACGAGGAGACTCGTGGCGCCAAAGCGATCTGTGAAACCTCACAATCTACCAAACCTCCTGGCTGTTGCCTCTACCTGCTGATGACTCCCTGCATGAACTTTATTGAATGCATTGATGCCAGCCCACACCTGGAGTTTGTGTGTGTTTGTGTATCCCTGGGTGTATCTCTGCTCCTCTGCTTGCCTTTTTTTTTTTTTTTTTTCTTTTTGTGTGTGTGTGTGTGTGTTCTCTTGCGCACTGCCGCTCTCCCTTGTGCTTGCATGAACACCATCAAAGCGAGCCACCCCGCCGCTCTACTCAATTACACACCCAGGCTTTTAAAAAGACACCCTCAAATCCGGCCCGCGCGTCTCCCAAGGTCAACACTGCTTATTCCTTGTGTCATTTACCAGAGGGAGAGGATTACATTGCAGCGAACGAACCAGGTATCGCCTGTGTATTATAGCCTTAACAAGAAGGAGAAACAGGTCCTGCTTTTGTGGGCCTGTCTTTTCACTGCGCCCTAGAATTTCTCCCCATCCAAAATATGATTCCAGGAACTAAGTGGGTTTGTTGTGTGTATGGTTTTGAACGCTGTCAGGGGATTTCTTATGCCCGGAGGAGGCCGTACAGCAGAGGGAAACTAGGCTACCGTACAGATTGTAGTTGTTTTTTGGTTAAGTGATAAGTGGAAAATGTGGGATATTTTCAGACGCCTCATTGGCAAACATAACGCTCTAACCACACTTTCCTTTGGGTCTCATTATCAAATGGCATACACCGCACTCCAAACGTATTTGGACAGCAGCGTGGTTTTTTTTGTTGATGTTTTAGCTCTGCAGTCCTTGGTGTGAGAAAAGCTTTAATTTTATTTTCATCCCTATCAAATGAACTTTTTAAAGGTAGCAGGGCTTTTTGAACATTTTAAGGTGACAAATATTTGGACACACAAAGTCATCATTTTTAGACTCTTTCTGAAAATGATTCAAAGATCATTTTGAAGTCTTTATCTCAGAAATGTCATTGGACTCTGGATATTTTCCTGCTGCATTCACATTAATACTCACTGGGCTACACGTTTCTCAGCGGGCTGGTTTTTCATGAGAACATGTCAGAATGTGAGCAGATCAGACAAACAGATCATTTTTGAGTCCCACCGCTCTTGTAGAACTGGTGGTTAACGAGGCAGACGGATGTAAAAACTGTACAAAAGGGGAGATTCTATTACCGACTCATTCCTCATCACCCCCTTGCCTGATTAAGCTCTTAATTATGGTAGTGCGGTGTGAGTACATGCCTGGCTAATTGTCTGAGAGTAAACAAAGGTATCAAATCACATCTCAAATTTATGAACTTCCTGTTGCAAAGCTCCAGGATAGGCACAGTAGATGACTTTGCCCCCCTCTGGTGATCCATAGGGAAATTAAGATGATGGGACTTTCATATAGCTTTGTAGTAGGGACACAGTGTTGTTGCTTGGCTGATGTGAAATTGTGAAATTCCACACTCTTGTTTCCGTGTAGTCATTTATTTAGACATGTTTTTCCATGTTTACTGTGGCTGAATAATTTATGGCTTTGTGTACTCCACGGCTGAATTCTCTCTGGGATAAATTGAAATAGAGGCTGAAGCATCTGGAAGTTTACCTAAAAATAAGATGACCACTTAATTTAACACAAAGAACAACTTTTTACATCTAAACACTATGGAAAGTAGGTCATTTAGGAGCATAATATGCTGGGAATACCAGGAAGCATGAGGAACACTGATATTATTAGAAACAAAATGGATTTACCATTTGTACCACAGATTATATCAGCCATTAAACAGCAACAAAAGCAGCAAACGTGGCATCTGTCTTCACACAGTCTCCTCTTTTCTCTACCTGATTCTCACCTCTTATGTACAGTACAGGAATTGAATACAGATATTGCCATGTTATTTCATAAATTTCTACATTGACAGCTGAAGAAACGATATTCAAGACAGCTCAAACAAAAGACAAATAAAGGTAAAAACACATGATTTCAGATAAAAAACAACAAAACAAAGCAATAAACACGACCCAGTTCTTTCTGTTGCGTGAAAAGATATTGCAGTACACATCAGAAAACAGTATTAATATTAGCAGCTATGTTAAGCTTATCTTTACGGTGCCAGACAATGAGTTGATTTGCTTATAAACACATACTGGTGACTTACACTGTGTTACTATTAAGCACGTGCAATCACACATACATTTCAGACATCATTGTCTATCAAACATAGAAGATAGACATTCAAATAACAGATATTAATGCAAATGTCACATGAATTACAATAAGATCAAAGGAATTGTACATCGAAAAACAGAAGAGCAAATATATCAATCGTAACTCGATAAAGGACTGATTTCTTTCGTATCTTCCAGGTTTTCTTTAAGTAACTGGGTTATTTTGATGATTGCCTGGTTAACAGCCAACTCAGGCTTTGTACATCATTGAAAACGTCTTCAAGGTTCTTGTGAAATCAACTGAAAGCTCAGTTACTGTCTTTGTGGCTGGCTTCCGTAGGTCTTCATTTTTATGTTGGTTCAGTTTAAAGTTGTGGCCTTGGAGAAACTACTTTGAGAAAGAACCACTATCCAAGAATCTGAGATCCATTCACTTGCCTTTTCCTGAGCTTTCAACCAACAACGTCAACATCACAGTCTTCAAGGGCGGCTCTAACAGCTGCAAGGCTCACAACACGTACGTCTCCACCGTCAACAGAACAGACTTCGTCCTCCAATGAAAACAATGTGATATGGTCGAAAGCTTCAGAAAAAGCACTTAAATGAGCCACATGCTGGAATCATTAACTCAAACTAATAAGGATATTTCCAAGGCCACGGATGTTGTCTTATGCACAAAAATCAGGACATTACTGATAGCATCCTCAAGAAGCCCTTTGAATCTTGTCACATTCTCTGATACAATGTAGGCAAGGTCCTTTCATTCTTGCTGCTGGAATACATTTAGCAAAGTACTTAAACTTTTAACAAACCTGAAGTACTTTTTTCTTCATTGCAGTTCATTCTCATCCAGGCGATTCACTGCGTCAAGCCGTTTAGGATTTGGAGGTTTTGATAAGAAATGCTTTTGTGCTACGAATTGATCCACCTGCTGTGTTCATTTTAGACCATAAAATAACACTTCATGCATAAATCTAAACCCTTGAATAGATAGAAACTGAATATACAATCCTTCATTTTCACATCCAGGGCTCTAAAAGAATAAAGAGAATAATTAAAAACACACTGCCTTCCCAGTATTTCACTTTACGTACAGGGCGATCTTGGCTTTAATCTAAACCCTGTAAATTAAAAACTTTTCAGAGATGATTCACAGCCACATTCGTCTGTCTGAAGTATCAGAAAGTGAAATGTCACTCTTCGTGGGCTCCTTCTCGGTGAAATGTCGACATTCGATGTGCAATCTGGCCCAATCCCCGAGATCTGTGCACACACTGTAGCTCCTTTATGGAGCTCAGATGGATCTGTAGGCTGTCAAAGGGCAAAACATTAATTCATTGACTTGTGACAGTCGAAGCGGGACTTTGTTATAGTTTAACTACACACACACAGAAACTCCCAGACGCATCCGGAGACTCGTAACTTGTGTTCCTGGAAAACTCTGGTTCATCTGCTCTCCCGTCAGGAAGCGTTTGAACAGCCACAACTCTGCTTGGTGACAAGTCCGCAGACGGAGACGCAGGTGCTGGTTCCCGTTTTTATGTGGTTTCCAAACAACCTTGGCTTGCCAACGGTGCCACATAAAAACGTTGAGGGAGCCATCACTCTCCCAGCGGTTTGATGGATGGAAAGATAGATGGGCTGACAGATGACTACATAGGTAGCGGCGATAAGATCAGTGTCATTTTATACACCAGGGAGATGAAACAGAGAGAGGAGAGAGATAGAGAGAGTAGCTCGGAGAAGACTTCATCATAAATATTACTAATTCATTTCCCCGGAGAGCGGGGCTGTAACATAGAGGGTGAATGGGAGGAGATGGAAGGAGAGAAAGAGGAGATGTGTGCAAGCGAATGTACGTCCTTCGTGTGTGTGTCTGCGTTATTTAAGTGTGTGCTATTTTTTTTTCCCTTGAAAGACAAAAAGAGAAAGATGGAGTCGCGAAGAAAGGTGCGATAAAGTTGTCAGGAGAGTGAGACAAAGGGAAGAAGAAGCGAAGAAGAGGGAGTGGGTGAGTGGAGACTCAAAGAACGTGGAAGAAACCACAGAGAGACGAGGAGACAAACGTAGAAGAAAGGGAGCGGGGGAGTGAATCAAATGGAGGGAGTCAGGAAGGATAATCAGGGTATTATGTCCTTTAGTGAGAATGAGATGCAAAACGAAAAAAAAAAAAGCCAGAGAAGAGTACAGACAACAAAGAGAGATGAGTGGGTGAGCTTAAAGAGGACTCACCGGTTGGCATAATGACTTAACCTTATGTGTTTTCTGTATCTGTGGTGCAAGCTTTATCTGCATCTGCTGAACCTAACTTTTTATGTATATGCTCACACACACACACACACACACACACACACACACACACACACACACACACACAAACAAACACACACATTCTCACACACTTGAACGATCAAGTCAGAGGTGGGGAGACAGAGAGGTGACAGACTTTGTCATCTCCTGTCAGGGCCGAGAGACACACATACTGTACACACACACACACACCCCTCCTCTCCCCTTCCAACACATACACACACATACACACACATTCCTGACTCCCACTCTCTCAGTGTGTGCTCTTCACACACCCGGTACCCTCGTGTCCCTTATCACACTCTCTCCCATCTGTTCCTATTCCAACACCCTCAGCACACAATCATTTTTAGTCAGTGTGTGTGCTGAGAAATCCCACTTGTCAAACCATCCACTTTCACAAGCTCGCCACAAACGACTGTTTCTGTTGTTAATGAACATTTGTGTTCCCTGCCAAGCAATCCTTTCCATTCCCGGGGTTAATATTGGCCAAAGATTTTTTTCAGATACTGCTCTTAAATTATGAATAATGGGTTCTACATTATTAATGCTTCAAATAATGTTAATAGAACACGAGGGAAGTGCTGTAAGTTGCCTTTTTTGTGTTTTCGTAGTTCTTCCTACATAACAATGAAACACCGAAAATTTAGGGTCGGAATAAAATCGCCCATATAGACCGCGCAGCCACCAGTGCCGGCATCAGTCTGCTTCATTTGCTGTTATGTCCTATTTAGCAGTCGCATCACATTCAATAAAATCTAATGCATATCGAAAATAGCTTGTGTCCTCTTCAATAGGGCATCGATAATGAATTTAGTTAAATGGCATGACTAATGTGCATTTTTCGGACTAGTAATGGGCTCATCAGAGTTAAGGGACGCTCGCGTAGGCCAATCCGGGCCAACGCGGCCGCCCACCTCCTGTCGTCCTGTCCAATGATCGCCACCCACGCACTGACGTCTCCCATTGTTTGGACTGGCACGATAAAGACGTGAAGCCGGCACTCTTTAGAATGCATGAAAGCGAGTCCTGGGGGCAAGTTCAGCAAAGCGTGAAGGAGGGAGGAGAGAGACGACAGGATGGAGGGATGGAGATGATGGGGGAAACGGAAAGAAAGGAGGGGAGTAAAGCTAATGGCTTTATGGCGACAGTGATAATCAGGCTAGCTGAAAATCTCTTCATCTCACACAGAGCTGAGGGGATGCTGGGAAATGGAATGAAGCAGGTTTTCAGTGTTTGGTGGCCGCGATGCAGACAGATGCGTCTGTTTCTTTTTATGTATGCAGGCACATTTCTGTACATGCATGCTGAACATGAAAGGGACAAGTTCCTATCTGCCTGGATTGTATGTGATTTCTTATTACCAGCTGTGTCTGATTCTGTGTGTTTAAAGACGTCCCTGGAGAATTCACATACACACGAGCTCATACGTACAGTCTCGAATACAGTACATATGCAAAATCTGTGTATGCAGCCAGCTCAGGGGTGGGAGATAGCACCGAGGCATGAAAAGCTTTTCCTGAAATGGCTCCCTCATATCACGCTGCACAATTAGGCCTGCCATTGCAGTGCCTTTGCCCTGGAGTCAATGGTGGCACAGTACAGAGCTCTGCTTGGATAGATTCCTCCAGGCTTTTATCCTGCGTGGGTACGAATGCTGCGGCAGCCCACTAACTGCATTGTGTGCGTTGTGTGTCCAGCGGGTGCGCGACTGTTGAAGTAGCAGGGTCAGCCAGCCTCGTGGGCAGCGGCTTTTTGTTCTCTCGCCTCTCTCGCTCTCCCTTGTTCTCCTGCACATATACACGAACAAACAAATGAGGCTTTGCGCTGACATTAAAGCCACATCAAATTGCCGGCTCCTGTGAGGAATCCGCAGGCAGCGCTTCCCCTGATGAGCTTTTCTTCTGCAGTCCCGTGCAGCCAAAAGAGCCTGTGAGGAGAGATTCATCGTGCAGTAATCACCCCACACAACACAAGGTTTCCAATAGACCTACATGCGGGCAATCCGGCCTTACGGAAGCCCAAGAGGGTCTTAGATTCTCCACGCTTAGAGAATTTCCATCCTCACAACTTCCCCTGCCACAGAGGAAAAGCAGGGAAATTTAAAACTTCATTAAACTCCCAAAACAGGGCCATTTGTGTTCCTGTTTCTTTTTCTTTTCCTGCTGTTATAAGCTTGGGCTTCTGTGGAAATTAGGTGAATCCATCACACTTTCTCCGGCGATGCCCAGGTCCTTTGCTCATAGAGAACACACGGGAAAGGCAGGGAGACAGGGCGCAAAAAGACTGCCTTGACAATTTTTTATTTTTTGGCGTTACTTTTTCATCTGACCTGGCAGTGTGCCCCCTCACGCAGAATAATAGGAGCTAAAGCCATTCTCTTTTTGCCGAGCCATCAGTGAGCCATGGAGAGCCGGGGAGGAGGAAGTGATTTCCATGTTAATGGGAACCTTCCCGGCAGCGTCTAAATCTTTCTCTCCTTTCCTTCTTTCCATCACTCCTTCTTACCTATTTCCTGTCTGTTTTGTGCTTACCTACCTTTACCCGCTGTCGTCCCCGAGCACTCAATCCCTCTGCTGTTGTCTTGCAACGCTACCTTTCACCTCTCAGCCTCTGTTTACTTCTCCTTTCTTCCTTCCCTCTCTCGCGCTCTCTTTCTCTCTGTCTAGCTTGATGAATGGAGTCGCTGGACTGTGAGCGGCACATCCTCAGCGGGGTGTGGCGGGCCATTGCTAGCTGTCTCACATCAGTGTGTGTTTGGGCGTGCTTTTTTTTTTGTTTTTTTTGTTTTTTCTCTCAGTTAGCCTGCCTCTCGTGTTGGTATACACAAGTGCAAATGCTGTTTTGAACTCGAGTCTGTGAAAATGGATCCCTGGAAAGAAGTTGGATGGAGAAGAACACTCTTTGAAAGTCTCTTAAAATCCCTCATCTCCTGCCACGGAGGAACTACACCGATGTCCACTCGGCTGAACGTGTACAATCCCCACCTTGCCCTCTGAGGATCCCTGAGCAGCCATGTGAACATGCTCCCTGAGGTCCCTCCTGCCCTCTCCACACTCTTGACCCTCTTCTCCACGGGCTCCTCAAAACGCAGCTGGAAGTAGGGCCGGCACGTCATCTTTCCAGAGATATACTTTGTGGCTCCATCCACTATATGGTCTCTGTCAGAAAAACGGTAGTGGGTAAACTACTCTGCCCGCGGGGGTGCAGAATGAATCGCCTCAGCCCTGCACTCTCATTCCTTAAACATAAAGGCTGGCGAGGTAGAATGAGTGCTTCTCCAAAAGTTTACGGCATTCTTATAAATCATAAATATGCCTCAACATATTGGGGAAACAGATGATCATTCAGTGAGGCGAACAGGTATAAAGTAAACTTTTGGGGTATGCAGAGGGACGGACTCGATGCTGAGATGAACCCCGCAGGGCCTTGTGGGAATCCGTGGCTTCCAGCTGTTTTAAATGGGTCACAAATAAGCAGGAGTGGCTCGTTGTTTGATTTAAATGAACAAAACCTTCATGTTTTTGGAGTGGGGACGGCAAGGGGAAGGTGCGGTTGATGGCGAGATAAAAAAGGGCAGAGACTGGAGGAAGACAGAGGGCCTGTCCTGAACATAACCTCATATCGTCGCTCGGAGGAGTAAACAAACTGTTATCACTCCTCCAAACTATTCATTGTGGTACCGACTTGAAGGGGGAGAGGAAACATCCACACTGTGGCTTCAAATAAAAATGTCTGTCTGTATTTTTTCTGTAAGTAGTGTTTTTCTCTCCGCTAACGTTGTCAAAGCTGTGCACCTGCACCGTCATTGTTTTTCCAGAACTGCACGAAGGCTCCCGTGTGGTTTAGCACGTTGTAACTGCTGCACTTGCAATTACGGGTTCAATTCTCACCAGGCTCATTTTGCTACAGTGAATGAATGCAGAGTACACTGCTTTGCATAAAACACACTAAATGGCTACTTTCCAAAAGTAATCTGTTACACATAAACTGCTTCAAAGAGATCACAATCGCGGCATTTATATTCATAGTGTCATCAGCATCTGTTATTTTAAGATGTATAAAATGATAATAATCGCAACATTGACACCAGTTTGACTCAACTCCCCTGGGTAGTGCAACAACCAATTATCTTCTCATTCTAATGAATTTATCTGAAGACCGTTTGCTGTGACTGAAATGCATTGCAGTCATTATTTTATTAAGATGAGATGAATGTAATCACAGTAATACTCTGACAGTCATATATTTTATTCTCCGTACGTCACAGATAATCTTCTCCTCTCTTATTTGATATATCATGGATCTGCAGTTGTATTTAGCAAATAGGAAATAAATCTTGACTGGCCAAAACTTGCAGTTAAACCATTTCTTCAGCTTTCTTAACTTAGCAAGTAACTTTTATCTCCTGATTCTGAGGAGAGAGCTCAACACGTGTCCTCGGCTGCACGTAGCTGCCAGGAGTTAGTCTTTATGTTGAGACATTCAGCACATTCAGTGGGAGGAGAGGTATTAAAGTGAGTGAGAAATACTGAGATACTTTTTTTTGCAAATATGAATCAATTTTTTTGACCTTGCACGGGATGCAAAGAAGAGCACTTTTGCACTCTTTGCAACCTCACGGCAACAGGAAAAATTTAGCTTTGCAAACAATATGGATTTCTCAAAACCAACATTTTCTGTAAAGATAAAATTAAAATTTGATCACTTGTGCAGCAGCTTTAAATCCTCCACCAGTTAGTTCTCAAAAAACAAGCTGCATTATATTTAATTGATATAATTTGCAAGCCTGCAGGGCATAAGGAGGTATAGATGAGATGGAGCTATGACTTTTATAACTCGATAACTCATTAGCCATCACTAAATTTTGAATATTTCCATTATTTGATATGTAAAACTACATTTGCAGTATGCAGCTGTGAGTGTCACAGAAGAGTGAGACATCGCCTAAAGAAACGTCAGAGTTGGAAGCGTCGTAAATAACTCTCAGGTCCTTCTCTGAGGTAACGCAGGTACAATTTCTAGGAGTGATTCTGAGATGCCTGATAAATCTGGGCCCTGATTGCATTTCCCAAACCCACTGGAATTACATAATGCATTCAATCAGTGTAAATCACTTTGCACAAACAAGCCTGCAAAAATATTCAATTTAGGTCTTATTGAATTCTTTTTGGCTCTTCTCTTCTGGTGTCTCCTTCTTTAAAAACTGTTGTCAGAAATTGATGCGTTATGTCTCAAGAGGGAGCGTTTCTCATCCCAGCAAATCCGTGTCCGATCTGCAGCCTGCCCTCGGGCTGGGACGACACCTTGTGTTAATTAAAGCCGACCTCTGGATTTGCCTGCTCCGCACCAGCACGTTCTGGGGTAAAATCGAGTGTTTGATTCCTCAAACGGTTCGACTCATTTCATCTGGCTCTAATGCTCGGTTGGAGTTGCAGAGACTTATAATGATTACAGCGATAACCTAAACAATTAGGTAATAGGCAATAATTTCCAATAATTGTTATTCTCTAATTAAGTTTTACATCTTCAGAGCCCAAATAAGAGATGGAGGAATTGCAATGAAAGGAGAAACTAATTAAAATGGAGGTGGCTAATACTAGCGCGCTTCTTATCCTTTTATTTTCTCCATCCCTCTGTTTCTTTTACTCTGTATTAATATTTCATCTAAAGTTCAGTGCTTTCTGCTTCAATAGACAGTAAAATCACTGCTGGAAACATTGCTCTCAGTCACATCTCTCTCTCTCTGCCTGTCTTTCTCTCCTTCTCACTCACAGTCCTCCTCCCTTCGCCCTGTGTCATTTTTCTGCCTCTCCCCTCCTTCTTCCCCTGAGCTCCCGCTGTACGTTGCTCTGTTTCTCTCACACTATCTCGCAGGTGGAGGCGAACGTTAGCTGCAACTCTAACTGGCTTGAGCCGGCCCCAAACTGTGCTTTCCTTTCTCTTAGTCACATCAGTCAGCCACTCAGCCAACCAACCAGCCAGCCAGCCTGCCACTTTGTCATTTCATCATTCTGTCAGTACACTCGAGAGCCGGTCAGTGTAAGGCTTGTAGCCATTCGTATCATGGGAAGGCTGGAGCTGGGGTGCTCATTGTCTCTGTAACCTTGCTGCTGGATTTCAATTCTGATTTGATACGTAATAGGTGATTTATAAGTATTTCAATAAAGCTGTCACAGAAAGCTCCATTATATAAGTTACATCTCTGTTTTACTTTATCCTTGCCCTGAAAGGACCTGACCATAATTCGGGATTGACGTGGGGCGGCGGACATTGTTTAGTTCTGTTTGCACTTAGGCACCTAGGAGCGCCCACGCAACTGTGCAAGCACAGGCATTCACATACTAATGGATTAATGGACACACACACGCACGCACACACACATCCACATGCACTCAGGCATACTGTAAGCTGCCTTTCCTCCTACTCCATATGGCATTAGAACAGAGCTCAGTAATGGCTAATGGCCTGTCTCACCGCACAAGGCAAGTTAAACAGCAACATTCAGTGTTTTATACCGCTTGCCCTGGAGCCTGCGAAGGAAAGATCCACACTGTTTCATTATTAACCCCATTAGCACTGAGATAGAGGGCGTCACTTTCACTTTCACTCTCGCCGCGTGCAGTCTAGTTTAACCCTGTGGTGTATATTTGGGAAGAATAAAAATTCTGCCTCCACAGCAAATGCTGCTGTGTTTTCATCTCGTCCTCCCTGCCCCAGCTATCACTCTCCCTCTCTGTCTCCAACACTTGTGTTGATGCCTAAATCACACTCTCCCCGCCTTGATCCTCCCTTTCCGTTTCCCTGGCCTTTTCCCTTAAGCCCCCTTGAGTATGAGTGCCTGTGTGATGGACTCCCCCTAAACGGATGCAGATTTTATTCAAGCTATTTTCAAAACCAGTGCGTGCGCTTTAGCCAGCTAGACATTTTTTTAATGACTCCCCTAACTCGACGCCTTCCACCACCACCGCTGCCGCCATCACAAGAACCACACTTCCTCTGCCTCAGATAAGATGTGGCAGAGTCACGTACTCTTATTTTATTTTTTTATTCCCTCTCAATTCATTCATTTACGGCCGGCCTAATTAGCACTCACCACCTGTCAATTCACTTCTTTTCCAACTACTCCTCTTGCCAGCCTCCCTGTTCATGCAAAGACTGGCGGTCCCACGACCAATTGTTTTCTCCCCCAGTGAACTCCGGTTTGACAACAGCCGCGAGGAAGCAGAACAGTCTGATATGGCCGAGATGAGAAAGAGACGTGGAGAGAGTCTCGTCTCGTCTGTGAAGCAGTGTCCAAATACAGCACAGGAGGGCTTTCGATCTTCTCTCTGTGGCACAATTATGGCCAGCTCAGTGGGAAGCCCCCATATTAGTGAGACATGAAGCATTGAACCGGCACACCCGTGCTGCTCCCCCCCACAGCTCTAATGGCTTTACCTGTGCGAACAAAGCAGAAGGACAGATCCCAGCCGCTCTCCATTTTCATCTGATGTGTGATCTTATCAGGGCCTTGTGCTGCTTTTTGTGCTTTCTTTATGTGTAGAATGAGCCGGGAATCACTCCCTGACACTCACCTTTTTCGCCATCCTCTCTCCCCCCTCTCCCTTGTGGATTCCCTCTCTTTTTCTTTTCCCCAAGTCCATCACAGGTGGAAATGATGTATGACTTGTGTTGCCAGCTGCTCTCCCGTGTGAGCAGAAAGCTGATAATGACTAGGTCTAGCCTACTTTGCCAGCATCACACCCCCTTTGTCACTCTCTTCGTAAGCGCTCCCTGGGTGTGACAAGTGTGTACGAGAGACGGAGAGAGAGAGAAGGAGAGAGAGCGAGGCTGGAGCTCTTTGCTCTGCCGTGGTGTGTGTGAGAGGCAGAGGGACTGTTGCGTAGGCGTGCACTTCACCGTACAATAGCACAGATCAATAGAAACCACAGTCTCTGACTTGTAAATAACTTTCCTAATTTGCTGTCTCATTAGCAACATCCCTGTTTATGTTCGAGTTGTCTTCGGCTCAGCCTTCTGGTGCTGTGTCAGTCCCAGATGGTAAGCATGGTAGTCACGCCACATAAACTGGCATTTAGTGTTGATTCACTGGCACATGCTGTCCCTTCCAGTGGGCAGACCCCTACAGGGCCACGTGGGCGCTGGCGTACTCTGTCAGCAGCAGAGGATATTTACTTAAGAGAGCGCTGTGTGACGCTCAGTGCGTTCTTACATTTCATCATATAATCTGAACCTGTTTTAAATGGTAATGGGCCTAAACATCTTTTCCTCCAGCTAGAAGTGCAAATGAGCAAATGTATTTGGACATCCAAGAAATACACCCCTTTATGATTTTTGAACAAGTCAGAGCTGCAGGGATTCGCTGCCATTCAGCCACAGATGTCAGGCACTGATGGTTTTTGACAAGGCCAGGCTCCCAGTCTGTTTTTATTCATCCCAAAGGTGTTGTACGGGGATGAGGTCAAGACTCTGTGCAGGTCAGCCGGGTTCTTCCACGCGAAACCCAGAAATCCATTTCTTTTTGGGCCTGGCTTTGTGTAGGAAAGACACATTGTGTCAGAGTTGACTGCACACAAATATAATTGTATGTTGGAAAAACTTTTAGATTTACTTTTACTGAAAACAGACTGATGTACAACAAGACAAGATACAACACTGCTGTTCAGTTGGGTCGAGATCAGGTGACGGTGAAGGCCATCACTTATGATTCAAAATCATTTTCATCCTCATCAAACCGTTCAGAGACCCCTCGTGCTCTGTGCTCTTTCTATCAGGATATAAATGTTTCATCAGTGGGAAAAGGTGATCATTCAGATTGATTTGTAGTAACCCTTCCCTCTAAGAGGACAAGTGGACCCAAACCATGCCAGAAAAGTTCCCCCACAGTGGAACAGAGCCACCGGCCCCCCTCACAGGAGGGATCAAGGACTCAGGCCTTTCCTGCTGTCTTGGTGCAGGACACACATGCTCTCGCCCACTTGTGGAGAATATGGTGAGTGATGACTCATCTGACCATGTCACATTTTTCCGTCATCTCTGCAGACCTGCGCCTGGTTGGTTTTGACACCACTGAACTCTCAAATGTGCTCCCATCACTGTAATGAGCATTTATGTGCGATAACTAACTAACTAACAAATAACTGTTATAATATTTGTCTCTGTGTAAGTGCCAAAAGGTTAGAGTGCTTGATTCCCTTACATGTTGCACTAATGCAGGAGCAGCACATTCATCAGTGTGTGTTGTCGACCACACTTTCAGACCTTGTTTACTGAAGTCTTTCCACACATCTAAATGCAGATGTCACTTTAGTCTCTGTTCCTTTTGAAACATGCCAGTTGAGCACTCTCTGTGACTGAAGCTCCTTCCCTGTGTGCCCCAATGACGAACCCTCTTTCAAAGTGACTTAGATCTTTTCGTTTCACCATGTTGATGCAAAATCAGCCATTCCTTTTCAGCCCTTTTTTTACATGTAACATCTACTTTTGTTATGGTTTGCCAACTGATTTATTCAGGTTTTCCCTTAATTTGTCTCTTTTTTCATTTATGCAGTATATTTGTGAATACAGACAGAGAATTTTAAAGTTATTATAGTTCTGATTTCAGCCCCAATCCATAAATATCAGATTATGAAGAAATATTACAAAATCAGCGCCCTATCCACCTTCTCCTTATTCTTTTTTGTAAAACTGATTTGTCCTTTTCTTATGCAAAGTGAATTTAAATGAGAAATTCATGAAGCAACCCTGTTTCCTAAGAATTACATTTATATACTACCAATTTGTTGTGCCAATTATGTTTTGTGGGAAAAATAATTGCTGTCTGGATTATGTTCTCCACAACCATTTTTTTTCTAGCGTAGGCAGTGCTACACTCATATATCACAAGTAGTGCAGGACTGTGACGGCAGAGCCGTGCTGCTGACGCCTTTCCTGCGTGTGGTAGACTTTGGCAAAAAACACTCTTGGCTTTAAATTAGGAACGATTATAGTTTTGCCGTAATGCTGAGTGTGCGAAAATGTTCTGCCTAGTATGTAAAGGTACTTTGAACGTTTTCCACCAGTCTTTTTCCTATTTTAAGTGCTTTGACTGCCTGAATATAATATAATATAATATTATATTATAATATTGTATATATTGTATATATATTGTAATATTATAATATTGTATTGCAGCAGCAAATATCGAAGGAAAACAAATTAAAAATGCAACGTGAAGATTTTGCAGATATGTTCTGTATGAACGTTAAGCAACGGGGCTGATACGTTAATCAACAGAGTTTTCTCATTATGTTCCTTACAAAGTATATTTGCTCTTACAAATTAGCAGCATGTAAATGTAATTTTAATGAGATGGAGTTGCACAAAAAGTTGCAAAAACCCTGAAATGATTCGCACTTCAGTGGGATGATCAAGCTGCAGTTCGGTGTTTGTGATACCTTGATACTGGAGCCAACTTATCCAGTTTTTAAACTGTAAGAATGTCGGGGGGTCAGTTTTTGTAAGTGGAAGGGAAAGAAAAAATAATGTAGTGTAAGAAAGCGTTCAGAGAAAGCAACAATGACATAATGGCATTAATTCTAGGTCGTAAAGAGTGATGATTAACGAGTACTACATTCATCTTTATGAGTAAATGTGAAGTCCTTTTTAGAGGTGCTGCTCATGCACTACAATACTTCTGAGTAACCTTAAAACGCTTGTTCCCATTTTTTCCTTTTCAGAAAGTAGCTATTAGTCTCTAAGTTATGGTAAGTGCATTGAAACCAGCCATTACACCCTGTACATTACACTTAAAGCAGTGGGAAACACTCACTGAAAGCATCTAGTATAGCACCTTGAGTGAATTGGTGAAGAGAGGAGAGGAGGAGGAAGAGGAAGAAGAGGAAGCAGTTGTTTACCTGAAGGCAAATGAAGTGATGTGGAAAAAAAGAGGCCCAGCCTGGAGAACAGCATATGGTAATGGAGCCAATTCATGGCCCTTTAGAGTCATAAGGCCAGCAGTGAGCTTAATGCTACTGCCACACTCACTGCTTGTAAAGTGTGCTGAGAAAATGCTGTGACGCCAGCTAGCAGATAACTACTTAAGCATATTTAAGTATGGAAAACAAATCCAATTTGAATGTCAGCGGTGAATTTTGCGTCATTCGTCCTGTTATATAATCTTTATTGGGAATTGCGTGGCAAACATTGCAAAGCCATTAAAAAGCAGCAGCCACGGAAGAAAAACACTAATAAACTAATAATAGACTACATTTAATTTGTGCAGTAGTTTTCACTAGAGAATTCACCTCAGACAATAAAACAACATTTAATAGAAGCCACCAGCTAAGCACTGTGATCATGGCAGGGAAACATCATCATTATAAAAGCCTGCTTATTAAAAAATGTAGAACTATTTGATTCACACTGGTTTTATCCTGATCAAAGAGAAATGTGTTACGATCCCATCAAATTTATCCCGGCTGTGGTATGGCAGACAGACTGTTGATTCTTAAATTGATCACTGTTTGTCAGCCGGGCATATTATAAGGTTACACTTTTTTTTTCTTCTGCCTTTCTTGTTCATCTTTGCACCGTAGTGTTACATTTTTGATATATCATTAATAATAATATCTCTTCCTCTGATCCTGCTGAGCGTGAAACAGCACTAAATAGCTTATCTAACAGATGGACGTCCTTACTGCGGGGGTGACACGTTGTTTCGTCAGTGGAAATCTGTAGTTGTGCTCAGTTTCATTGAAAAAAACATGTTCTCTGGAGACAATGGAGTCAATAACTGAAAGTGACTTCCCGACAAGAAGCAAATGAATCATTGAGCAGGAATAAAAAGAGGCTGTTGGAAATTGGGCTTTTCCTTAGTTTACCAATTTTATTTGATTTATTAGATGTTTGCCATAATGTGCATCATTAGAGTCACAGAGATATTCTAATACTTGAAAGCTCTAATACACACACACACACACATACACACACACACACGCACACACACACACACACATATACACACACATATATGTATACACGTTGTAACTGATTTTTGGTTTTGTTTCTTTGCAGGTTGCCATTTAATTGACATTTCTATATTTCTTTGTTGACTATTGACACCAAGGGGAAGACCTAAAAACACTGAAAGCAGACGTTTTTTTTTATTATAAGACAATAAGCAAGTGTTTTAAACAGCCTTCATGTAGGAATGATTCTGTCCCAAACTCTTTGATCCATATAAGCAGCTGATCACTGTAACTATGATCACTATAAGCATGTTGCAGTGTTAATTCTACTTTTACATTTTCAAAAATGTGTAAATTCAGTATGTTTTAGCACTGAGGTCAGAGTTGGTGGTGCTACACTGGACTACACTATTCTCAGACCTGTTACAAATGTTTTGTCCCACAAACATGAGGGGTCAGCAGTACGTTAGCTTCAGTCCTTTATCAAGTACAGCAGTGAGAGTAGGTCACCCATGTTCTCGCTGCACTCAGAGCCCACAGGTGCTGAAATTGTGCACATCAAAAGGAAAAGCATTGACCTGAACAAACGCTTTGGGTCATGGTTACACATGTAAAAAGCGATCTCTTATGTTGATTGCTGTACTGATTGAAGCAGAGCTGCC
This sequence comes from Amniataba percoides, assembly GCA_037176925.1. NCBI lineage: Eukaryota > Metazoa > Chordata > Actinopteri > Centrarchiformes > Terapontidae > Amniataba > Amniataba percoides. The sequence goes on from JBAJHX010000062.1 coordinate 18,734,405, forward strand.
TGTCCTGTCAGGTGCGTGTGAGATCGGCGACTCCTGTGTAACCTTTAGAGAAACAGGTGGGCCGTGTTGACTGGGGCACGGAGCACCTGACTGACCCCTTTTCCAACCAGCGCGGCATATTAAAAACACCGGAGTCATGTCTGGGTTAGGGGTTTTTTTTAAGAAAGAGATTTTAGCAACCTGGGCTTACACTCCACAAATAAAACATACACGTGCTGTGTATTTGGTTTGCTGTAGTTTAAAGCCAAATGTAGAAAAGTAAATAATTCAATATTCTTGACACTGAAATATCCAGAAATCCTTGAGGCGGCATTCAGATGTTCACACTGGGAAATACAGAAGGTCTAATGAACTGAATGAATGTAAGAGAAATGCAAGAGTTTCTTCTTTGTGTCTTCTTAAGTGTTTGGCATTGCTTTGGGCGCACTCACTATTTCTAAAAACCATGGCTCTTTTTCCACTCTCTCAGCTAAACCTACTCCACATCAGAAAGAGCAGAAAATGATATGATCTTCATAATGACCATGCATGATTTAACAAAACACCCTGTTTCAGGTTAATGCTTGTTTTGTTTTTTAATTATTCTGGCCTGCATTACAAATTTGACATCAACAGACTTAGACAGACAACAATCAAACAACCTGAGCGATAACTTTGCTCGACGGCCCCACTTTGATGTCTGAACTGTAATCCTGATCCGCGACGTGAGGCAACCTCACGTCTCGCCTCGCCGGGATGTCGTCAGATTTACAGAATTCATCTGACTGCGTGTTGGCCCAGATACCGTCTTGTTGGAGGGCCGGCTATCTTTTATTCTGTCAGCCCAATGTGTTTGCGCAATGTTGTTCTCTCTCACATTTACAGGTCTATCTGATTCCCTTAGCTTTAGCTGGGCAGATAACGGCTCTGTTTGAATGAGCCTGTCTGTTCTGTGTGCGCGAGCCAAATAGTGATATCTTACCTTTTCCCTCGCTCAATTTCTATCTCTCCTACCGCGCTCGTTCTTGTCAGTGCAGGTGGCCGGGGTGTCTGCGTGTGTGTTAAGTTGAAATGAAGTGGTAGGTGGATGTTTGAATTTATGTCTGCGCGTGTGTCTCTGTGCTTTTCGTGCATTAATGCGGGTTCACAGATGTACCACGCTGTGTCTGGTACTCTATATTTTCATCAGATAGGTGCATCAGGTGAGAAGAAAAATGTACAGTGCTTCCCTGCAAAGAAGGACACTAATGACGTGCTGCTTTAATGGGCTCAAACATGATGGCAACACACATGAAAGAGCCTGTTATCCTGCTTCATACTCGCTATCAGGTGGAAGAAATGGACGACTAGAAAGTGGAAATTTATGAGTAGTTAGCTCATGTCATCAAGTTCAAATGTTTTGAAGCTGACAACCTTTTTTTTTCTTTTACCTGTAATCTTTGCTCTGCTTTATCTTCTCTGCTCTTTCTGTTTTTATAATCCGAGCCTCTTTTAATTTGGTTGTTTTTCTACAGCGAGTTTTCTGGCCATATTTTAACCACCTTTTAATAACATCTCAATGCCGCATGCTCAAATGCAGACTCTGCCTTTCTCTACTTTTATCTCACTCCTTCATCCTCTTAGACCCGTTAAAATTAAATGCCGCCTTATCTGAATGAAATATTGTAAATATTGGCTCAGCACAGGTGGGGAACAGCAATTTGAAAGCAGTTCAAAAGACAAAATTAAATGTTTAACCGATAAATGAAGTGTATCAGTGCGTGAAATGACAAAGACAGCCTCCCTAATGTGTGCCGTCATGTGCCTCTCCCAGGTATGTGGTCCTTCTCCGTTTCTGAGCTGGCCATCCCGGGGGCTGAGATAGGGCGTATCTCGGCAACCGACGCCGACCTCGGCGAGAACGCCAAGCTGGAGTATACCATCCTGGAGGGGGAGACCGGGGACACGTTCAACATCACCGGAGTGAACCAAGAGGCGGTCATCACGCTCAACAAGGTGAGGAAGGAGGGATTTTAAAAAAAAGTGTGTATGAAGGGAGGAAGAAGGAGAGATAAGTGTCCTTTGGATGTCAGGAGAGAGACAACAACAAGATGAGGGAAGCATCAGGGAGCCTGTAATGGTAAAAGAAAGAGGGAAAGAGGGGCAGCAGAAGAGAGGAAAGGAGAAGAACAGATGATGAGGAGAGGAGGAGGAGAGGTGATGACACAGGCAATGTGGGCAGGATTTTGAGAGAGGAGTTTTGTTTTGTCTATGAGTCAAAATATAGCTGACAACATGTTGCCTAAGCCCATTAACCTGGAATTACCTGGAAACACACAAAGACATTATAAGCCCATAAGATTTGACATGATTCATCTCTCGGCAGCCATTCAGGGAGGATTTTAAAAGGGGTGATCTATATTCATCTCACCTTTTCTCCTTTGTTGACTCCCATCAGATGAGGGTGCTTTGATGGGTTTGTCACAAATGAATTTCCCGCTTTGTTCAAGGTGAACCAGCCTCCTTTTTTTTTTTTTTTTTTATCAGTATTTCCACCCAATATTTCCATTACATGATGAAACATCCGTACAAAATTCAATCAAAGCATGGAACATCCAAATGCAAATGTTTGCAGCTGCTCAGTGTAATTTCCAGCAAAAACTGTTTTGACCAGTGTTGAGCTGTTTTGACTGCTGCCTTTCAGCAAAGGCTTTCTGCGCGGAGCATTTACATGTGCCGAAGGACCAATGAGCCTCCGCCTTTCCTTCCTGAGTTCAGCTGCCTAATAGTCCCCTTTAGTGTAATGCTAGATGATTTCAATTTCAAATGGTCATTCTCTAAGCTGCATGCCATCTCCAATAATCACACACTTATAAAGATGTGGGGGGTGATGAATGCTGACACCCGCTCATTACCAGTGTGGTTTGTTAAAGTACATACGTGTCAGGAGAAGGCCCCTGCGCTCACATGTAATGTGGGCTTAATGGGGAGGAGGGCCCTGTGTGGGAAGCATGTCTGAGATATGATGCTTTTATTTTAAAGGAGAGCCACACAAGTGACTCAGACACTTCCACAAAAATACATGTGCATCTCCATTAACGCTGTCAGTGACGTCTCTGATCTGTGGGGTGTGAGTCAGGGTGCATTCATCTGCCTGTTGTGTATCCTGCATAATATTCACTACACAAGGGGTTATATGCATGTGGATTCAAGAGAAAAGTGTGTGTGAATGCATGTCTGTATATAGTGTACAGAACATACATATGACTGATGATATAACATTTAGATTTTTACAAGAATAAGATTAGTGATACTCTTTTTATTTATTGTCAGTTCCTCAAAAAGACCAAAACCAAAAAATAAATAAATTGGTCCAAATTACACACACTGCAGTTTAATTTAGCCCAGTCTGACACAGTTCTGCTGGCATAAATACCACAGATCTATTATTGCTAATGCAACAAATTCATTCCTGAAAATAGCCCCAAAACAAATTTAAACTTTTATTTATCATTTTTGAGCAATGTCTGCTAAAAACCACAGCACCCAGCTTTTCTAGGGAATTATTTAGCTTTCCTTTAGAGTGAAAGTATATTTTTTTGATCCATTTCCTTCTCTCTTTACTAATGGAGAAATGGGCTCGGGGCAACACACAGGGAACTCTAAAAGTATTATGATACAGACAAGCGCAATGTTGGGTCTTATACTTTCATGACATTTGTTAAAAGGATAAGATATCATCTCCCTTATATCTGTCGTATGCGACTAATGATTATTTTCCTCATCAGTTATTTTTGATTTATCCATTGCTTTAGTCAATAAAATTAACACTGAAAAATGCCCAAAATGTCCCTGAGCCCAAGATGGTGTCTTCATATTCCCTGTAAGCAACAGTCCAAAGCAAAATTCAATTTACATTGATGATATAAATAAAATGATAAACAGAGAACAGTGAATCTTCACATTTGAGAGGGTGGAACCAGGAGTTTGCAGTTTTTACTTGATAAATTATTTAAATGATTAGCAAATGATTAAATATTTCCTCCAGTCCAGTTTTAAGTCATACCATACAGAGACCCTAAGGGGACATGCGCAAAAAAAAAAAAAAAAAAGATTCTGGTGTAGCTGGTGTGCACCAGAAAGTTTCCTGTGCTCATGAGAAAGTTTTGTATGCCCACATCAAAGTTTCACTATGTAGCTAAAGTTTACATTTTACCTCCAGAGCACACAGTGACTTAACAGAGGGGTCATTTACCTCATCATCTTTCAGATGGTTGATGATACGATCAGGTATATTTTGTGTTTTCAGGAAAATGGATACATCCGCGTCTGCCACCATTCTCCCTCATCTCTCACTTTTTTGATTGACTTTCAAACTAGTTGTGATGTCACAAAATTCAGCTTGTGTTGAGTTTAGATTTCAGGTGAGTGAGGAGAAACTTTGCTCCTGCAGCAGACGAGTGTGAAAACCTTCTGATGTCAAACTCTGCACGCACATCATTCTGCACAATAAAGCTCAAACATCTCAGAGAAGTAACAATGAGCAAAACCCATTTGTGAGTGGAGCGGAAAATTTAAACTCAATATTCAATTGACTGATCAGTCAAACAAACGTTTCAGCACCAGTTTGTCCCTTTATTTAGCAGATGGATTCAGTCATCAGGCCTCATGATTTCCTGTAAAAATGTATCTCACCAGTGGCAGTTTTCATTTTTCAGAAAACCTGAAGTGAAGAAAGGCCTCCAAACTCTTATGCCCATAAAATTCTTTGAAAACTCTTCAAAAATGCTCCTGAAGTTTCTGAAATGTTAGAGATACCTGGTTTTCAGGGACATAGAGACAATCTGCACAGCAATTTGGCTAAATCTGTCAAGAGAATTATGTTCAAAAGGCCATATTAGTGAAGCCCCTGTGAGTTTTTGTGCATTTTGTGTGTGTGTGTGTGTGTGTGTGTGTGTGTGTGTGTGTGTGTGTGTGTTCTTGAAGTCAGGCCGCCATGCATACTGGTGTGTGCGCATGCAGAGAGTGTGTGTGAATTTATCACTGTGTCATTTCTCAGCCTTGGGTTCGCAGGATTCGTTAAAAACAATCCGCACCTGGAGGTGGTGTGTAGAGCAGGATTTCCAAGCCCAGTATGAGCTCCTTTGAAGAGAGGCAGAGAGGCAGGCAGAGGACTGGATACGGTGAGAGATGCAAGAAGAAAGAAGTGGAAGGCGAGGACCCAGGAACGGGTGGGAAAGAGCAGGGATGAAGTAGAGGAGTGAAACACTGGGGGTGGAGTGTAAAAATGAGGTCCTGAGAGGCAGTGACAGCAGAGAGTGCAGTATAACAAGGGAATAAGAGTATGGAGCAACCAGAGAGAGACATGCAAAGATAGAGAGAGAGAGAGATGCAGAGACAGCAAGAGCTGCAAAATCAGTGACAGCCATAGAGAGAAATTAGCACAGCCAGAGACCGAGAGGCAGAAATACCTATCCAGGAAGACAAAATTGAAAAAAAAAAAAAAAAAAGGAAAGCCAAAATGAAGCAAACTTGGAGATAGGGAGAGAGGCAGCATGGCAACAACAAGATAGAATGAAGAAGCAAGTGCAGGGAGGGAAGAGGGAGAGGGGGAAAAAAAGAGCAACCTGCTGTGTGTAAGAGAAGAATCGATCAGTTCAACATGTGCTGGGCGGCTGGCAAAACGGGTGGGAAAATTACATGTAAACAAATACAGCAAACACCTCCCACCCACAATATTCCTCCCACTGGATTCAGATACAGCGATCCGAAAGATACAAACAAAACGTACAATTAGTGCTTCAACATGGCCTCCCTCGTGCTGTTTCGTGTCACTTTAATCCCTCTACAAAGGCACCCAGAGGGGCACAGACATAGGTAAAGACCGGGATCGCTGCTGCGCGTGAAGCATTAGAACTGAAGACTCGCAGGTTACATGTGAATTCATTCTGAATGCTTGCAAACTAAGTGGAACATACAGCACAATGAATATTTACAGATGCTGCTAGGCATCGTTTCAGAGGCTGTGCTGGGATTCCTGCGTAAAGGTGGGTGTGCTGTCTGACTGGGAGAGGTTACAAGGGATTTAGCCTCGCAGTGAATCCACGCACAGCTAATGTCAAACATGTAAGATAGGCCACAACTAATAGAATTAAAAAAAAAGAAGTGTAAAATTAGGGTTGAGCCCCCACGCACCTGTCAGTTTCCGCTTCATTAAGCCAACAAAAGAAAACGTGAAATAGAATAAAACGGCCATATTTTTTTAAACACATGCATGCATGTGTTCAGGGTGTGTTAAGAACAACTCACATGCACAAGTGTCTGTTTTCTCAAGTCAGAGGAGGCTTTCAAACTGTAGAAAAATGTCAATGGAAGCGAGATGATCTGTTTGCCCCCCGGAGAAGGAAGGATTTCCGAGCAGAACAATTTGTGTTGCTGCAGAGTCGGCCTTGACCTTGCTGGTCATCTTGCAGCTGAATCTCTTTAACCGTTGATCTAAAATGCACACTCCCTCAACTCGCGCGCACGCATACACACACACACCGCATGCGCAGCCACACAGAGCGAAGACGCACACCTACACAAGCACCAATAAACCACAGAGAGATATATACAGAGGCACACATCAATATAACACACTTGACCTTGCAGCTCCCAGTGTTTAAACTGTGAGGAATGAGGGAAAAGAGCTGCAAAGAGGCGCGATTGCTCATTTTAGGACGGAGAGGGATGCTGCGCGGCGGTGCTCGTCTTCACCTCGGAATGATGTGTCAGATGGGAGGTGGGTGGGAGACTGAGCTAAGCGGGGAGGGAGGGAGGAGGGGAGAGGAAAGGAAAAAGGGGGGGGGGGCGGGTTAACAGCAGATTAGGAAGAAATAGAGTCAATAGAGGGAGCTGGAGGAAGAAGGAGCCAGGAGATATTTCAAATGAGACTGAGAGAGAATGTGTGATTACAAAATGGAGGAAGGCAGACAGAGGGAGTCAGACGGATGAATTCGAGGAAGACTGTGGGAGACGTGTCTATGAACAGGGGGAGGAAGAGAACACAGTATCGCGGTGGAAGGGCGAGGGTTAGGCAGGGACACGCAAAGGGAGAAGCTGGGTCATTAACAGCCTGCAAGTCAGGCTGCCGACTGAGGCTGCCTGCTGCTTATCGCTGCTTATTTACTGTCAGTCCCACAGAGACCCCCAGCAATAAAAAGATTTCTCGCATTCTCCCTCTCTCTATTACCGCCCGCCCTCACCATTAACCCCCACTATCCCCCCTCTCAACGCCGTCCTCTCATCATCAGCCACTGCCTCTCTGCATGTCGTTACTCTCCCCCTCCATCTGATCACCCCACACATGTCCAAATATTTAGAGCAGGGAGACACACATGCTAAAATGCATGTAAATGCAAACACACACACACACGCACACACACACGCACACACACACACACACACACACACACACACACAGAGCCTCCCCACCCCATCTCGTTGGCTCCCTCGCCTCGTCCTCGCCCCGGTTTGTGTCTGGAGGCCATGTCAGACTGTGTGTGTTGTTTGTCTGTGGCTCTGACTCAGCCCAGGTCTGCCTCATTCAAATTCACACAGTCATGCAGAGAGACACGCATACATGACACATGGTACATACACACAAAGCCATACACACATGGACCATTCATCCATTCATTTTTAATTAATTCCCTCTCTCTCTAGTCTACCTTCTGTCGCACGTAACACTCTTTTATTCCATTCTTCTTCATTTTTTCCCCTCTGACCGGTCAGCCCCGCTCCACTCCAGCTATTTACTTATTACATATTGCTCTTAATGAATGTACATATTGCAGCTAATAGATTTTTGATACAGCATGTGAACAGGGCCACAGTGTAAGTAGCAGGTAATTGAAGAATTAGCATAGCACTCTCCAGCACCATATAGGAGCTCCTTGACATTGCTCTGCAGCAGTGCCCCCTAATGGCCAGAGGGTTACACTTATGGGGGCCCTCACTGGTGGCATGGTGGTTTCTTTAAAATCAATAAACTAATCAAAACCTAATCAGCCGCTACAATGAGGAGCAATTATAAGAGAGGGAAAAAGACATATAAAGCCTTGTCATCACGGCGAGCTGATGGACGCGGATACTTAACATGCAAATCAGACGTGTGATGATTTAATAAAGGCTCAGTGATTGTGAGTGCCACTTTTTAACCAACCATGCGGCAAAGAAACTTTCAAAACAAACTAGCGTAACATCCTGATTCCATAAAACCTCATTACACTTGTATACTGTATTTAACAGCATGTGCACCACAAAGTCGGATCACCAGACGCGGCACCAGGCACGTCAAAACATCATTAATACGAATCCAGTGGTATCCCGATTCAGGAGGTTCCCTTTTGAGGTCTGTTTTCGGGGTGCTGTGAGCTGTGTAAGCCTGCTATTTGTGCGCCTTTCATTCCTCTTACCTGGGGGACAAGCTAGCTCGCGCATGTGTCAGTTCGCCGTTATTATTTCCATATGCTCTCACTTAAAACGGCTGGCTAATCCTCGGTCACACGCCAGCAGCGCGCCCAGGATTATCTATGTTTGTTTTCTCACGCGGAGGAGAGATTGTGTTAATCTCCTCAGAGGGAGAAAGAGAGAGAGAGAGAGAGATGGAGAGAGACAGAGAGAAAGAGAAAAAGAGAGACCAGTGTCTTGCGCATAAGTTGGGGGGGGGGACACGGGACATCTGAGAGTGAAATAAGACAGAAGACAAGAGACAAGTGACAGAGGGAAGGGAAGGCAGCAGAGGAAGAACAAAGTCAAAAGGGAGATTTAGAAGAGTCTTTGTTCTCTCAACTCTGCAGTTGTGCTTGTTGGCAGAAATGTCCAAAGCTGCGTTTGTCATCAGACAAATGTGATGTATGATCTTGATTTAGAACGCACAAAATCAAGACAGCACTCAAGCTGCCAAGGACAGCGGGGCGCTGAAAACACACGAGCACCAGCACAGACCACGCGTGCACACACTCTACAGCACACACACATACACGCGTACACTTGTACAGTAGGTAAGTGGGCATACTCGCAGCACAGCATCTTCTTCCATCAATTACAGAAGAGTCAGGCAGAAGCACCACCTCTGTGATTTGAAGCCTCGCCCCTGCAGTAATGTACTCTTACTGTAATGCATGCACACGTTCACACGCGCTCGCGCTCTCGGTCGAGCATGTGCAGTATGCCTGTGGGTCGGCCTCTGACTGCACATGTATTATGTAGCGCCAGTCTAGCATGCAGGTTAGCTAATTAATTTCTGCTAACTGTGAAGTGAATTTAAAAGGGAAATTGTATAGAGAAATTTGAATTTCAAAACGGACGGCGGGAGCGCTGCATCACAGGACAGGGGAAGGTTATACTTGAAGAGTGTGTATGTGTGTGTGTGCAAGAGGAAGGCAACTGCAGATAAGAAAGTGTGTAAGAGTGTATCAGGGCTGCAACGATTGATTGATTGAGGTTTTGATTGTGAATGGTCCGTAAAGGGTCTAAAAACACCCTGCGCCCCTCATGCACACCCCCCTCCCACTGGTGGAATAAAAATACAGCAATCAGCTCTCAGCGATGTGGACGGAGTGGAGGGCGAAAGATTGAGAGCACCAAGCTGAGAAGAGCAGCAGTCGAATTTCTGCCTCTATTTCTCGCGAGCCGGTAGTTAATGGTGTCGTCCAGCGTTACAGTATTTGTAGCACCTTTATTCACACCTTCCCTGCAGTTCACTCACATCCCCAACTCTGTCACTCTCCGCTGCCGCTGCTGAATCTTCGATAAGCATACGTTAAGCTAGTCAGCAGTTCAAAGGGCTCTGACCCCCAGCTCTGGCCTTCAGTGAGGGTGCAGCCTCAGGGGGACTGAAGTCACTGTCACTGCTTTCAGCTGGGTCTTCTAGGAAAGACACTTGAGGTCGAGTGGCTAAAATGCGAATCTGAACGTACTTAAAAATGTCTCAGACTCATCGATCAGACAGCAGGATGGATATAGGTGAATGATATCACAGACCTGTGTGGGCCGTGGGGTTGTTAGCTGTCCTGGGCGGTGGTGGCGATTGTACGTCATTATATCTGAATCTGCCAAAGGGCCGTGTTCAAGCCATAACAGTTAAGTCAAGGTGTGTGTGTGCTCAAAAGCACTCGTGTGTGAAAACATCCGTTCACACTCACGCACAGGAGACAGAAAAAAAACTATAAAACACAGAAAAACGGCGGGGTGGCTGCGTGATAAGTGCCTCCTGTTAAGAGCGAAAGAGGGAGAAGGATGAGCACGTGTGCTGTGGTTTGTCAGAACCGGCGCCCTGTCGCACACACTGGAGGAGGAAGAAAAAGATGGGTAGGGGGTGAGCAGGGTAGGGGGTGGGTGATGGAGTGTGCAAGGCAGCAAAGGAGGGGGAACGGAGTGATGGAGTGCTGGATGGTGGGAGGGCGGGGGGTGATGAGTGTGTGCTCACAGTGTAAGTGACAGCTCTCCTCCTCAGACAGATTGTCTCTCTCTCATCGTAATGGGGACCCTGTTAGAGAACTTTTTCCCTCCGTCTGCCCCCCTGAACCCCCCTACCACACACACTCTTTCTCTCCATCTCCACGTCTTCCTGTTTATTTATTTTTCCTGCTGAGATATTCCCCAAATTGCCTACATTTCGATGTCTTTCAATTCGCCCTTTTCTCTGCATAATTTTTAATCAATCTTCACCTCTTTCTGAAACTGCTGATTTTCTGTAAAGCAGTTTACTCAGGTTTGCAAGCTCAGAGAGAGGGAAGAAAAGAGACGGAGAAATGGAAAAAGAGAGATCAGAAAGGAAGGCGAGAGCGCGAGCGAGAGGATATCAATATTCCCACTGCCGCTGGGATCCTCAGAATGATTTTTTTCCCTCCCGTTTGAATCTGACAGCGAATATTCTGCATAGTCAGGGAGCCTATTTATCCTCTGTCCAGCATGTTTCTGTGTGCCAATCACACTGAGATGATTCATATGCACGCTTACATACACACATTGACAGAGGATCTGAGGACACACAGGCTCAAAAGAACCACTTGTACTTGCTGACAAGCCTACACACACTCACACAGGACTACCTCAAAACAGGTATTTTGAACCAGACCCAAACATGTTGCTTTCCTGAAATTTAATCATCAGCAGGTGAGTGTGTGACAGTGGATGTATGTGATTACCTGTTTGTGCCTGTGCCCTCGCTAACAGTCATCTCAGCAAACCTGATCAGAGCCTGTCTCATCCCCTCAAAGCCGGCGCGCTGGTGGGAGTGTGGCACGCAATCACATGGACACCTCAGACAAATAGGCTTCATAACTTCTCTGTAACAAACAATCACAGGGGCCTGAGCCCCTATCCCAAATGAAATCTCCTCTACCTGTGTAGATGCAAGGATACAAAGGAATTTTTAACGCTTCTTATAACCGGGTCTCCATGGTGATGGTAGAGTCGCCATGGTGATGGAGATGATGTTCTAAACAGAGGGAGCATTTTTATGAAAAAGAGTATGCTTTTGTTTTCAATTTCATTGAAGGAGAATCTGTTGTTTGCGGCAGTTATTCGTCGACATCGCAGCGCCGCAGCACAGCAGGCGATCTGCGTTCCCTCAGGAAGTGAACTCCAAGTGCTCACCAAAGATTGTCCAAGTTTCACTCCCACCACACTCCGCAAGGTCTGAAACTACTGCTAACAACATGTTTGTAACATTATAACAAAACACGCTACCTGCCAAGTACCCACCAACACTATTCCAAGCCTGTTGCCAACGCTGCGGCACCAAACAAAGCTGGAGCTCCATAAAACGCTCCATGCAAATACCCGCAAGTACCACGTGCCTACATCCACCTGGGCTGCATACAGATAGCAGCACTAATCTTACAAGACTCCTACGAGTACAACAACAGCATTCAACTTCACGGCAGTAAAGCCAACAGCTACATATCCTCCAGTCTTAGCATGTCAAGACTGTCCCAACATCAATTCTACACACTGTCTAACCAACATCAAAACATGTAGTTACTTCAGTGTTGGAGCTCTCAAGAATCCTTTTCAACTCTTTGAGCATCAGGAGTCTCATTGGCAATGCTGTAACATCAACACCTCATGAATGTCTTCACCCGCTTCACACAAAACCACACCATCTAAGCATCCGCCCACAGAAACCTTCAAAGTATCGCTTCAAAACTTCCACACGTCACAACATGTAGGGTAACCGTGCTATTATTTACTCCGGCTGCTTCACCGCTGATTTTTGGATGTGACCATTCTCCAGCCTCTGCACGCTGTTATCTGTCGGAATAATTCATTATTTGTCATCTCTCTACTTTTGATATGTAATTTAGCAATCATCTGTGGAGAATGTGGTGTGAGAAATGGACCAAATGAAAGCACAAAACACTTCATCGGATGTGATATTTGCAACAGTGACATTAGCATAATTCCCTGCTATTAGAAAGTGTTACACTCTTGTGTAAGTGTGTATCTAAACCTCAGATATACTTCTGCATTACAATCACTAACCCTGCTAACTGAGCCTTCTCTGTTGTTGCCTCCACCCCCAGGCGGTGGACTATGAGAGCCGGAGCTCCTACTCCTTCTCTGTGGAGGTTCTCAACCCCATCGTGGATCCTCGCTTCTTGCGTCGAGGCCCCTTCAAGGACAGGGCCTCCATCAGGGTGGCGGTGCTGGACGCTGATGAGCCTCCGAGGTTCTCCCGAGCCCGGTACCACATGGACGTGTCTGAAAACTGTCCGCCGGCCTGCACTGTGGGCCGGGTCAGCGCTGTAGACCCTGATACTGGTCTAACCAATAATATCAGGTAGAGTAATAGGTCTTTGTCAGCAAATACCATGTAGAATTTCATTAGTACTATTACATTTTCTTTGAATGTGCATATTACACGTGGATGAACCTCTCACTGTGTCACTTATTATACTTTTATTCAGGACTGTGGTCTAATTTAAACAATTGGTGTGACATTATGGAAAATATGCTAATTGGCTTTTCTAGCTCACCAAATTAAACAACAGTTTATAAGATGGAAATGAGTGAGCTTCACAGGGGCTGCTTGGTGTGTTTTTGTCACCTTATGCTAAGCTAAGCTTAGCTTATACTGAGCACACAGATCTGAGAACGGCATCAATCTTCTCATCTCTCCAGAAGAAAGCAAATAAGTGTTTCCCAAAATGTTCCTTTAAGTATTTACTTTTTTTTAAATTGAACCCGTTTTGATCTACACTCAGGGATTTTTCACTGCCAAATAAAAAATCAAGCACTTGGTAGTGCTGAGCTATATTTCGTAGTTTATTTATTGTTCTAGACAGGATAGGATTGATATTGATTGCTGAATCTCAGGCATTAACATTGAAGTTTAGTTTTTCGGATTGAAATTCAAACTCAGCTCCACAACTAAAAGGAATGAAACACAGCAGGGAGATCTAACCAAATAATTATAAGCAGACCCAGCCCCCCACCCCACCCCCCCAGTCAGTTTTCAGGTCCAGTCCTTTCACTTCTGTTTGCGGTGGGTTTTGTCTTAAATAGTTCTAGGAGGGAGGCGGGTGATTTGTCTGTAACAACCACAGAAAACCGTGTCCCAATTAGCCCCAGCAAAAGTGCTACGAGTGAGTGTGTGGGGAGGAATGATAGTCAGTATATTCATAGAGATATTTAGATAATCGGTGGCACTTCAAAAGAGCCCCTATCAGCTGTGATAATCTCCCTATATTAATTCTTTTGCCATTTGAATGCAGACTTTCTTATCGCTCCCTCGCACACTTGCCCTGTCTGCTTCTTTCACTCCGCACCGTGCTGCCGTCTCCGCTTGCTTCCTCTCTTCGTTCTTTCCTTCTGTACTTCCCTCTGCCCCTTCTTCTTTTCGCCCGCGTTCACCTTCCTCTCAACACGACGCCGTCTCTTTTCCAGGTTCTCCATTGATCCTCAGTCAGACCCGGAGGCTCTGTTCCGCATCACCCCGGACACCGGCCTCATCACCACAGCCATGGAGCTGGACCGGGAACGCGAGCATTGGCACAACATCACCGTCATCGCCACTCAGAGAGGTCAGAGGTCACTCCTCACACGCCACTTAACACTGAGACATCCTTTGAGCTTGTCCATTAGATGACTTCTTTTAGTTAGAGCTCTTCAATGAAGCCACCCCTGACACCTGCAGCCGCCGATGAGAGTGAGGGTGTAAGAGGTTTAAAGAAGTGTAAACTGTATATTGTACGGTATCTGAAAAGCACAGTAGCCGGCGTGTGATGCACTTTTCTAAGCCGCTTAGCATCGGAATCATCAAGCCACGAGGGGAATGTTGTTTGGCGCCACAAATAGTTTGTTACGGCGTGCTTGAGAATCAATCGTTCTATATTGTGAGAGTTATCTGATGCTGCGATGGATCCGCTCCCATACGGATCCAGCTGGAAGCGCAGAATTAAAGCAGCAAATCGAACACAACCCTTGCTTTACAGGCGCGCCGTGGCTGCAAAGGAGAGCGGTAAACACCATTCGGTTTGCAAGCTGGGGTACCCAATTTCAAGAGACAATGAGGCACTTCAAGGGTGCCGTTTCAATCAGTGAATGAGTGAACAAAAGGACAGGTGAAAGGACAGTCACAAAGTCAATTTGGTAGCTGTTTTGGAGCTTTCAATCATGAACTCGGTGAGGATGTTCGGTCAGCTGGATGAACTTTGAAACTACTGTAGGTGTTTTGTATCAATACATCAAGAAATGCTGGTACTGACCCGATCAAGCTCTTCACTTCATCGTGGAAAAACCCTGTAAGCCATTTGGAGAGGCCTTTGAGAGCCAGAGTTATGGCCTTGACACAGATAGTAGCAGGGTAGAGATCATATCACTCACTATTTTTAAGTTTGAGATTTTTGTCTTTCCTAAGCTGTCTGTGATATTTTTTCCCAATCTTTTTCTATTGAAAAAAAGGGTCATGAATATATAGCTTTCCCTTTTAAAATTGCTAAATAATCTCCTAAAACACCTGGGCGGTGTAGTTTTTAGCCAATGTTACTCAAACAGGTGTAACTAATGCATTTGTGTGGGATTATTTTCAGCCACAGGCTAATACACATGTGGAGGTAGTGCGCATTTGGCAGCAGAGACAGTGTACAGTCACTGACTCAAAATAAACTGAAGTACCGTGTTTTGTGTCGGGGAAAGAACACATCACCTGGTGAAATGCTGTGACCTTGAGTGAGATTTGAATAGTTTTTGAACAATTATAGGGAAAATATATCAGGCTATGTATACAACTACAGAGCGCCTAAAGGGACGTGTAAAAAAAAAAAGAAAAAAAGAAAGTGAAACGTATCATGCACACGTATCAGCTGAGCTGGTTTCAGTTTCGATATCTGGCAAAAGACCATTAAGCTCATTTTACCAAAGAAAATGAGGCTGAAGTCAGTTTCAGATTCAAAGCTTACGATCTGAATAAAGCTTATACAAAACTAATAATCTCTGATAAAGTTAATGTTTGACCTAAAATGATTTCACATCAGTAAGAGGTACAAAAAAACAGAAAATCAATGGACAAACAGTCAGTCAGCGTATTCACTTAATTAAAAGATGATCAGGTAAATGATCCCTCCATTAACTTATTGAATGCTCTAAAATGTAAACTTTCTCATTTATTCATTGATTATTTTGGTCCTTTCGTGAGGTTTGTTGACAAAACAGAAAATGTAGAAAAATGTCCTTCAGCAAGGATAATTATTAGTTGACAGGGAATTTAAGTGCCGACAGCAAGCTGCGTCTCAGTTGATCTGACAGGCTCTTGTTGTGGTTCTGAAAACTATCGCTGTTGATTGTTTAAGAGGCAAAGGTGGATGTAGTGTGACGATGTTTTAGCATCTGACTTCGACATGGTAGACTGCTGTGTGCATCTCATTTTCTACAAATCAGCAAAGTTCTTCTCTCTTAACAGATACCGTGATGTTTGATTAGTCATCTTTTATGCGTGAAACAAACTGAACTTTAACCATAATAATGGCAGATGAGAAAAAGCTCATACATGTACAGTATGGGAGGCATCATTTTGGAAGGCAGTAATAAACAACCAGTTTTCTTATTTAGTCTGTAGGATCTTATGAAATTAACACCAGCCTCTCGCCAAATCCCAGCCAAGTTCTATTAATCATTTTTGGCAGGTGACAAGCTATTATTTGGATCCTCTTCTCTGCCCCAGCAAAATCAATCAAACTGCTTGGTGTGAAAGTGAAAGTACTGTTGAAGCTGGCTGTCTATTGGTCGCCGTGTTCAGGCGAGGGATGTTGTTCCCCTGCCAAGTCTTACTCCGGACAAAGTTAATCTTTACTTAAAATCTACTGAGGGCTCCTTGTGGCAGCAGTGTTGGTGGGGCTGTGGAGGCAGCACAGTGAGTGGCTGTCTTGAATAATGAGCTCTATCTAATAAACAGACTGTTGGAGGCTGTGTTGACATAAAGCACAGCAGGAGCCCTGCCATGGCTGCCGGGCAGGCCAGCTCACCCGGTGGCGTTACGGCAAGAGCTCATTTTCAGCTTTTCAGCGATGGGAAGCAGTCGCTGTCATCCATGACACAGTGTTACTTTTAGGTTTGAGAACATGGTGTGGGAGTGTGTGTGTGTTGGTGAGTGTGTATTATTTTTACAGAAAATGTGGCTCACTGTGTTGCAGGGTCGCCCGCTCAGATAAATGAGCGGAGATGTGTGCTGGGGGAGCCTGGATTGTGTCTGAGCCCGACACGAGAGCAGCCTAAAATGTAATGGTGAATGTTCAGCTCAGGGTATGACTCGGTGCGTTTCAAGCCCGGCTGTGAGAACTTCATGTTCGAGTGTGTGTATATCCAAGTGAATGGGGTGTGGGAGACCCTCTGCCAATCCATTTAAACTGCGCCCTTGTGTAACTGCATGCAGATTGACTTTCTACATCCCTCCTCTGCTCCCTCTCTCTTTCTTAGAAACACACACACACACACACACACAGATACACTTGACGCTGTGAGATGCTTTGGCTAAGAATGGAACAGTTTGATGTGGAAAATTTTGACTGCTATGGAAGCATCAGTCGTACTCCAGCTGGGAGCCTGTGAGCTATAACACAAGCCAAATGAAACCAAATGCACTACTGTATATTTAGCCAATCGTGTGCTCGCTAATGTGATCTGAGTGCTGTTGAAGTTTCTGGACAAAAACTAAAATGCTTGATCCCGCCTGTGAGGACAATTGAATGGATTTAATGGAGTGTGATCATGCACCTCTGTGTGCACACATGCTGGTGTTTGTTGCGTTTGGGAATTGTATTTATGTATTTTTCCAGATACAGCCGTCTACGAGCATCTGCGGAGTGCTGCATTGTAAGCTGCCTGTTTCTGATTGGCTCTTTCAGACAATCCCAGCCAGGTGTCCAGAGTTCTGGTGGCAATAGAGACATTAGACCTGAATGACAATGCACCCGAGCTGGACAGGCAATACACAACGGCCATGTGCGACTCGTCTACCGTCGGGCAGGTCAGTATGTGTTTAAGTGACCTTTGATGTTTATTTGTCTGCCTGAAGAGTTCTGTTCCAAAAGTGCCATTTAAAGCCCCTGTTTGTTTAAAAAAAAGGTTTTTAATAGCATCTTTCTAATTATCCTGCTGGAACAAGCTTTTGTTTGTGTGAAAATTGGACAATCCCAGTGACAATTGGTTTCTCACTGCAGGAACATGACAAAACATAATTTGACGTATAGCCATTGTCACAGGTTTTGCTTTTGTTTCCACACTTCTCCAGCCACCTTGGGGGAAGGTTCCTGGAACTAAATTCTGGCACTGTTCATGTGGTGATAATAAATGCTAGTTCCAGGTACTCGCAAGGGTTGTAAGCAGCACAGAACAAGACAATTCTTCAACAACAAACCTGCCAAAGCCTCAGACGCTCAGTTCGTGAGAAGGTGGTCAGATTGATGTGGTGGGGTCGTCAGGTGGACCACCATGCATTGCTGTCTGCCACAGCGCCTTTATAAATATGTCAAATGGCACCAAAGAAAGACTTTTTCAAGTCATGCACATTTTAATTGTATTTTTGTGGTTTTGAGTAAAATTATTCTTAATCTTATTCTTATTCATGGTCCCCTCTAGATGAATTGTCATGAACTTACTCAACTTGATTTCATTCAGTGCCATCATGGGGTCAACTTTTTGATTTGGCCAATGTGCTTTGTGTTTACTGCTAATTAATAATGGTTACTATGCTAATACGCTTAATTAATATGGCAAATGTGGTAAACAGCGTACCTTCTGAACATCATCTTTTAGCATTAAATGTCAGCATACAATATGTGTATACATTTTGTTAACCTGAGTATGTCCACCTCTATACTGCTTTCATACTTTGAAACACAGGCACTGATCTGCTCGTGTAGCAACATGAGTATAACAGTGACGTCTCCTATAAAAACACATTTGAAAATTCAAAACCATGACTATTCAAATATAGGAGTAAATACAGTACAGCAGTGCTAAAGTATATCTCCTCAGTTATTATGGAAGCACACCGCTCTGATGTGCACATTCACCGTGGAGGCAGGTGAATCCTCCACGGCCTGTTATCAGAACGGAGCAGCTATTCACATTGTAATTAAACTCTCTCCTCTCAGACAGTCTCCCTCCCTCCTGCCATCCGTTTTGCTTTATTTGTGTTCTTGTCTGTTTCTCTGCATCATGGTGCTCTTACTTGATCCTATCTCAATTATAGAAATCATCTCCGTGCTCCTCAGTCTCTTCGTGGAAACTGTCCTTTGCTTTCTTTTTTTATTTTGCCCCTCTCCCCTCCATCTTCAGTATTTCATGCTGGCTCCGTCGCCATGATTTGGTGTCTTGGCCCATCTGTTGTTTTTGCTGGTGTTTTCATTGCTCCGCTTGTGTCTTTGTTGTTTCGCCACTAAATCTGTGATTCTATGGCAACGGTGTTGATTTGTCTTCGCCTGTGATGCTCTTGTTTGTGTTTGTGTACGCTGTTGTGTGAGTGTGCCGGAGACAGTTCAAGAAGGGAAGATCACGATATCTTTGCATGTGTCGGGGCCGCGAATGCATGTCTCGGCGTGACAAGTCATTAGCCAAAGAGCGTTTGAATATTCGCACACAGCAGCTGATAACATTATGCGACTGTACATAACAAATCTTCTTCAAGGCCTAGAGACACTGACTAACTCAGAGAGCATGCGGCACCCTTCATCCCTGCATTCACTCTCGTAACTAGCACTCGAAAGCATTTCTGAAAGGACATCTTGCATAATGATGACGAGTTTTTCATTAAAAAGAAAAAGAAATTACCCATCAGCTTAGGCTGGGAGAGATCTTTTTTTTCTCTCTCTCTTTTAGATTAATTTTGTTACGATTGCCACTGTAGACTCGTGCCGATGCTATTACTAAATTGAAAGCCACGCTGCGCTCTGTTTGTGACGGCCGATTCATGTCACACACAGTTATTTATACGGTGTGAGTATCAGACACAGCTCGCTCGTGTCTCTCTGCTAATTGTTTGGCTTGTTGTGATTCCTGCTGACGTCGGCTAATGGTTTGTAGCTAAAAGCACTCTCTCTGTAAGTGTTTCTCCCATTACCTTCTTTTTCTTTTCTCTCTGTGCATCCCCCCCACTCCTCCTCCTCCTCCACACACACACACACACACACACACATATTCACACCCTCTTCTAACCCAATCTCCTCTGCTCTCTCTATCTCTGTGTTTCAGGTGGTGCAGGTGTTGCGGGCGATTGATAGAGATGAGGGAGGAAATGACAGCACTGTGTATTTCAGCATCCCTCCGGAGTCCAGCGCTGCCCTCAACTTCAGCGTCAGGGACAGTGGTGGTGGGCACTCAATCTTCCCCTCTCTCCCTATTTCTCTTCATTTCTTTTTTTGTTCCCTAGGCAGACGCAAACTGTTTTTTTTCCCCCCCACACCTTTTTTAAGACTCTTATTCCCACATTTCCTTTCCGCCTTTCTCATCCCATTTTCATCTTTTCTCTTATTCTCTCTTTCTTTTACCCTCCTCTCATACCTTCTGCCTCCTCTCTCTTCCTCCCCCTTCCCTTTCTCTGTCTCTGCCTCTCTCTTCTACCATCCATCTCCCAACTCTGGTGGCCCCATTGTTTTGCTTTGTTATCCTCCTCTCTTTTATTCGTCCCTCTTGTTTGCCTTCCTATATCCACTACATCCATCTTCTCCTCCACAACCACATATACTTACTGTTTCCAATGAAAGGCTTTTGAAGAAATCAGAGCTGCTTCATTTAATTCACTTCAGCTCAAATGAATTTAGCTACTTTGTATTTGTTTCTAGTTCATTCTTTGTCTGTAACGTTTTGTTTGGCCTCCTTTACTGCACACATACACACTCGTAGTGTATACAGAGTTCAAGCACACACTAACATAGACATATACAGTACAGTGCAAACATGTAAACATGCACAATTCACACATGTAGTGCTTGATGAAGTGATGTACCGCTGATCATGTGTAACTCTAAGCATCAAATCTCACTGGTTAGACTTATTTTTACTAAAAAATTCTGTCAAATCAGTCTAAACAAAAGTAAACAAAAGTTTCTGCATTCACAAGCAAATATCAGCTGTGCTAAATTTACTTTCACACAAAAAATGTATTTTAGGTTATATTTACTTTTTTAAAAAACCCAAATAATTGGTGCATGAATATATATTTTCTTGTAAGTCCCACATCACCTGTAGAGTTTTCTTAAACAGGCACAGATATGTTTCTATTGCATATTTGCTTGTATACTTGAGGCCTAACAAACATGCTGAATAAAACATAAAACATGTGCAGGTTTCTGAATATTTTGAAACCTGCATCATTTACTGCACACTGCATCCCTGATAACATCAGCCAGCCTTCTTTTTTCATCCTTTTCTGTCGATGCTACTGTCAGCTGCATACTTACAGAAGGCAGAAACACAAATCAAAATGTTGTGCCAACAGTGGTCACAAACAAATGTATTTATTAAGTCTTATTTAGAGGAAGCCATTGTCTGTGGCAGGATGATTTTTTCTTGAATATTTACCTTTAAGGAATGTATGTAACAGTATTGATTTTTTGGGACAATTTCATCACCACAAAACACAATATTGATGCATTACTATTTAGCATTTCCTTGGATTCCCTGCATTAGTATTTACATGAAGCCAGTATTCACTCTCTTGAGTTGTTTTGTCTCCACTAAAGTTTTTTTCAGCTGCCAAATGTGTTCACTGTACACTGTGTTCACCAACTGGTCAATAACTTGATTTGGTCTGTTCTTTGGTGCTGAGCAAGGAGCATATTCTGGTTTTATCAGAGCATTTGTTCTAAAAGCAGCTGTGTGCTGAAGTTGAAAAACAGACATGATGTGAAAGTTGAACTGAATTATGCTAACGTGTCTTGATATGATTATTCTGTTCCAGTTCTGGGTTATTTCTTTACACTCATATCTCATTTCTTATAGTAGTAGTTGTCAAATATGAGTATGATTTGATTTTATTCGTTAGCATTATTTTCACCATTGGCCTGCTAATTGTTCCCAAACTTGGCAAAACCATTAGGAGCAAAGCTGCTCTGGTTGGACAGTGGAACAGGAGGATGAAACTCACGGACATGTGGAATCAAAGGCCTCTTTTATGTTTCGTCCAACAGTAGAACAGTGAAAAAGAAGAACAGGTTCTGCTCTCATACAGCTTGTCTAACAAAGGCATACTAGATCATTTGCTCTGGTAAAAAACGATAATGATTTGATCTGTGATTTGGACTGGGGAAGTTTGTGTTGATAAATGAGCCATGTCTATATGACTTTGCAGTGCCTTTCGTGCTGATTAAATATTTTCCACACTGTGTGTCTTGGTGTGCCCCCTTATCCGTGGCCTTTTTTTTGTAGCCTCGTACGTTTAATTTTGCAGAAATCTAAAAATATCTCCCAACTCAAGCTTGCAGCTCTTTTGCCCAAAAGCAGTAGGAGTCAAACCAATAGAAGCTATTAGCTCTGTTGTTGTTATTGCTGCTCTCTGCCCATGTGGGCCTTTGCTATTGATCAAAATCACAAACATCTCCAAAGCAAATTGAAAGATGCCTGGGCTTGTGACGCGTTCCATGAAACTAAACACGGTGTAAAACTTGATGTTTTGATGTATACGCTCTGCACGTACTGTGTTGGCACCTTTCAGTCAGGACACGTGTGAGCCGACCGGTGTGAGAGGCTTTGTGTTGGACAGCACTTCTATGCAGATGGATATAATGGCAGTGGTTTTATGTGAAGGTACATCAGACTTAAAGATGTTCAGCGAATGGGGAGCCATTAATCATGAAGTGTGGCAGCAGTAGAAAAGAGAATACTCTTAGGTCTAAATGAGACACTCTACAGCAGGTTCAGATTGTTAACTCAAATTAGTATCATTGTTATTTTGGTGCTCTGTTTCTTCAGTTGTAGAGAAGGTTTTGAAATAAAAGGAGGTGTGAAATGATATAGTAACAGTGCTGGTAATCAAGGAAGCCGCACTCAGAGTCCAATTTTATTTTTGCCCGCCTCATTCCTTTGTGGTGAAGATCAATCAGCAATCGATTGGAATCACAAATTTGCAAACATAAGCATAGTGATGTGTGGGAGCATAATTTCACCTCCCGCCGTCATTCAGCACAGAAAAAGACCCATCGTTAACGAGGATGTATTATCTGTCTCTCTAGGCCCCACGGGCAGTCTGGTGCTGCTGTCCCAGCTCCAGCCGCTGTCCCGCTCCCCGTCCTCCACCCTGACGCTCTACGTGCCTCTGGTCCTGAGGGACGGGACGTCGGGCCTCACCAGCACGGGGACGGTCACCGTGTCCGTCTGTCCCTGCCTGAGAGGAGGGGCACGGGCCGGGGAGAAAGAGAAGGACAAACAGACGGAGGGCGAGTGGGACTGGGAGAGAGAGGCGGTGTGTCTGCCTCAGCAGTCCACACTGCCTTCGCCCGGGCTCAGCACCGCCGCCCTGCTGGCTATCTTGGCTTGTGTCGCTACGCTGTTAGGTAAATACTTTAAGAGTTTATAAAGAAACATAATGATGATGTGATGATGATGATCACCATATGTTATTTTCTTTTGTCCTTTGAAAGACCCTCACTGATACGACCTATATCATCGAGTTATTTATTTAGAGAAGATACATTAAGATTAACTGCCTATAAAAGAGTTTAATGCTAGTCTACAAATAAAAGAGGAGTAAATAGTGTTTAGGGCTGTTTACCCTCCACTACATCCCTGGATGCCTAATCTGCATATGAAAATAATGGAAGCAGCAGCGTAAATATTTCTCTTACTAACAGCTGCTCAAAAACAGGATTTACTTTTCCTCCCAATTTTGGTCCAGTTATCTCCTCTAGCAAGGTCAATGCTAATCACTGCTAAAATAACAATTCTGAGTGATTATCTGGGCCTCTAGTTTTTGATAGCAGCATAATAAAATGTCAGTGCCACCTTTGCAGAAACTCAAATGCTCAATTGGATAATGTGTAGGTGCTGAGAAGGCCTTGGCTTGTGGCCAGCATCATTGTCATTTCCATTCAGTCTGTTGGATCACTACTCATGCCTTGTTGATAGGGGCATTATCATTCTGGAGGAGACCAGTTTAATCAAGAAGGAAAGGCAACATGGCGTGAAGGTGATCATGCAGAGTGAGGTTATAATTTAGTTACAAGGGCATAAACTATAACTGTAAGGAAATACTCACATCACACTTTATAGCATTCCTCCCATGTTTGTAGCTTTAAAATAGAGCTTGATTTTTTTTATCCAGCACAATTCTGTTTTTTTTTTGTCAAGTGGAGGACCATACTAATCCCAAACAGTATAACTGGGCCCTCCGCAAAAATGCCAAATGTTCTTACAGAAGCTCCGACAATAGCTCCATCAGGATCCCATCTGGTTATTAAAAAGGGGCTTGGCATACATAAGGTGGATATCAAGCCATTTGGTAGCCACTCTTCATGCCGGCCCTGTGAAGAGAGGCTCCCGTGAAGAGAGAAAAATGTGTTTGTCATGGTGAGGTGATCCCTCAAATTGTTATGAGAGATTAGAGTTTTCCCACTCCTTTCAGGGATCATTAGATTAGTTCCACAGAAATCCAATAATGCAGCCAATTAAGGCTGTAGATTGACTTACTGCAGCAGCTTAACCACCTACAGTACACAAAGATGCACACATATAGATGCAATCCCGCGTGTGCGCACAGTATGCACATACACTCAGTATGGGATTTTCAGACTGGATCCTGGTTTGCCTAGCTCCTCCCCCAAACAGAAATTGTCCAATCACATCTTAGAAGCCATAACTTGGCACAGGTTTGGATTTGTACATATGCAGAAACTTTTCGTCAAATTGTGCATGACTGGAGCAGACTAAATCCATCTTTAAGGGGGGATTTTATCACAGGTAGCCTTGCTGGACTGCTGTCTGTGAGCTACAATAGCTTGGTTGTTTGCCCACAGCCCTAGGTCAAATGTAGCTCTCTTCTTTGGGAATATGGAATAAAAGTCGTGGCATCATGGGAGAAGAAAGCGTCCATTTGCCTGGCTGGAGCTCAAAGTCAATTACACAGCAGAGGCATGTAGCCTGCTGATATGATATAGCAGCCCTCTAACCCAAGGCTTCTTCTGCGTTTGTTTTGTCTTTGTGTGTCTCACCTCTTTGTCTGCCTGAAATTTTCTCCCTTGCTCCCCCTCTCCTCTTCCTCCTTCCCTTTATTTCCCCTGTGACATCTACCCCCTTTCCCCCTTGTTCATCATTCTTTTTCCAATTTCTCTCCTCTTCCTCAATCCCTTTTATTCCCGCTGCCACCCCTCTGCAGCGGTGAGTGCCCTGTCATTGTCGCTGCGCCGTCAGAAGCGTGACTCTCTGTCCCCTCTGGAGGAGGACGACGTACGTGAGAACATCATAACCTACGATGACGAAGGTGGCGGCGAGGCCGACACAGCAGCCTTCGACATCGCCGCCCTCCAGAGCGCCCCGCACAGCTCGCGCTCACGTGGCTACCGCACACTGGACAGCAGGAATGTGTGAGTGGGGGATACATACATATCTATACATAACACTCATTCTTTTATTACGTGAAACCTCATTGCCAATTAAACGCTACAAGGAAGTCAAGTAGGAAACAAATTTACCCTTTCAGATTAAAAGCTTTTATCTCAGTCCAGCACCAAATTGATCACCTTAAATAACTGATCGAGCAGCAACTCCCAGGTCATAATCAGTCACCGATCAAACTGCTGAGACAGAAGGCTATCAAGCTTCGCAGTCCTCGGAGAGCACTTTGTTGTGCTCGTTTTGTTAAAGCTCGTTTATGTTCTGCCACATCAGAGAGCTGCTTGCACCCACTTTGATGTTCCTGTGAAACATTGTTATTGCCTTTGGACTAATAATTAGCTCCGATGAATTCAAGCAAGCCATATGGGGAGGCCATAAACAAGTACAAAGGCTGCTTTTAGTTTATCGAAAATTGCTTCTCGCAGTTTATGGAGGTGGACACAACAACATGAAAAACCCTCTAAATCTAATGCAATCCACTGCAATGTCCCTGCAATAAATACTACCTTTGAGAAGTTGGTAATGTTTTATTTTGGATGACGTGGTGTCACAGAGGAGTGGATGGTTAAACTTCATGGTAACTTTGAAGCTTTAGTTTTTTGCTTCAGTTGTATTGGATTTGGATGGTTTTTTCCCCCCTCTTGAAAAGAAGATGATATGTCTAGAGGGGTTTTTCCCCACACTGAGTACACACTGAATTTCTGAACGAATTTCAGCATGTACGTCATGTGGATTAGTAGAAGTTGTGTTTTTTTTTCAACAGAAGGCTTCACATTAGTGGCTAAAAGTCAGGACCTCTTAGTCCTGACTTATCCATTTTGACCAAGTGCAAATTTAAATAACTGAAATTTAATGTCATTTTGCCCACGTGGGTCTTTTCCCAGGGTAAACAAACAGATACACTGTGGAAATGACTATGAGCTAAAATACTTGCAAAATGACCAGTGTTTAAAGGAGGTTTTGCCTTGTATCTTACAGACGTTACGCACATCGTACCCAAGAGAAAGGTCGCACCTATAGCTGGGCTCAGAATCCGGGTGTGGATCACAACTACTCAGGACCCGGAGGACCTCTCTATGGCCGCCTCTGTTACAGCAGCCACACCTTACCCGTTCTGCGCCGCACACCAGGGGGAACGTTCGAACCAGGCCTGGCAGAGTTGGGATACCGCTTCCCTGGCGGCCAGCCGGACCACTCCCTGGTCATCCAGAACCAGGGGGCCATGGTCGGGCCGATGGAGTCCGGGGCGGTGTACGTCGCTCCCACAGACCTCAGCACGGGAAGCCGGACGGGGAGTCGCACGGGAAGCCGTGACGGGACTGCACCACAAAGCGGGGTTAGCACGTCGGATGGGGGGACGCCGAGGACCAGTGACAGCCAGGAGAGAGGAGGAGGAGGGACGGGGACTGCAAGCAACTGCACAGAAGGGAGCAGTGAGGACAAGGTGAACCACAGTCAAGATGTGGACTGGGTAAGGATAAATGTGACCCCGCTTTCACACTGCGACACCGTGGCAGCTCCAACTTTGGAGCCACTGCAGAGAATAATAAAGGAGTAAATGTTGTGCGCTCTAAATTCACAGAGTTATGTAATCCAGTCTGCCCAGTCTCCAGAGAGATGATGGAGGATGCAGCATAGAGAATTAACATTGTTGTTGTTTACTTAGCAGTGTTGTCCGTAGCATCAAAGTTAACAGTGTTATGCTTCAAGTAACAAAGTCCTTTAATTTACATTGTGCGTGTTTGGTGTGAAAGTGGTATATGAATGGATTCTGCACTGCAACACACTTTAACACACAGATGGATGGATGGATGGATGGATGGATGGATGGATGGATGGATGGATGGATGGATGGCTACATGTTTCAGGAAGGAGAGAAAGTGATAGATGTTGTATTGAATAATGAATTAAATCTTGAGTAAATGACTTGATCAATGATAGATGGCTGCATTGGAGAACACATTAAAGATGAATGAATGACTTGATTATTCAATTAAATAACCAAACAAGAAAGAAGTTAAGCAAATATGACATAATTATTAAGTTTGCGTTCTACCTCATATAGCATATTATTGCGGTGATTTCAGTGCCATAATGTTTTTAATCACTGTACGGTCGGTGCTATGTGCAGGACAATGCAGGGAGAAGATGATGATTCAGACATATCAGCACATTTATATCCTGCTGTTCATTATCTTTTCTATGTTTTGTTTTATTTATTAGGCCATTGCGAGGCTCTCTGGCCCCTTCTTTATTTAATTTTCAAATATTTTATCTCTTGATCACTTCCCTCTCCATCTCCCTCTCACAGTGCAGTGTTAGCTCATTTTAGTGTTCAATTAATATCTATGGCTTCTTCCAACTCTGCTCTTTCTTCCACCCTGTTCTGCTCAACGTCTGTCTCTCCCTTGTCTCAATCATTTTTTTATCATCGCCGTCTCCCGCTTTTCCTCCATTTGGCCGCTATGTCATCACCCTTCTCTGCTTTATTATGGCCCTTATGAAATGATCCCTCATCTCATTTTGTGTCTGTAACCAAACCTAACAGTGCCACGCCCTCCCCCAGCCCCGTACTGAAACCACTCGTGCTCGCCTACATTCCCTCCAGGTGCAGTCGGAGACGTTTCCCAGGGAGCACAACCTCGTCATGACCCGATCCGGCTCCATGATGGGCCAGGGTCACGGCGGGGGAGGCTGGGTGTGCGACTCGGCCACCCTCCCCATGGCGGGACGCAGGGCCTCCCGCGGCGGCTTGTCCCCGAAACGTACGAGCTCCGGCCAGGCTGAATCTGACTCCAGCGGAGGAGGAGGGGGGAGCGGCGGCAGCGGTGGAGGGGGCGGGGGAAGTGGAGGTGGAAATGGAAGTGGGGGCGCCTCCACGGATGGACAACAGCAACCTGCCGGTGGACGCAACTACGCCACTGTCCTGCAGGGGGAGGTGTCTGGACAAAGGGACTACCCGGGCAGCTTGGGGAGAGGAGGACTGGAGATGGGGAGCAACTTTGTGGTGGCGAGGCCAGACAGGGAGGGAGGAGGGATATCGTCTGTCTACCCAGAAGCAGCTGGCTTTATTGGGGACTGGCGAGATCGGGTGGGTCTGGGGGGCTATGTTTTGGGCAGGAGGGATATGACCCCCCAGCTTTTTCCCTTCCCAGGGCAGCCGCGGGGAGCCTACGGAGGAGTGATGGGCTTTGGGGCCGGCTGGGTTCCAGGCATGGAGGCTGCCAGAGGAGCACCGGGGCCCGGGGGTCCCTCCTTGGCGCTGAGGGTGGGTGAGTTCTTACGCCTGCGTCTTGCCCAGGTCACGTTTGACCCATCACAGCCTCCGTACGACTCTGTGCAGGTGTACGGCCTGGAAGGCACAGGATCCCGGGCTGGATCCCTCAGCTCGCTCGAAAGCGAAGGAGAGAAGGATGCAGAGAAGGAGGAGTGGGGAGCAGGCCTGGAAGAGTGGGGCCCCCAGTTCCAGAAATTAGCCCAACTCTTCAAGGAAAGGGAGAAAGAGAGGGAAGACAAGGAAAAGGACGAGGAGGGTGCCAAAAAGGAGAAGGAAAAGAAAGAGGAGACAAAGGAGAAAAAGGAGGGAGGAGAGCAGGCTGGAGAAGAGGGGAAAGACTGAGGAAGGGTAAAAATAAAACAAATAGGGGCAAAGGGGGTAAGAGAGGAAGGGAGGGAATAGGAGGATGATGAAAAGGCAACCAGAGCTAGAATAATGTGAAGAGAAGTTAAAGGAGAGAAAGATGAAGAGGCAAAGTAATAAAAAGAGACAGAGAAAAATGAGCCGAGGGAGGATGGAGAATGCGAGGGCAGGGGAGGGAGTGATTGATGTAATTTAAAGCAATAAGTGTTGAAACGCTGATATGGTTGAGCACAGATACTGAGACAATGCAGAAGCTGCTTCTGCTCGGGGCAGCAACAATTTGTTAAACGCTTTGGACAAAGAAAAACAACCCAAACATCCAAGACTCGATTTAATTCAACTCTCACGTATGGAATGAGAAACAGCGGGAAACAAGAAGGAAG
The DNA here is from genome assembly GCA_037176925.1 of Amniataba percoides. NCBI lineage: Eukaryota > Metazoa > Chordata > Actinopteri > Centrarchiformes > Terapontidae > Amniataba > Amniataba percoides. Next base: position 18,763,478 of record JBAJHX010000062.1, read on the forward strand.
ACGTTTCTCGTCTCGCACGTCGGCCTGCTCTTTGTGTCTGCACGTGTGTTTGTGTGTGTGTGTGTGTGTGTGTGTGTGTGGGTCTGTGTGTGTGCGATAAACCTGTGACGGAACACGAATGTGCGAGCAAACGTACACATACGCACTTGTCCGCACGATCGTCTGCGTGTGCATATTTAACAAAGATGGAGCGAGAGTAGCAGGGAGAAACCATTTAACGTGGAGACGGTGTAAAGATGAGGCTGGTGACTGATGATACATAAACACGGGTGTTCGGGACGATGTGCAAGAGTAAACATTTAACAAAGAAGTTTAGAAACTGGGATATCACAGGGGATAAAATATAGATTTGAATAAATAGTGAAGGGGACAGAGGATGGATATATAGAGAGAGAAACGGTCGGGAAAGTGAGACGATTGTACAGAAACTGTTACTTTTTATTCCATCTGCAGTGGCAGAAAAGTGAATTATTCAGCTCACTACTTCATTCCAAATGAAAATGATGAATCATTTAAATCCTGCAAAAGATTCTCCCTCCTCTCAGCCCACAAGGAAAACAGACATTGTGAAAAATTTAAATGATTTAGGGATGTGATCCCCCAACCAACCCCCCCACCCCCTCCCCAAGCCCCTCTCCACCGCCTCCACCTCCCTCACCCTTCAGCTTTTTGTAGTTGAGTGTTGGTATGTTTACAAAGATTCACACACAAACACACACACAGACACAAAAGAACTGATGAACACCACAAGGCTTTGATTGTACCACAGTGAAGTATAAGCGCAAAACCATCAAGTATTCCATCTACCATGTGGATTAATAATGACTCTATTATTGATCTCTTAAATGTTTTTATGGAAGGAATCCCCCTATTTTATACGCGTATTTCCCCCTGTAGTCTCACTTGACACATTCTTGAGGACAAAGTATGCATGATTTTTGAAAACAACACAAAAAAACCCTAAAAAGGCAATCAGTTCCACTTTGAACACTCGTACTGCCCAAATGAAAACGCCCATAGATCATAGGGGAACAACACCACAGAGACAAGCTTTTTGTTCTTATTAAAGGTCAGGATGCAAATGAGCTGGAGTTTTCAGCTGGAATGCACTTTTATACTGTGTGATGTTCAATAATAGATAACGAATAATGTCAAAGATTACAGTTGTTTTATAAGATGTCAATTAAACAAAAAGATACAATGTTTGACTGTATGTAAAAGCATTTCAAATGTAAATACCACTGAATATTATTGCTAAAAGAGAGTATATAAAATGTGTAAAAAAAAAAAAAAGTAAAACAGAACTTACATGTCCAAATGGAGCACTGTTGGGACTGTCTGTCTGTACTTTAGATTAGATATGGATTTACTGAGCTGGACGTTAACAGCCTCCTGGACTGAAAACAACACCATGTATTCAACATCTGTGTAGTAAGTGAACAGGTTCGGGTTTGTTTTGTGCAGCTCTCGTCTGAGATGGACAAGCCGAGGATTCAATTATATATGTGGCCTCTGGCAGAAGGGTGTTGTGCAAAATATTCGTTACAGAGAGCCCCAGAACTAGACTGTCCTAGCGAGGAACCAATTTGATGAAAATCCAATGGAGTGAGGAGAAATTCCCCTAATGGGCATACAATGCAAAATCACTGTTTTCCCTAAAATCTGGATTATTGTTCTGCAGAAGTTGAATAACGCACCAAAATGGAATTTGTAATAAGTTTCAAGGACAGCTCTGTCATTAGTGTACACTGCCTGAGAGATATGAAACAAAGTTTTATAGGCTGTTACTCTTCTCTATGAATTAAAATAAAGTTTACATTGAAGAGTAAGATTCTTCATAGGAGTACGGAAAAGTGACTGTCCATTAAATTTCACCTTTCATGCATTTCAGGCAATGCTACCCTTTGACTGTATTTGTATTAACACTGTAAGCAAAGGAAAAATGCTCTACTTTTGTCATCTAAAACACAATTATCTGAGTCCAGAGGGGAATTTTGCCACATACCCTAACCTGAGTGTGGATGTCTTTGGTGTGCCATCGCAGAAATGTCACCTTTTATCACTGGTTCACTGTTAAAACCACCCACATAAGTCAAGCTGCCAGCTTTGCTAGTGTCCACCAGTTTGGTCCACCATAATCTTGCTGTCAAAGTCTGCTACTGTCAACACTTACTTAACCTATCAGGAAGTCAGGCTTCACACTGGCCGAAATGAAACCCATAAACACCTCTGTACCCTTTACCTGAGCCACAGACTTGTCCATACAGTGCCGCTGTGCAGGCTGGATGGTGTCAGGACCAATGTACAAATACTGCACAGTAACTGGAGAGGAGTGGGGGGTGCAGAACCTCAGGGTGTGTGTGTCTGTGGGGGGGGGGTCTGGGTTCTAATTAATTTTGGATTATCACCAATATTTCCACGCTGTAAAGCTACCTAAAGCTTTCATCATATATAACACCCTGTGTAATCCAAAGTGGCAAGTCACATTGGCTATGAGACACTTCAAAGTAATATACTGTGTGCCAACCTTAAAGGATAATTCTTGTTTATTACAACTTGGGCCTTATTTCCATAGTTTTTACATTTCTGTCAGTAACAAGGAAGTCGTACTCAGCAGGTTACTTTGTGAGAGCTGGGAAGGGAACATTTCTTGTGATGGGGCAAGAATCACAGGCTTACAGGTCTTAAACAAACCTTCAGGGTAGCCAAACAGAGATGAAGGATTATTACAAACGTTTTGCCCCCCAGTTACACTTTTCATCTCATGTGTCAGATAGATATTGGATATCAAATACTGACGTGTAAATGCATCCAAGATGGACTGAAATCCGTTTGCTCCACATACTAGCGAGCCGCTGAAAAAGGTGCAGTTGCATTCCCTCGCTAAGACGCGTATGTAAATTTGACTCCTCAGGCAGCAGTCTGTGCAAGTAGCCTCTGCAGTCTGTCCTGTCACACTGATATTAAACCGGTATTAGCCCACATTTCAGCGTGTGTTTCTGATCCCTGATCAGTTCAAACTTTGAACGATCCGCACGCTGCTCTGTGTGAGCGAGCGGCATGAAGGAGACCCCACAAAGATGATAAAACTTCTCTCCCCCTCGTAGCACATACTGTAAAAGCAATTCATTCAGGAGTATGTGTTGATGAGCTGAAGGATAGTTGTTTGTCAGAAAGCTGTTAGTGCTGTCACTACACTTAAAGTGCAGATGTTCTTCATCAGTATTCTGCAAATGCCAATCAGCTTTAGGTGCATTACCACCACCGTCTGTGCACCGTCGGAGCAGAACCGACCTAAAAAACAAAACAAAACAATCTGGAGTTTGTCTGGAAACAAGACACTTGTAAAACTGAGCTGTTGAGTGTTTTTCTGTTCAGATAATCTTTCTCCACAAAAGACCAGACTGTCTGACCTTTTGTCTTTCTTGCCCCATCTGGCTTTGTTGTAGCAGTGTTACCGTGTTCTGTGAAGTAAGCAACTATGTGATGTGTACAATGTTGTTATATCTGCAAAAAAAGATGGTCACCAGTAGAAAAGCAGAACTCAAGTTGTAACAAACCACAATTATCCTCTAAACCTTCATTTTATCGGAGTAAAATGTCAAACTATTTAGAATGTGAGTGAATTTATGTCTTGAATGATAATTTCACTGCTAGGCCGATGACTGCCAAAGAACTTGGATGCATTTTGTTATGAGAATAAGTATTGTTGTAAAGAGCACCAGTGTGCTGCTCTGCCAATGCATCATCTGGACAATGTTTTCCTCAGCACTCATGTGGAATGTGCCAACTTTCTGAGTCTCTCTGTCTCTTAACACAACACACACACACAAAAAAAAAACCCAAAACAATGCTCATTTTCATAACAGTATTGCCAATTCTGGGGCAGCCATTGCAAAAGCAATTAGCGTGGTATACCAATAAGTGACCTTTCTTGCCGCTCTGATTATATGGTTTATTCCACAGTGTTGATTGGCTCCAGGTGTTTCATCTCTGCTGATTGGTCTAATTCAAAGTTCTGCTGTGGCTGATTGGTCAAAATCAAAGCGATGATTCTCCTGATTTGTCTTATTTCAGAGTTCTGGAGTGCTGCGCAGACTAAACCACTTGACGGAGCTGATTATCCCACCTCCTGAGCCCGGCAAATTGGTTCAATCAAAAGCGTGATTAGTTGAATCAGTTGTTTTAAATAGAATAAAAGCCTGCAGTCTCTGCCGCTCTCCGCAGCTCCTTTTCAGTCTTTAAGCTAGCTTAGACCCGCCAGCCCACAGTGACAGACGAAAGTGGTGCTGTCAGGCCATTTGTCAAGACCTGTGTCAAAGAAAAACCCTGCTAAGGATAGCGAAGTCCCGCTCACAGGGTGGCAGCAGGTATCTCAGCATCTGGGTATGTTGATATGTAGCTGAAGGGTGCAGGCTCAAGGTCGTGACGTCTGGCCTCGAGAGCGTCTTGACTCCCAGACAGGTAGACCCTCAACGGTTTTGTGGGGGGGGGGGGGGGGGGGGGGGGGGGGGGGGGGGAGGGAGGAGGGGAGGGAGGGGGGGGGGAGGAAGTAGGGGAGAAAACAAAACGTGAGTACGCAAAGGGCGGGGTGGTGGGCGGCTCGCTTTTCTCTTTCTCTG
>JBAJHX010000062.1:18771807-18784323 GCA_037176925.1 Amniataba percoides
AGAGAGAGAGAGAGAGAGAGAGAGGGAGCGTTAAGTACGTTCATTAGCCCTTTGTGTCAGATTGGTTAATTGTTCAATGAAGTGAGAGGAATAATAAGTTGAGGGGGGTGTTATTGCCTTCAGTAAAATGTTCATGGGGATCTCGTCTCATCAGCTGTGCCTCTTATTGTCCTATATAGATTGTGGAGAAATGTTAACAGCTGAGGGCAGCAGAAAAAGCAGAGTCAGTGTTTGGTCAAGTCGCCAAATACAAACAGACACTCACACAGTGTGTGTGGCCATTGAGAATCCCCTTATCGTCCGACTGAGTTTTTCTGTAGGGCACTAGACTCTTTTCAGTAAAAGCCTATCTGGCCATCTGAGCGCGCCGCTTTAACTCGATATATGAGACCAAAATAGTAAAGAATGAGTGGAGCAAAAACACTGAATTGATTTATTTCGAGCTGGTATGGTATGGAGCGGTTATATAGCAGCATCAAACGAAACAACAAAGAAACAGTGATGTTAACAATCAGCTGGTTCGGTGTGAAGGCTGCATAATTTCCTTTATTTTGTCCACTGTATCCAATTTCTGTCCTAAAATTTGATTTCGGCATTATTGTCTTTATTTTCTGCCCATAATTCCTTTCTCCTTTTATCTTGACTCCTTGATGCCGGGAGGCTTTCATAATGGAGGCCAGCATATGGGCCTTCTCAGAGTTGCGACCTCTCTGGTTGCGATGTAATATGCTGCCCATTACTTCACTCGCACCTCTATTAATTCTCCATTACTGGGACCGCGCTTATCACAGGGCCTGTTCTTATTTTTGCTTTTGCTGACTTGCCAGCTTCCCTGTACCTCCTGTGGGCCTCGGTCCATACGTCTCTGTGTATCATTACTCAGGCTACCGTCTGTGACACCACCATACATACATAATTCATCCTAAACAGTTAAATATATTTACCAGTGTTGTATGTGGTAAATATTTACCACATACAACACTGAGAATCTAAACATCACATAACATCTTTAATGAAGAGCAAGATAATAAATGCATCCTGCAACAAGCCCCAAACATTTCCAGATTTGATAGAATTTGATTTTTGGACACCTCATTGGTCATTAACATCTTGTAGATCTTATTCATCTTCTAAACATTTTTTTTTTAAAGTGACTTTTATGTCTCTTAAAATAATCTCTTTAAAAGGTTCACTTTTTATATCTCGGCATTGAAGCTGAATGAGTGAAATATTAACTCCCTACACTTAAAGGTTTTTTTTTTTTTCTTCATTTATCAGATGATGTGTTCATACGCATCATTTTATACTAATTTCCTCATAATTCAACTTGGCTTTTGTGGTTTCTATGGGAACCTTTGGCTCTCTTGTAGAATGTAGTTGTTGAATTGTGATAACTGGCTGCACAGTATGAGTTTGTGTAGGGATTGAAAGATGATCAGATAAGGATACAATCACCACATCACCGCTCATTGATAAAATTCAAAATGTGAAATACACAAGTAACAGAAATTACACAATGACAGAAAACCATCAGTGAAATAAACAAAATATAACAAGATGAATGAGATGTAAACCTTTCAAACATGTTTAATTTAAAACCTTTAATCCGTACAAAGACAGTCTGAAGGATATACAAACACGTAGAGCAGCTTAACACCCCGTAAATGTCTTTCTGCTGACTTCTAATTGCTGAAGCTGACAGACTTGAATATTTCAATCAGAGATGGCCTTGAAACAGCACTCGTTCAGCCTGGTGTTACTATAAATGAGTCTGGAGTAAAGCTAACCTGCGTGTGTGTGCAGGTGTGGGAGCAGAAGCTATTTCAGAGCTGCCAGCATCACATTGCATTAACAGAACAGATGAGGGGCATCTTACTCCAGCATGCACAGCTCCACTGAAAGTGAGCCCACAGCATGTGAAGCCGCGCTTACATAAACCAGCCCAGCTACATACATGTACTGTACATTGGCTTGGGTCTGCTGCCACCTGCTGGAAATATTGTAAAAAAAAAAAAAAGATTTCTCCCTGCTGATATCCATTCAGGGCCTGTCTGGATCCTATCCCAGCATGCTCAGAGGGAACACCCTTCACAGATCATCTGTTCATTACAGAGCTAACTCGCTCGTACAGACTATCATTCACTTTCACACCTCTAGTCAATTAAAATTCTCCAGTCTACCTGACCTGCATGACTTTGTGATGTGGGGAAAAAAATTCTGATCCCTCAGAGGCCTCAGAGATGAGAGGCTGGGCTGGGAGATGAACACGCCGGGGACTCAAGCTCCACACACTGCCTAACTGATGTGAAGAATTTCAAATTTGATTGAATAGCTTGTGAAAATGCTGAATTAATAAACTCAAATGTGAAGGAGGGGATTATATCTGCATGATGCTTTAGAGAATGATCATGTTAGTCGGCTTGTTCCTTCATTATTCTAACATCACATAACTGCAGTTACGTAAGATGAATTTGTTGTGTCATGAATAAAATGTTTTCGATTACTGTAAAAAAAAAAGACATTTTATAAACTTGGAGTACAGCACAGTATCATCTAAGTTAATAATCCTGCTCTGGCAATGTAAAAGTCACTTAACTGTATTATAATTTATGTATGAAGCCTGCATGACAGCTCTAATAAGATTATGCAAGTACATCCACAAATACGGTAATGTTGTGTTTATTCAAAAATCCAAAGCACACATGACTGGAGCACAATCTGGACGTCTTCACTTTGTGCCTGTGAGAACTGAATACTTGAGCTTGTTACTCCTATAAAGTAATCTCTTTATAGTGAGCTGATGGCAACATCCGTCTGGAACTAAATGGTAATTGTGAAACAGTGTTTTGTGCCTCTATTATCTGATTTTTCACTTCTAGTTAATGAAAATGAGACTTTATTTTCTCTGCCATCCAAGTTTAGTCTCTGTATTAGTAAAGCTGTCAGTCCATTTTGTGACTGATAGCTTATTTTAGCCCTGAGATCACTTTATATTTCGATCATGGACCTTTGCAGCTTTCAACACTTGTTTTTTTCTTTGCACCCCGACTAAATGTGGCTCAATTGACAAGCGGGTGTTTCACAGGGCCTTGGGCTGCTTCAACACTAAACTAAAGTTTTTCCAAACACTAAGAAAAGCAACACCACCACTACTGCGACTGCTACAGGCCGCACGCTGCTCCAAGAAATTCGTTGGATACAGCTTTGTGATAAATGTACTTGTCCCCTCATCCAATGATTTTTTTTCTCAACACGAGTTGTTGTTTTCTCAGGCTACTTTCCCCAGACGCCTCCCAGTCAGAGATCATTCTCTTTCATCTCATGTCCATCAATCTGATCTACTGCAAACCTCTGCCTTCTACTTTCTGCCCTCTGGCTTTAGATATCATATCAAACAATCACATTCAAGATTTGGTTCCAAATAGCATAAACTGCAGCTTGCTGAGATACTACCAGGTTACCTCAGGCGTTTTACAGCAGGAGAGAGGAAAACTTCTTCCACCACTGCTGTGTTTCAGTTTATTTCTTCACTGCTGGAAGATACTGAAAAAAAAAAACTACATTTTGAATGGGCTGATTTTTTTTGCTGACACCTACAGTAAAGCAGGCTCATTTGGAAAAGGTGCATCTGTAACAAGGCTAATAAGCCCATAAAATGATCCTCTGTATACAAAATAGGGTTTGGGTTTTTAGTACTTGTTTGTATTCTGGTCTCTTCTCCAGCACCAAGCCACAGTAATTTCATTTTCCATGTTACATGCAGGTTCAATCCCCACTGAGCTTCAGCTACAAGAGGTCAAGAGACACTCCTGTGAGAGTCTTCAGCACAAAGAGAACTGAGGACAATACTCCATTTGGTCTCCAAATAACAATTCAATATATTTTACAGACTTATAGACTCAGTAAGTTTTATTACCCAGCTGTCTCAAATCCTTTTCCTCTGATCACTGTCATCAGTCCCCTGCTGATGCAGCGGTGGAAAATATGGACCACAGCTGCTTTTTTGATGGCTGCTTTGAAGGATGGGCAAACAGAGCTGTCAATAAAATTAAGGGCAGAGAAGGAGGAAGTCCTGAATGGATGCTGAGAGAGTTTAAATAAAGAAAATGGCACAGATGAATGAAAGTGGAGCAATTGGTCCATAATTAGGGCCGTAATAAATCCTTTGAAAGTAGATACTGAAAAGTGTTTCCTCCAAAAGTGGTGAAAAAGGAACACTTAGGGATCCTTGGGTGAATTCCAGATGGTCTCCAGAAAAAAGTAGCAGTCATTTAGTTATTTCCCTAATTAGCACATTTTTATTTAGCAGGTTTTACTCTTTCAGTCATTATCAAACTATTCATCGACTGCACATTATGCAACCATTCAGATAAAGTGTGTGTGACAGTATAACTGTAAATGAACCGGAACACATGGAAACAATTACACCTAAATAGCACCTCAATCCACACCTGGATCATATTGCAGCATCATGTTACTGCAGGTGTCACTGCTGCTCCTGCCCACACTTTGGCTCATGAAATTTAAATTTAAATTAAATCTGCTAAAAAAAATCATAGTCAGAGGATGAATTCTGATGTTTCTGGACAAAACTCCATGACAGGCAATGTCAAAAATGACAGTAAAAGCTGGTGTTCCTTGAACATTTTCATAGGATTAAGAATCCTCATTGAAACAGGTAATATTTTGATTAGAAAGAATCTCAATCAAATGAGCAGTTTGACATTAAACTATGATAGAAAATCAGAATGCAGATGATGTCAGCATTATTGAAAATATTACTTTCTTTCAAGATTTTAGTGACTTCCTGATCGTTCATCTATTAACATTTGTGGACAAAAACGGGACAATTTTCATAGCATTATAAAACATGTTGCAGCTGGACAGTTTTTAAATTCCTCCTTAACCATGTTTAGCATGTAAATTATGTCCTTTACATTCTAGGACACTGTCAAGAGCTGCCTGACTTGGCAGACATCCATCCACTCTCACTGTTAATTAATACATTACTTCACCTAATGATGACTAGATTTAAGTAGGGGATTACACACACACACACACACACACACACACACACACGCACACACACACACACACAAAGGCACGCGCGCACAAAAAGAATATGTGATAATTAGTTTATTTTTACATTTGGATATCCGCCTCAAGGATGCAGCTAATTATCCTGGAACATTGCTCTTTCTTGAAAACACACTGAGCCAAGGTGCAGAATTAATAATCACTGTAGGAGGTGAGTCCTTGAGGAGGGTAATCTTTGAATACTTTTGAAAGAGGGGGGGTAAAGTCAGGCGACGCTGTCTTTTGTTTTGCCTTTAGTTGTCATTGTAAAGACACATCAATGAATATTTTTCTCTCACTTGCTCTCCTTCCCTCCTCTGTTTCTGCTGATGTCAAAAACTTAAAATAAAGAGAAAGGACATGTGTCATTCGTTCAAAGCCAAGGAGAACAATCCCCCCCTTGTTTGTTTTGTTGCCTGCTGGTTATTGAAAAGTCATTTGATTTGAAGTCTGTGATCGATTAGTGGCTCCGTGTTCAACCTGTGCTTCTGCGGCGAAACATCAAAAGGTACAGCTGTTTTGATATGAGCTCTGTCTCAGTATGTGGTGCCGCTGTTTATATTAGAAATCCTAAACGAGTGATAGCGAGATTTCATCTACCAAACTAACAGTCCTTCTTCAACATTTTCACTTTGATGCTTAAATAAGTGGCAGAGGCTGTGCTGCATACAAATCTTTACCTTTATAAATCATTAATGTTGTCTTAAAACTGGAGCACTCCTGAGAGATATGTTGAGAAAATCCCACTTTCGGAGCCCATGAACTTGTTTCAACACCTTTTACCAACTTGAGGGAAGTTACTTTGAAAAAGACAGACGGCTGTTTAGTTCAAGCTTGTGTGACGACTTCCATTTGAACTTTTCTCACTTGTGTGACAGATTTTTGATCTTGTGAAAAGATTTTTTTTGACTGAATATGAGCTAAAACTGCATAAAACGCAGAGCAATAGGTATAGTTGTCGCATGACAGCTCTGCTCTGCTCTCTGGCCCTCTCTCTTTCAGCTTGACCAGTTTGACTACGATCCTGAAGAAACCCACCGCGTGCTCAGCCCTGTCAGAGAGACGGGCCGGCCTGAAGGGCAGATCATGGCAAGGGTCTGCAGAACAGACATCCTCAGACAAAAAAACAACAGCATCTTTGATCGCTGCAACAAAACTCCTGCAGCTTTTATTCCCACCTGGAGATTTCTACCATGACTACGAGAGTCCATTAGATCAACTCAGTGTGTACCAGAGCAAATAAAGGTCAACGTGATGTGGAAGTTTTGAAACGAACAAGAACGAACGAACAAGCTTTTGTGTGCCTGGTTACAGACACACTTAAACAATGTGAATACATAATGTTTGTGTAGAACTGCTGTCAGTAATGAAGAGATACAAATGAGTATTTTTTTTAATGAAAATGGAAACTGAAGATTCCAAATCGTCTCGTGCTAATTTCCTGTTTGTGTGTTTTATTTTGAAATCCCTGACTCTCCTATCGTTTCAGGTTCCTTGACATCTCTTCAGTGTGCGCTCCCCCTGCTTGTGATTGTCTGCCCCGCCCTGATTGTTTCCACCTGTTTCCCTTTACCTCTGGTGTATTTATTGTCTGTGTTTCCCCGTCTTGTTGCCAGATCATTTTGCCATTCAGCCAAACTTGTGTAATCTCTGTATCTGAATCAGATCTAGCCAACTTTCTAAGAAGAAAGGTTTTCTGTACTTCTGTAAGTTTGCAAGTTTTGTTAAACCTGCTACTGGAGACTGTCCTGCTTTTGGATCCACCTGATTAAGCCGGCTTAATAGACATAAGATAGGTGTGTCTGTCGCTGAAGAGCTCATGTACCACCCTGTATCTTTAGCCCACGACTTTCTTATTATAAAAAAGAGCACCTTATAATTTCAATTAAGAACCCGAAACAAACCAGGTTTTATTAGTATTCAACGGCTCCTGCTCTCAGGAGGCTCTTACAGCACGCAAATGGCAAGACTCATGAGACTGGTTGATACCAAATTCTAACAAACTAGCCTTTTTCCTGAGTAAAGGAAGCGATTTCTGTGTTTAAAAAGAGAGATCCAGCTCCATCATGGGGAGGACACTCAACACTTCATACTGACTGTGATTGTATCTCGCAGTGATACCATGATACCAAGAGTGTCCATCACACACTGTTACACCAAATATTATTTACTGCTACCTTTATTTCTCCTGTTAGAGTCTGTTAGATGTCCAAAGATGCACTATGCTGAAAGAAATGATAGATATGTCAACCCTTAATTCACAAGGTTGTTATATCTCTTTTTGTTTGAGCCAGCTGACGATACCTCTCTCCTGGTGAATAAGAGCTGCACAATTCTGGTGACATGACCGTGACCGATATCCAGCAAAATGTAGAAAACTATCTTCTCTGAGAAAGTCACAGCTTCGCTCAGCCTTCAGATACATCCTTTGTATATACGCAGAGCACCTTCAAATGCACACAAGAGTACAAACGTTGACATTGTTATTCCTTTTGTTGTAGTGGCCTGTCTCCTGACAAAAGTTTGAAACCGACATTCTCAGGTCCTCACTGAGCAGCTCTCTCTTCAAGATGAAAAGGTGGAATAATGTAAAAAGGTATCATTTCGTGCCATTCTACTGACTTTGAAGATGTACTGTTGTATAACACAAAACTCTTAGTGAGAGTCTTCACAGCTCAATTTGTTTTGTTTGCAATTGTACTGTACTGAAATTGTATTTGTGGGCTTTAATAATGGAGGTAATGGAAATATTGTCAATATTTACATTTTATTTACTATGTTTCAGTTTATATACTGCTGGAAAGACAATAGGGAAACGATGCTGACTTCATTTAATTTGTGCATGTAGTGCATTTGTAATTTAGCCAATAAAACCACGGCGTTGCAGTTAGGCTTGATTAGACTTTCACGCAGCCGACTTTATAATACCCCTGCTGCATCGTAAATCACACATTGACAGCACCACATTACGTTTTGTCAGCGAAACAATGAGACAGTATGAAAACAAGTGTCGTTAAAAAATGCAGGCTACTTCAGTCATTTGTAAAACTACACTGACAGCGCAGTGACAAGATGGCTTTTCTTGGTGCTGCTGTTGGTTGAAAACTGCACTTGTTCATGCAAGACAGGCTATCTGACCCTGGTCCCGACCTTCTCGCCACAACAGATCAATAGGCCTACAGAAGAAAAACTGGGAGACATGAGGTGTAACGTGACCAAAAGAAAAAAGCAATTCACATAATATCACCCACCTGGGGGCAGGCTGTCACTGTGTCTGAGGGTGATATGTCTGTGTGAAATCGATCAGAACCACATGTGAAATACCTGCATGCATCAGTCAACAAGGGTCAGCGAAAACTTCCCTCAGTTCGTACAATAAATGTTCCCACATGGCACTGGATGCACCAACCGTTAATCTTTTTTTTCCTTGTACATGAAATTAATTTTAAGAGGTGGTGGGTGTGCGTATGATGGGCCATGGGTGGGCACTGTGCCCACCCTTGGCAACAGACCCAGTTTTGTCTCAGTGCTCCCATCAACTCTTTTCTAGATGAAGCCAGCTGTTACAGCACAAAAAAAATCAGTTAATTCCACTGTGTGCTTTGTGCCCAACACCAAATACACAGGCATAGTCAGCGGGTGAATGTGGCAGATAGTTCCCTCAGGAGCTGGTGGAGACCTAAACAGAGCTGCAAGGAGAGTGAGTATTAGATTCATATTTACTAACAATACCATAATGTTGGTCTATGTTTTTCGCCATAGTTACAGTATCAGGTGTCCATTTGTCACTGCTGTGTGTCTGTTTGTTTTGGAGTTTTTCTGCCTCCATGTGGACAAAACCAGCGCAGCCCTGGTTCAAAGACACCTAAAATAAAGACATCCATCCCACAGTGCTGTAACAGTGCTGTAACAGGAGCTTTGAATGACCAATAGTTATTTCGTGACGTACTGCCTATATGTGGTTAGAATAAACAAAGAGTTCTTTACAGAAAGAAGTGTGAGAGTAACACAGCAAACTGAATAATAAAAAGGAGAATTTAAAAGGCTCATATTAGATATTTTATAATTTTCTGTAGGTAGTTTTCATAAGCATGACAAAAATATGTGGTTGTAATAGTTTATTTTGATTGTATAATTGTGCATAATTATACAATTGCTGACATTTGATCAAATATCTTTAATTGCAGCATTCAAATGCAAATGACCTACAAAATCATTTTAAAGGCAATCATTGATTAACTCATTATAATTAACCGCTGAAACAGTAATCATACAGGTGTTTTCAGACTCTCTAGTATTGTAAATGGATTCTGAGTATTTCTAACACCATGATGGATGGAAGGCTGCCGAACACACTGCCCAAAAGAGAAACAGTAAGGCAGGAAAAGTACAGTATAATTTTGAGGTACTTTACTTGAATATTCTTATTTTTGAAAAGCAGATAACTGCCAGTGTATTACATTCTCAGTCTAGATCTTTTCCAGTGTCAGGGGACACACTGACGCTGCTCTACGGAGTGGAATAGAGTAAATTGTTTTAGTTTGGCATTTACACACCAGATTAAGTTTTCATTGCTGTGCTGGTTCATTTTCAAGTCCAGATCCACAGAGAATCAAACTGCATTAACTATGCATCACTCAGTTTTAACACAACAACATTTTGCCTGATGCAACAAGGGATGTGTTTGTTAAAAAGAAAATACGCAAAACCACCCTCAGTTTTGTTTTGTTGAGCATTACTCATTTTTTAACTGATCTAGTCATCCCTCTCAGCTAGTGCATGCTAGAGTGGGCTCCAGCCTCTCCGCCCCAGAGAAGGAACAGATGGGCCAAGAAAATTAATGAGTTAATGAACAAGTACCTGCGGGTATGCTTGACTGGGCTCCACGCTGATCACTGATTCTTAAGATCTGAAGAAATGCTGCTTGTTATAATAATATATATACTAATGTGTTATGTTAAATGTATCCATCTTTTGGTCTGATATCAAACATGCACTTTTGATAAAGCTTGAAATTATACTTCGAATTATAATGCTGAAAACATGTTTCTGAACAGTTTGAAGAGTTTTCATGACCGCTGCGTATATTTCATAATACAAAATTTTAAAAATCAATTATGCATACTTTCCCCCTTGCCAGTCAGACAGCTTTCAGTGAATACTGATCGTTTTTTCTCTGTAATTTAATGCATTTGCATTCAAGTATTCTGTTTGCAATTACAGTTGCAGTCATCCTTGTTAAACATCCTTATCTGCAACAGTTTGTCATTATCCTACACTGTGTTTGATGTCAGGCAGATGAAAAAACTACATCCTTTTACACTGCAACCTGCCCCTGAACGTAGGAATGTTCAAAAAATAAACTAACTGGACAGAAGAGGACTACTTGTTGCCTGGGAGAGACTTTTTAAACACTGCAGGTGTTTTAACAACCCACTGTGGGGTGAATGTAATAATCACTCTCCTGAGTAGTACTGCAGCAACCACTGATCACACACCCATGAGTTCTGTCCTTAAATGCATAAACATTTGCCCACTCTCCCACTTGAGCTGTTCCAACCACGCAGTAAAGTTACATGAGTGTGCTCAACTACGTCACTCTTAAACTCTTACCCTCAACTAATGCAAGCTATGCAAATGCTAAAACCTGATGCTTGAATACATCTATTGAGGTTTTAAATTATTATAACCACTCTTTCACTTGGTTTTACTTTTTGCTACATATTTTCCTTTCCTCTCTTCTGCCAAGGACTGAAAAGTGATAATTATTTTCGCTTTAACTGAAAGCTTGCAGCTGAATGTTACCGAATTCTTCAGGGTCTTTGCAGAATTGAAAAGACTCTGTTTCGAGGTCTGTATCACTGCCAGACTGTTGGCCATTGTTGAAAAAGAAAAAGAAGACCAGAGCACAGTCCACAGAGTGCACACCTCCTCTCAATAGGCCTAATAGACCTCACAGATAATAACTACTTTCACAGTCAGCACTGAACTGACATATTAGTTATATAAGAGAAGCCAAAGTGTGGCCTGATGGTGGTGATTTCTAGTGGGAGTGTGAATGTACACAACAGACTTCATGCCGATTAGGCCATTAGCTTTCAAAATATGTTGATCACAGACAAACAAAACAAACACAGATGGACAGAAATGATCGGACAACCTTCTTAGTAGAGTAAAATATTTCAGAATTATCAGAAATACAGTTTTTGTACACTCAAGGTTTCTAAGCACAAAAAATGTGTATTTCTGCTTTATCCTGTCTTTTGGAGATGAACTCAATGCCTTATTAAATAGAAGGATTATTATCATGTCACTGATGACACTGACTTTAAAAACAAGAATAAGCATGTGTGGATTTTTGGGACCATGACATTTACTGAGCTCTGTGGAACAAGTAAATGTGCAGCTTTCACTCATGCTGTCCATTCACTCAACGCTTGTTTCAGTCTGGCTGCTGTGTGGTCAGCTGAAGACGCCTGTTCACTGGATGCAGCTGAGATACAGCAAAGAGGACTGCAGATTTGTTGAGCACTCTTATCGACTCTCTCCAGGAAGCAGCAAACATTTGTCCATAAATCGATTTGTCACTCCGCTCAGGATCTGAAAAATAAAACATGTTGCAAAAGTGGCAAAAGTATTTTTTTGGTTGTCAGTTCAGCTGTGCCCAGGTTCAGCATCACCTACTGAATAAAGATAAAATGCAGTTTGGTTTTGAAAAGTGGAGTTGATAAATTTTGCCAGGAGGCACATTGCCTGAGGTGGGTTCTTTAGTTTATCCATGACAAACCTGCCCTCCAGCCAGGTTTTGGACCACATGAAGCAAAAAGGACGTACAACTGCATAGCAGTCCCATTTTACTGATGAACTATGATGTCTTTGCACAACCTGACTCGAATCACTGAGGTGGAAGTCTCAATGAGACAGAGTTTCAGCTGTGAATCTCTTTTGGTACAGCAATTTAGTAGGAAGAGTACAGAGTGCACCACACATTTAGCAGAAATCGTCCACATAAAAGCAGGTAACTCATAAAAATAACTTTTAGTCTTAACTGCCACCATGTCCAGACAGTCATACATGGGACAGATTATCTGTCTCCATCTGCTGCCTGTAATGCCATTAGAGAAGAATCCACTGTGCCCGGGTCAGAGCGGCCAATCAGAACAGAGTATATGACAGAGCGCCAGTCGCTGCTCCTGCACAGGCTCCACTGAGCATGCACTAACTTGGAGTGGATGCAATGTTGGATAAATGACAACCAACAACAACCAAGCAACGAGACAACAACAAGTGACACGACAGAGAAAGAGAAGAAGAGCAATGAAGAAATACTATTATGAGACCTTTAACCAAGATATTTAAAACTTTTCGTCAAACTACTATTTCCAGTATTGACAATGCGAATACATTTTAACTTCTTTTACTGTCAGAGGTCACTGTCCA
>JBAJHX010000062.1:18797667-18814474 GCA_037176925.1 Amniataba percoides
TTTCTCACTGTTGTTTTATTTTTTCTTTTCCGCCTTTATTGTTTTAAGCTTCTAT
Organism: Amniataba percoides; assembly: GCA_037176925.1. Taxonomy (NCBI): domain Eukaryota; kingdom Metazoa; phylum Chordata; class Actinopteri; order Centrarchiformes; family Terapontidae; genus Amniataba; species Amniataba percoides. Next base: position 18,797,723 of record JBAJHX010000062.1, read on the forward strand.
GTTTCTCTTACTCCTTTGGGCTTTTTAACCTCATCTGCATGAATTAGTGTTTTCAATCTTATCGCCCTACGTTTTTTTAATTATTGAATTTGACCAGTCCTTGGAATTGTTTTTGGAATTGCTTCTGTTCCTCAGTGCCTCGTCCGGTGTAAACCGCATCATTGAATTGTGCTTAACTGATTCTGTCCAGACCCTGAAGTAAGTCAGCTGAGGTAAATCCAAGCCTACGTAGTTTGAATTCTTATACAAGACCACTGGCATTGAAGTGGCACTTGACAATTTTACGCATCAAGTTCAGTTACTCATCTTGAGTACTATTCAGCGTGTTAAAACACTTGTATAAGACTGATACTTGTGTGTTCTGTGGCCCTGGAAGGAGCTCTCCAAAGTTTGAAAATAACAAAAAAAAAAAAAAACACCCAGATGATGCCAACATGGTTCTTATGACTTGAGCCTGGTAATGAGAGATTTTTAGAGGCTCACAGTTAGAAAGACAGCAGCATTTATCACAATAATCATTAAACTTTCCCAAAATAGCACTTGTAGTGATGGAATATATTATTTATAAACCGTGGAATGACTTCACATCGTGATAGTCTTTCAGTTCAGTTTCTCTAAACATGATGTCGCAAGATTTAAGTGTTACCTGTTGGATGTTCATTTTTAGAATAATTTTTAAAAAGTAGAATGTTCGTGGAACATAATAGCAATGAAACCTGGCGTAGCCGGAGACCTCAGAAGTATCACAGACTATCACAGTCTCAACACACCACCTTCACACCAACAGACATCACGGGCAGAGATGAAGCTGACCTTTGAGGATGAAGCTGTTAGTGTAGCAAGTCACGGCTCGAGTAGCTGGACAGGGAGGAGGTTTATTTGCTGCGGTCGCTCTGCCTTTGTTTGACCAACTGAAAGGTGCTCTCTTGTGTCTAATCAAATCAAACTGTTAAAAAGGCAGGGGAGGTGGGTTGTGTTTACAGCACTCTATAAAAGTAATAATGACTGTAATAGAAATTATTGGTAATAACATGTCAATATTTTTCACCATGGAGTTCAGTAAAACCCAGAGACTTGCACATCTCTACTTACAGTATCTGTCTTATTTAGGATCAATACATCTGACCAGTGTCTTAACTGACTCGCTCAGTGAATCCTCTCTCTAGGATCTTGCTTCATGGTATTTAATTGTTGATTTGCTATGTGTCCCAGAGCTCTTTTTTGACAACTCCCAGAGAATGTGGCTGAGCATCTGAAATATAGCACACTGCCAAGAAACAAAACATCTCTAAGCCAGTAAGATATCCAGAGGCTGTTTCATGTCTTCATCAGCACTGTACAATGAAATCAGAGAGAAGACATTTTGGAGAAGGAGAACGTTTTTGATTCTCAAGGTCCCAGTCTGGATCGAAAGCCATGTGAATAGTGAATATATAGTCACTGTGAAATTTACCTAAAGTTTAACCTACTTTTGTACAACTCAGTTTTTGTTTTTTTTAAGCTACAACAATCGTGCACAGTGGTAAACAGAGTTGAAAAAGCATGAGACGCTCAGCGGACTATATAATGAAATTGTACATTTTAAACAATGAAACTGGGCCTTGCTTTCAGTTCAGATGACACTTTGTTGCGGCAAGACTCCAGCTGAGCATTGGACTGTGAAAGAAAGCCGAGCACAGAGCAGTAAAGCAGAGACAACCCGTACTGGCGTTCAGCTTTTCAACTAGCCCTCTATTTTTTTCCGTGCGATATGCTTTTGGTTAATGGTGAGCATTACCACGGCATCATCATCTGCGATTTTCCTTTCACGGCTTTTCGCTGCGAGATACTCAGTGTGGAATCATTTTCTCTGCAAGTGTCCGGGGTTTACCATCTGACGGTGCGTGGCGAGCGCTCTGTGCTGTAATTAGGACTGTGCTTTCTTTTGATTATCATAACACATGTTGGTAGCCCATGGCGGAGAGGCTATGAAGTGTGACTGCTGACCTTCTCTCTTCCCCCATGAGGAGGAGAGGAAGTGTGAATGACTGTGAGTGTATTGTCGGGGCTGAGAGGCGACTCAAAGAATCTTGGCCTCTATTTTTATCTCTCAATCCTATTCATGTTCCCTCTCTCCTTTTGGTCCCTCGCTGTCATTGTCCCGATCCTCCCCTGTTCGAACCTTCTACCCTTCTTCCTCTCATCTGTCCTCGCCCGTCTGGCCTCTCCCACACTCGCTGCCTGTACATCTCACGCCGCATTCTCATGTTTTCTCACTTTACTTTATTTTCCTCTCCCCCCTTTTTTTCCTCTCGGCCCGTTCACCCAATCCTGATCACTCCTCAGCCCCTATTTCTGGTCTTATACACTCTACCCTATCTCTAACTCCCATCTTTAGTATCACCCTGCAACCCCTTCCCATTATCTGTGTCTATTTCCCTGTGTCCATCTTTTTCTCTCGCTCCCTCTTTTTAAGAGGTCCTTTGGGTTTCAGAGCACTCTCTTTGCCATCTCTTTGATTTAGATGAATTGGACTCAGTTTTTATGAGAAAATCTGGAACAAGATGTGTTTTTGAGCTTTGCATTTCTTTCCTCTCATTTGGCTCCATCCCTCTCCCTCCCTCTCTCTTTTTCAACCACTCCAACGTCCACTTTTAAAGCAGGACCTGGGGCATCTGTGCTTTCAAACCTCCTGTCACTTACGCACACACACACACGCACATAAGCTGACAGATTGACTGATGGCAGGGTTGTGTTCTTGTGATGCTGAGTTCACTTGAGTGATGGTGGCTGACTGTGTGTGTCTGTGTGTGAGACGGCGAGAGAGAGAGAGTGAGTGTAGTCCAAAGCCAGCTTAGCAAGCTATTGTGCATCATTATACGTGCATGAGAGTCAAAACCAAATGTGTGTGCTGTACAAGCATGCTGGACTTATGCAAATGTGTGTATCGGAATGTTTCCGATTTTGCAGTGTGTATGATGTTTTTAGTGTGCGTGTGTGTGTGTGTGTTTTAAAATGCCCTTGTGGCTGAGCCAGAAATACCGCAGGCGGCCAAATCTGGCACTGATCCTCAGCTTGTTCCCTCAGAGGCAGCGCTGCAACACACACACACGACCCAGAGACACACTTTGATTTGCACCATCTCGTTTGAAGTGCAAGACCCAGAGCCTGGCAGCTTATGATTAATATAAGCCCCCGCCCTCTGCCCTCTCGCCTGCATGCGCACGCAGACACACATACAAAAACAGATGCATTTGTTGTTTTCGTGCACGTACTGCACACACACACTCCTCTGTATGACACACACTCCCATCGTGCCCTCACAGCCTGCTCCAGGGGCCGGCCGGCTGGCTGACTCTTTGAACTAGTGCTTCTGACACCATGCCGTCACAGCAAGGGCACCTCTGTACCCACCATCCCATCATCTTCACCTATCGGTCCTCTCCTCTCTCCATTTCCTCATCACTTTTTGAGATTGTCACCTGCTGTGTGCCTGGCTGACCAGGTAAAAAAAAAAATTCGACCGTCTCATCTCAGAGGATTTCTTGGGCGAAAAACGAATCTTTGCGCAGCTTTTAGGATTTTCGATTGATCCGTGGAGGAGAAGGTTGCCAGAATGACACATGAGGTGGCGGGGGTGGGGGGCTGCTGGGGCTTGACTTAAGCTCTGACCATTTGCTCTAATTAATATTGATAGCTATATAATTCATAATTTACTATTTACTTCATGGTGTGATTCTTGAGACAGCAACATTTTTTGTTTCTTTAGAAAAACCATAGTTCTTTCGCCTGTTTCAGGCGGCTCATTTATCTGCAGTGTATGGGAGGCTATGTCTGATAATTAAAGCAGAAAAAAATGATACATCTTCTAAATTGATCCCGCTGACAGCTCTCAGTCTCCCCCTTTAGCTGCTGAACGTTACGTTAGCTAAGATTATAATTTCACAGGCTGGCAGGACAAGCTGCTGCACAGCTCTGAATCCTGATTAAGGTGATTAAAATATTCATGCGATAGAGTTAAATTAGACTGCAGGAATCTGACTTTTGTTTTCTTTTTGCTAGCGTTAGGTGTTGGTCAGCACTTAACCACTGTTAAACCAACATACAGGCTGGAAATCGACGTGTGTGATTAACAGAAACACTCACCCGCTGGCCTTTCCAAACAAAAGGAAGACTGGACTCTTGCTCACTATCAAAAAACACACTGATATTTTACTCATATAGATGCAGATGCTGCCCTTGATATCATGGAGGACAAGGGAAGTTGCAGTGAAACATTAAGTTTGAAGGGGACCTTGTTAAAGTGACATGCTCTGAATCACACACTACCTGCTATACCTTTCATATTGAATAAAAAACCTGTAAATGTCTTCCTTTGGTGCTGCACAAGCCCATTCCAAGGAGGCAAAAATACCTGTCTTGAGTATTGATTGTCTCTAATGATAATTCAGCGGGCTGTGAATGATATGTCAAGAGAGGAGAGACCATACGTAAGAGGCCTTGTTCAGCATCAGAGGATCCAATCGGCACCCGTCAGAGAGCTTGCATTATTGATGCCTCTGTTTACATGATGAGACCTTCTGTCAGCTTGCAAGGCTTTTGAAAGGAGTAGATGTTTCTGTTTTTCATTTTCTCACTACATATATATATCCCTCACCTCTCTGTTTTTTTTTTGTGCTTTCTGTTTGCCTCAAGGTCCCATCACGCTTCCCCCGCACCTTTTTTGGATTTATGTAACAGAGTTTTCAAACTTGTCAAGCAGCTGTGATTGGACTCACAATCTCGTGCAAAGGCTTCTCCATCAGCGTAGTGCAGGGTTTTTCTTTCTTGGTGGGGGTATCACTCTGTCTTCTCCTTTTTAGTCTGTTGTTTTTATTCCTGTCCCTCTCTTCTCTGTGGGAATCTGTTATGGATGTCTATATCGTTAAGACACAGGGCTGATCTGTGAGGCCAGCTTTGCTTGGAGTTGGTGTACTTTCCGAAGACTTTATTATCAGGAGGGAAATCTGGTGTCTCTGTCCTTCTATCGCCTCCTCTCTCTCCCTCATCCTCTCTCTCTTTCTCTCTCTTTGTATGTTTCATTTTCTTTCTTCCCCTCACCGCCACTCAGCAGGGCGCCATTAGCCATTCAGCACAGAGAGGCCTTGAGGAATTGAAAGCGACAGAGCAGAAAAAGAATAGAAAAACTGAAACGGGAAAGGAGACAGGGGAGTTGAGAAAGGGGAGAGGAGGAGGGGGTGGGGGTGAGAGCAGGAGGGGATGGAGTGAGGTGTTAAGGCGGGAGCAAACCAGACAGGGCACTATGGCACACAGGGAGATGGAGGGATTTGGGATTAAGGAAGAAGATTGGGGGAAGCAGATTTCCATGGAGATGAAGAGAGAAATCAGAGGAATGACAGGTTGCAAGGGAGGGAATTATGGACAAGACAAGAACTGAATTTGCAAGCGTGCTGAAAAAGAGCAAAAGGAGAGTGTGGCCAAGAAATAGAGTGAGAGCTAGGGAGGGATAGAGATGCACAGTGTATGCATGGGGTATGCTAATTATAGATTTTTGAATTATGAATGAGATTAATTACATAGGCAAATGTGAATATATTCACATTTTCCCTTTCTTACTTTACCCCCAGACACTTTTAAATGGTAATGCATTTCTTTTTGCAAAGGCACACCTTTTTGCTTACTCTACCCATCTTCCCTACCTCTTCCTCCCTGTTCTCCCCTTTATCACACTATTAGTTTCCTCCCTGACGCAATGAAGCATCTGTTGAGTGAGTGTTACTTAGTTCCATCAACACAACTTAGCACGATGAATCGAACTGTCATGTGACTCTCAATCCCTCCATAATATTTCTTTCACACGCGCTCTCGCGCACTATCATCATTAGCTTGCTAATGTCTAGAGTGCTTAGCATGACTTACGAGCCATTCGGATGAGCTGCAGAGATGATTTGCTCTCTTTATGGGGTGTTTGTGCCGTGCTATTTTTTGCTACGATTAGCATTTTGCATTTCCTGCTCTGTGACAGAAAAATGAATGTGTTCTCCCCTCAGGTCCTGGCAACATGGAGGCTGTATCTCTTTGCTGTCAAAGTGCCCACCAAGGTAAATGTTCCCCCGCTCTCAGTGGAATTTTATGGCTTTCACTTGCCAGCCTTGATCTCATGGTAATTCGCAAGAGATATGACAAAAAAAGAGTCGCAGACTTTCAGGCCAGGAGAGAAGAGATAATGATGATGAACGTGCTGATGATGTTTTAGAATGATAGGAGTGGTGTTAGCGATTACAGTGAAGATGAGAAGGTGGCAGGTGGCATAAGTTTAGAGTAATAGTTTGATGTTCTGTACAAAGTGCTTACTCGTTTTTTTGCTGAGGGTTGGATGAGAAGATTGATACATGCTTTCATATTTTAATGAGGCTACAGCCAGAAGTTGGTTTGCTTGCACATTCAGTTTGTGCACAGATTAAATGAACGAGATACAACATGTTAATTAGTGGGAAGTGCTGATGAGAGATGCAGATTTTGTTGCCTTTGGACAGAGCCAGGCTAATTGTTTCCCCCTACTTCCAGTCTTTGTACTAAGCTAAGCTAACAGGCAGCTGGCTGTAGATTCTCATTTACTTTACGGACATAAGAGTGGTATCGATCTTCTCACCTACCTCTAGCAAGAAAGCAAATAAATGTATTTCCCCAAATATCAGACTGCTTCTTACTTTGCCAATAACCTTTTTCAGCCGTGATAAGTCCATACCAGGGTGATTGCTGAGATCTAGGGCAGTCGCATTATCACCACAAGTCCAATGGGGCAAGAAACATAAATCAACGGTTTAGGTGGTTCATTTTCTGGTGCATCAGTCTCCAGGAGCATGTGCTGAGATAGATGCATCTGAATTGTATCCTCTATTCTTGTATAGTCTTTAGTCAAGATTTTAACAGCTCTGTCAGTAACCAGACTAAATGTCTACAAGCTGACATTTCATGCTGAAACTGTGTACATTGGTAATAATCCCACACGGCACAGTTGTATACAGCTTCAGCTGCACTGTAGGTCAAAGTTACAGTGAACAGAATAATCATTTTACTGCTAGAGTTTTCTGTCTTAGTTCAGCTTATGTGAATAATTGCCTGACAGCTTGTGTTTCTTGCTCCATAAGACTTCTTTTAAGCAATGTTGCTGCGTTCAGGTCTCAGCAGTTATTTGATGAGTACAATATCATTGTGACCAACAGCAATAATGGCCAAGAAAATAAGACCCCAATTGTAAGAGGATGTAATATTCCTTTGAAAATTATGTACACTAGGAATCAGTGATGTTTTTCCTGCTATTTTCAGGTGGAGGTCACCTTCAACTTCTTGGAAATCCGAGCAATGAACACTTATCCAGAGCACCAGGTAGCCCACTGAAGTTCACTTGGTTTCCTGCTGTTTGGAGCTTTCATAGCAGTGTGAAGTATTGCCTCTGAAAAACTGTCACGTCCACATATACAGGTTGTCATCGATACAGACAAGACCACCTACTCACTAAGACTACAGACCCAGGACCAGCTGGATCACATGGTCAGCCACATCAACTACGCTCTCTCCCGAGTCTTCAACAACTCCATTTATGCGTAAGCATCTCCAAGCATCCTCCCCTCGAGCAAAGAAACAAGTCTTTCTGTTTTTGTGTTGTATGTGCTGAGGAGCGAAGACAAGTTGGCCGACGTTAACAGCACTCGACAGTGCGTTGGCAAGTTGGCAGTTTCACTTTGAGGCAGCTTTTCTCTTGAGCAGCCAAATGCATTCTTGTATTGCTGTAGTTTGCATCCAACCCATTTCTGTGTCACGGTAGACTTTAACACCCAGCAATCACTGGGATTAAATCAGCCAGCTGACACTGAGTAGGCCGCTACCTGAAGGCATTGTGTTGGCCCTTTTTTTCTTTTTAAAGCAGCTTATTTAGTATAAGCAGTGAGTAGCAGAACACACAGTCACTGACGGAGCAATAGACTTGGGCCTCCGGTCAAAAAGCTTTGCACTTTCTAAAAAGAGAAGAGGACACAGACTAAAGAAAAGCCATAGAGTTACGTTCAAGTGTTAAAATTTTTGTCCCGTAGTCATGTGGACGTATTGGTGAGCAAGAAGGCAAGGCAGAGTGTATTGCCCGCTCTCCTGGGTCTCATCTACAATTTCTAAAAGCAAAGAGATGGACTGTGCTCTGACTATTGACCTGCACAAGGCTATCTCCGCACTCTATCATCTTACAGAATGGCTCTTTTCCATTAGGGCCAAGGCAGATGATTGCTTCCAGTGAGAACATTTTAAAAGAGGAGAATAAAGATAGAGGGAAGGGAAGTTGTTGTGGTTTTGATTGTGCAGCCTTGTAACTGATTGGTGCCGCTGTATTGAAGTACATAATGCAGATAGTATCAAGATAACAGGCACATACACACACGCGCGCGCCAGGGGCGGATGATGATTGTCGAGATAAGGTGGGGATTAAGGTCATGGATGTAGTGAGGTGTTGTGTGTGTGATTTGTTGACAAATGGGATTAAAGTCGCTGTGTGTTGAATGCAACAGTATCGTGGTGTAATCCTATCAAAAAGCCAAAGCAGGTACAGCCCAGTATTATGTGCGAGCAGAGTATTTACTTTGTGATCCCAGTCCTTACTTTTTTCTGCTTACCTGACGCTTTTTGTCGCAGAAATATTTCAAATAAGACAACCAATAAGCCGAGGAATATGCTTCCTTTGTATATAATTGCAGTGCCCATCCCAGGGATCCAATTGTACAGTTTACGTGTTATTTATTCACTTCCAAAGCAGTGTCATAAGCAGTTTCGACATTGCAGCTAACGTTTACTTTCCATCTTAATTCTGACTGGAGCAGCCATAATCAATGAAAAACAAGTCAGCTGTAAATTAGCATCTTGCCAATGCAAATAAGACAGTGTTATCATTTTGAAAGTATTATGCAGCTGTGTCTAGTTTAGTAAGCATAGTCTAAATTTGCTTCTGAATCTTTGTAAGTCAAATACTCTTTTGGTATTCTTATTTACTGAGTTGTCTGAGAGTATATTTTTATTTATAACAATGTCTTGCAGGAGGAGTGCTAGCAGGGATTGGGAGGGTTATATTCAGCCTTGTACTAGTGTACCGTCTCTTGGGCACTGCAGTGCTCCACTTATGCAGCTGGGAGTTCAGTGCCTTGCTTTAGGGCACTTCAGCTGTACCAGCTAAGGGAGAAGGACACATATTAGCCATCCACTTACACACATATCCCCTACCAGAAGCTTTCTAATCACAACACTGCTTCTAAAAAAAGGGATATAGATAAAGAGAGTGATATATTTTCAGCCACTTTTACAGCATGGTGTTGGTCAGACACTTATTTCCAGCCTAAATATTTCAAAATTTGTCACATGGATTGCCCTGAAATTCTGTACATATCCATGGTGAAATGAAGATAATTCCTAATGACATTGGAAATCCCATAACTTTTCTTCGAGCACAGTGGTCCTTAAAGTCTGACACTGCAGGCATCCCCTCAAAACAGTTATATGATCGTGTTGTTAAACCTCCCAACTCTGCTCTCTCCTGGAACCCCCCCAGTCTGAGCAGGCTGCAGGCTATCATTAGCTAACACAAATCACAGACTGAGGCTGTAGTGAGTCACGTGACCCAGTTCGAGTAAACCCAGCTTGAAGTACTGTTCATCATATTTGTGATGTTTTGTTTTTGACCCCTGCAGTTTCAGGCTGCATTGCTCTTGCTATCAAAAGTGGCTTCATTTTGCCACTTCGTGTACTGTAATTGCCCCCATTGTCACAGCCATGGCTGCAGTGGCTATGTGTGTTTAGAAGTTGGCCATATCAGCGGTACAATCAACAGCAACTTCCTGCTGCTTTCACAATGGGAGCAATATCTCCCTTTCACTTTATGCAGCATCTTTGCTTCAAGTCTCTCCCTCTGCCCTTCAATTCTCACCCACACCATGAAATTTGGTACACAGACTAATGTTCCTCTTAGGAATGAAATGTAATCACTTTGGTGACTCCTCAGCTTCACATCTAGTCAGAATTTGAATCTGTCCAATCCTTAAACTACGCACCTGCCTTTCTCTTCCACATCAGCTGTACTTTGTGTTTAGCACTAATAAGTAAATGTTTGAATGCTAACATGCTAAACTAAGATGGTAAGTCAACACAAAAATTAGCATGTTGCTCGAAGTACTGCTGTTCCCTTGCGTGGCTGTAGACTGTGTTCATATAAGTGCTCTCCCCCTCTTTGTCTTCCAGTCCTCCTATTTGTCGAGCAGAGGGGGACCCGACAGATGGAGGTCACAAGTTTTCACCAAACTCTGACTCGTCATTAGATCCCCAGAAAACCTGTGGTGAGTCACTTGTGTTTCTGTCCCCAGTGTTTTGCACAAACACACATGCATAAAGCGCACAGTTGCACTTCAGAGTCCAGGCACTCACTGACTCACTGGCTCAAACCATATCATGTTGGAGACTCATCCTTAAGTGGGTCAGAAGACCAAAGTTGCTGGATGCACTCCCTTTCTGCTAGTAATCCTATTAATCTACAAGAAGAGCTCTTTCATGGCGCAATACTTTCATCTCACCTCAATATTTACAGCTAATCTCTCACTCTCTCTGCTGACTATCTGTGTCTCGCTCGTTTTGACTTCCACTTTCATCTCTGGCCTGCACTCTTTCTCCTTTTCATTCTGGCCTATGTCCTCTAGCCCGTTTTTTATTCTCCTCTTGCCAATTCTGATCTCTCTTGGTCTGGTTTGGAAATTTGGATTGATTTGTTGTCTTCTCTCGAATCTTTCAGGAGGTTTTTCTGAGACGTATGCAGCTCTTTGCGACTACAATGGAATTGGCTGCAAGGAAGAAGTGCAGTGGGTGAGGACGCTTTACAGGCTGTATAAAAGCAATTCTGTTTGTTGTGTTTTTAAGATTTTCTCCTCTTTTGAAGAAATGTGGGAAAACAGCTTTTTTTAACTTACTGTCCCATATCTCGCTCACTCTTTGTCTGTAACTACTTTTCCTCTAATCTTTCCTCTCTCTCCTTCTCTGTTCCAGGATGTTGACACCATCTACCACTCTCAGGACAACAGGGAGTTCAATTTACTGGATTTCAGCCATCTCGACAGCAGGTGACATAGTTAACTGACATCTTAACTAAGCCCAGGCTGATTACAGTACAACCCCATGCGCTGATTGGAAAGACACTGCAGCAGTACACAGTGGGCATGTATTGGCTCTGGACTCCAGCACACTGGATTTGAAATGAAGCAGTGAGAATGAGGCTAAAGTGCTGACTTTCAGCATTAATTTGAGGGTGTTTATATCTGCATCAGGGGCCATTTAGGGGAGAGAAAGTTTGGACAAGTTAACACATACTCATTATATTTGATATTTGTCTGCAGTCAGTGTCTGTCTGTAACCCACAGACATCAGCAGACTTTTGGCATACTCTTTTGTGATGCTTTGCCAGAACTGTACTGCAGCCATCTTTATTTATTTATTTTTTTCCCTGGTTTAGGAGCTTTTTTTCTTGTCTTTTTTTTTTTTACTTAGTCTGATCTTCAGAAAGTGAAACACCTACTTGCCTGTATTGGAGTTTTGCCATTGCAAAAGATTCCACTAATTGGGTCAATGTAGATGTATTTAATGATGGGTTCAGAGAAATATGTCAATATTTTAACATTTAATATGTAAATATTTCTCTGAACTCTAAATGATACACAAGATGTCTCCTACTTCACTAAGAAGTCTTTCCCAGTGCACACAGGCAGTAGGGTCCATGCTTCCACATCACCTGTGTATTAGACCATGACTAACCCCAAACTTCATCAGATGGATTTGAAAGCAGCCTCCTAGTGAAAAACTCAATATTACAATACAGTGTTCCCTCCTTTATCGCGGGGGTTACGTTCCAAAAATAGCCCGCAATAGATGAAATTCGCAAAGAAGGATTTTTACAATTATTATATGTTTTAAGGCTGTAAAACCCCTCACCAAACACTATATACTCTTTTCTCAGACATTAATGTTTTCTAGCATTTCTCTCTTGTTTAAACACTTTCAAAGTTCAAACCTTCGTAGATTTATAAGATGTAATTATGGCAAGCTGAGCGCATTCTGTACTGTACAGGAGACACGGCACGGAGGAGACTGATTGACAGTGATCTACCGTCCCATAGCCAATCAGGACGCAGAACACAATGCGCATTCATATGCTGTGAAAAAAAAAAAAGTCTGCAAAATTGACCAAAAAAAATCCGTGAAACAGCGAGGCCGCGAAAGGTGAACCGCAATATAGCGAGGGAACACTGTACTATATTTTTGAGTAGAGGGGGAGTTGGATAGTCATTCAGTTCTATCTTCCCCAAACACCTTCTGTTGTAGAAACAGGAGTTGGTCTACAGGTTTTTGAATAAAGTTGCATAGCTGTGATTTTTCTGATATAATGTTCCCAGCAGTAAAAAATAGACATTACCTTTGTGCTGCAGGGCTTGTACCAGTTTCCCTTAGTAACTAGCATCTTTATCCACAACGCTTTACAGGTGCAGGTCTTTTGAAATTAAACAGGCTGGGGGCCAGATTACTTTCTTTGCCCAATCGGAGTTTGCTGAAAGTTTTGTAAAATTATGCATTTGCTATTTCTGGGGTTCAGCGCTACAGTTTGCTAGCGGTGGTTTCTGGATAATGTTAGCAGCATTCCCAAAACACTTAAGCTTTGTGTTACAGGGCTTTCTCATTGCATGAGTCATCTCAAACTAATTCTTTTAAGTATAGAATGGGTCCAAAGGCTTACTACGAATACAATACTTAGTCCTGGAGCCACACTTTGCTGTCGTGGCACTGTTCTGACTTTTATGGTCCGTCAGCATAGTGAGGGGAAACAATATTAAATTAAATTATGTGAAAAATTGGAGAAGATAAGAAATGTGGTTCTTTGAGAAGATTTTTCTCCCCTACCCTTACACACAATGCACTGACAGGAAAGGTGTCACTTGGAATGGTGCACATACCAGGCATGTAGCAGAAGGCTCCAACCTATTCTGCTGTAAGTTGATCATGAATTTGCTATCACTGTGAGGCACTAAATTACTGACTGTCCTCTTCAGACATCTTTATTAAAACAATCTGATGTGCTTCATCTTCCCAGGTCAGTTTGTTTAGGTGCATTGGAGACAGTCACACAAGTTGCTCTTGTACCTTTGCTGTGGTTGATGCACATTTCATGGAACTGTGGCTCAGGTTTTCCACTCCCCTCAGTAACCGTCTAAAATCTTTGGGGTTGTAACTGAAGCTGAAATATTGCACTTAAACCTCACAGTTGTTGTTTCATTCAAAAAATCCACTGTGCTGGAGTGCAGACCCAAAACAATAAAACTGTATCATTGTCCTAATACTTCCTGACTACACTGTAATTTTGAAAGACTTTCTCTCCTCATTCTGCATCAGGATGTTTTGCAAAAAAAAACATTCCCAGGCCGTATGGTGCATCTCCTCGTCTGTCAGCCCTCTTCTTATCTGACATTAGAGTTTCTGATTGTCTAACAAGGCCCTCCCTGGGTAAAACGTTGAGTGTATTAGTCTGTCATCCTCTCTCTGGCTCACTTGCCGTCCTGTTTCTCTGTTCCGTTGTGTTAGAAGTTCGAGAAGATCATAGAAGGGGAGATAAGCTTGTCAGAGGCAGAATCTAGGGTTCGGAAACAGCTGTAAGATGCCATATGTCTTCTCCCCTACCTCCCTCGCTGGTATCTTTTTTAAGTCCCCTGCTTCCTTTCCCAGACATTGAGAAAGAGTGTACGTGTCGCGCGTGTGCAGCCGATCATAAAAACATTTGACAGCTGACATGCAAATGTAGAATTGAACCTAGCCTGCTTGTCTTTTGTTTGAGGAATGTTTTGTCCTCAGCAAACCCCAAGGCCGATAAAGTTCTCGCTACTTTGCGGAGTAGAAACAACAGTCCCGGCTGGAGAGGATACATTCACACTTAAAAATGCATATCTCATCACAGGAGCGAAGCCTTGCCTGGTATGCTGCTATGCTGGTAAATCAAAAAGCCATTCATAGAAGCATGATTGCAGCAGCAACTCATGAATATATTAATGTATTTCATATTGAGAACGAAAATCACTGCATCGCTGTTGTTTTTCCCTCAATGTTTTATATAGTGTCTGTGATAAAGTAAAGCATTTGCAGGGAGAGCTGCCTGCCTGTGCTGTTTTTAAAAAAATCTTTTAAGATATTGTTCCCTTGAGCCTACAATCCAGTGCTAAACACTCTCTCCCTGCTCTTACAGAGAGGTTGTATAAAATTGAAATTGATGGAAGAAGTAAAGATTGACAAACATCCACCAGGAATTTCTAAGAAAAACCCCCAAAACAGTGCAAGGAAAGATGTGGAAGGATGAAGAAAGGATCTGAGAGTCCATCTCTCCATGATCGTGTGCCAGAGGCTATTTGTGGTGCATTACTCTCTTCCTCCCCTCCTTGTCCTTTCACATTTCCATCCTCTCGATCTCCCCTGATTGAGCCCGTCTACCGTTACCACGAGCGACAGGGCAATGCTTTTTCTGCTGACTGCTGTCCGTCCAAACATCGTCTCCGCTCATTCGTCCCGACTGAAAGCGGACACCTTTTTCTCTGGCCCTGTCTCATCGCCTTGTTATCCACTTCCTGCATTTTCTCCCTTTTCATTTTCCTCAGCTCTCTTGTTTCAACTCTCTCTCTCTGATTCAGCCCCTCCTCACAAGCACACACACAGACACACACACCCTGCCTGCCTGTGTTGGTTCTGTCTGACCGCTGACACCTTGTTGCAGAGAAGACTGTTTGTGTGGGAATTAAATCAAGAGACCTGTGGAAGAAGTTGTAACACATTACTGTCCCAAGAAGTTCCAGGGGCACCTCTTGGCTTGACAGTGCAGGCATGCACACCAACTAATAAACACCAGTCTGGATATAGTGTCCAACTTTTCCCCAACTTTTTGTTTCTTTCTGAGAGCAGTGCCACAGCTCACTGTTACCATCTGCCTCCCCTGTCACTGTTGCAGGGTTTGAGTCATGGTTTGGGGTCAGACTATAGCAATAATCTTTTATAAAACAGAGCATTTTCTCCATCTTCTAACAGGCAATGACAACCTTTACTCTTGTGCCTCCCATTAGGTTAGAATGTGCTCTTTCCATAACTTGGATAGTATCACAAAATGCTTAATATTCCCTGCCCCCGACAGGATGAATAATTATCTGTCTGAGTACAATTAGAAAAAGTTGTACACAAAAATGTGGGTATCTAATGGGCAGAGAGCCACTGAATTTACTGAGCATATTTATGCTCCCCAGAGGATGAATTCTGTTTATTGTAGTCACATCATGACCCTCCTCCATCTTAACCCACTAAGTATGAAGTAATTTTATATGCTTATAGCACACTTGCGCTGCATGGAGACTTGATTTGAATGACCCCACAACCTTTTCTCCAGTACCACCCCAGGACAAACTCAATCCTAGATGTATTCTAAATCAGGTCAAAAAATGTCAAAATCTAAATCCTGTTGTGCTGCTGTGCATATATGAGGTGTCATAAATGACACTAAAGTTAAGTTTTACTGTGCATGATTGTTGAATGGCAAGCCAAGGCCCGAAAGACTCCACGCTCAGATTGTTCTTTTCATACCCCCGTTGGGTGTCTACTAAGAGGGACATGTTCACACAGGTACAGTCAGAGCATCTGGCCTGTGTGGTCATCGACAGGTGATGAAATTCATGCTGTTATGTGGCCACAGACAGTATAATTTGTGCTCAGAGAAATAGTTACTTTGGATTTGATTCATACTTTGTTGCTTTCTTTCCAAGAGTTAGATGAGAGGATCAATACAACAGGGGAAAACAGAGAGTCTGACTCTGTCCAAAGGTAGTAAAATCCACCTACCAGCACCTCTCAAGCTTGCTAATTACTTCCTGGAATCTTGTCGTCACCGTGATGTTGCCAGGCAACTATTGCAGACTCCCCTGGCTCCAGGAAGGATGTCACTGTGCCCGTCCCAGAAATGGTGAAGTGCATGAGTTTTTGTACAAATGAAACAAACAAGATATAGCATGATTTAGAGTTGCTGATGTTTTATTTTTATTTATTTAACATGGTAGCTGTGTCACCTGTTTCCAGTCACCACTCACCAGCTGCTGGCTGTAGCTTTTTCTTATTTACTATACAGGCCTGAGGGTGGTATCAATCTTTTAATCAAACTCTCAGCAAGAAAGAGAATAAGCATATTTTCCAAAATGTCAAATGAATTTACACCAGCTGGCACAGTCCACTCTCAGCATACATAAAATGGGAGTCAGATTAAAAGTAGGATTTCTGCGTGCATTGTCTGCATATAAATCTCTTCATTCACCTCACATACATCAACTTACACAAATTTGCACATTTGTAAGAACCATCTGAATGAAATGATTCTCTGACTCACCTTTGCTCTTTATCTTAACCTTTCCCCTAACCTGAATTTAATTCAAGCATAACATTAAGTCCAAGTCCTAAACCTAATTTGATCTGTGTGAAAAAGTAAACAGCGATAGACTGACCTGCTGCTCCAACATGTCCTCGTGTGCAAGTACAAGACGACACAAAAACACCACGCTCCATGACTGAGTGAGACATCATAGAGGTCAATTACATGTCCTGCTGTCAAAACATGAATCAACAGTCGGTGCTGATGATGAATCTTGACATGTGCATCATCTGCTCACACACACACACACACACACA
>JBAJHX010000062.1:18814574-18836067 GCA_037176925.1 Amniataba percoides
CACACACACACACACGTGGACTCAGCTGCGTTAGTCAGAATGGACTGGTGTGATGGCCGGCATGGTAATGAAAAAGGAACACAGCCTGTAGCCATTTTACTCCTCTGAGATATACTGTAATGTCCTGGCTACTGCAGTTACTGGCAACACGACCCTCCCTGGCTAGATTACACTCTTTCTTCCTCTCTCTCTCTTTCACTTTGTATTTCTGCTCTGTCTGGCTATCCTCCTCTCTTCCTTTCTCCCTCTCTGGGTTTACTCTCTCCCTCTCTGTGTAGCTGCTTGTTTGTCAGATGATGTATAGCAGGTGTAGTGGCGGTGTGGCTTTAGTTGGACCTTGGAGGATTCTAAAACTCTCTCTCTTCCTTCTCCTTTCTCTCACCCTCAGAAACACACACAGGAATGGTCTGTGGGCTCTGTGTCTGTTTGTGTAACAGTGGATGTGGCAGTGTTTGAGGTCTGTAGCTGGGATCAAACTGTGGCTTTATTGAATAATCCACTGACCCGGCCATCGATCTTTACATCTTTCTCTCTTTTTTCCTTTATTCTCTGCTTCTTCTCCTCAGCGGGGCTGCAGTATCAGTCATCTTTTAGAAAGCAGCCCTGCCCATGTTCTCCCTGTCACAATGATAAACTGCTTTTTACCAAACGGGGAGCAAAGAAAAAGTTTGGCCCACGATAATGTGAATTTATGGATCAATGACATGAAATGGTTTTGAGCAGATGGAGTTCGCTAATTTAAATATTTGAATTTTATCTCTAATGTGTGTGTGTGTCTATTCCAGGGACTTGGCGGTGATCGTGGCATCCATTGCGTACAACACCTGGTTCACCAAGCTGTACTGCAAAGACATGCGAATAGTAACTATCTTTTTTTTTTAATCTTTCTCACTTAAAAAGCTTGCCAGATGCAGACTATCAATCAGTTTTCTGTTATAGTTTTCTTCCCTTATGTTTCCTCTGCCAGCCCTTGTGTAATCAGATTACATTTATTTTATTGAATCAGCTTTTTTATTTGCTTACTTGGCCAACTGCAGTCCAGATGCTTATGAAAAAATGAGATTGAATCAGTTTGCTGCTGATTTGGACCAATGCATAATGCACATGAAGCCTCACTGAGATGTCATTTCATCTCTAGAGATTATATACTGTATGAAAATCAATTTTAAGAGAGCAAACCTGAAAAGGGACACTGTCAGGTTAACAATTGTTATTCCTTCCTATTTAAAATGAGGTGAATAATATATATTATAATGGTGCCGTCCATCTGAGGTAAACTCATTTTCTTTCAAACAAACAAAAATTAGGATTAAGTGTGTCATTGAACTCCCAGCTTATTAAACCTTTTCAAAGGTCATTTTTTATTTTCAATCCCACATTCCTACATAATCATTTACCTGCTTGCAGTCTTCTTGGCTGCTTTTTCATGCACATCGCTTGCTTTTTTGCCAGGTACTGCCGCCAACTGTTGTTAGTGGAGTAGACTTAAAACAGTGGCGGGAATATGTATCCCTTTCGTTAAAGAAGACTTTTTAAGGCTCAATAAGTACAATTGAATGTTCTTTAGTTAGTCTAACACAGCTGCCACAATCAAATCTTGGAAAATCTTAACAGGTGCATCAAAGTACATGGCATCACTTTTTAATTGATAATATACACATTATACAGAAATATCTCATGTAAAATGCCTCAACCATTTGCAGGAATGTGTTGTGTTTCAGTAGGATTACATCGTAGGTGTCCTTTTATCTTGGCCCCAGGCTTGGGTCATGTAATCCACATTAGTCTGGGAGGCCATTGATCTTAATGTACATGTGGGAAAATTCATAAATGACTTCTTTCATGGTGTGAAATCCTCCATCATTAATCAGAATTAACAAACACTACTGTCTGATGTCTGTGTCTTCTGATTTCTGCTTCTCTCTCTCAGCCTAGATTCTTCACCGCTTTGAGACTGAAGCCTCTAATTAAAACTCTTATGTTGTTTTTGTTTGCAGGGGTCAGAGGTGATAGACCAGGTCCTGCACACAGTCAGCAAATCCAACAGTCTTGAGGAGCTCACTCTGGAGAACGCAGGACTCAAATCGTAGGTTTCCCTCTTTCCTGACATCACCGTCAGCCCTGTCTGTCACCTTTCTGCCTTTAATCTAATTTCCTCTTTTTCTTCTCTCACACCTTCACCTCCTGAACACTTCTCTGCTTTTGCTCTTTTGACCTTTCCACTCCATTCCACAGTTTTTTCCCTGCCCTCTTGTTTTTTCCCTCGCTTGTATCCCTGTCTTCTCACTTCCATCTTTTCCACCTCACCTCTTCACCATTGCTCATCTCGCTTCTCCACTCGTCCTCACCTTCCCTCTCCCCACCTCTCCACCGCTGTCTTGACCTTTTCAGTTCTGTCTCTCTTTCTTTTTCTCTCCCTCACCTCTCTTAACCCCCGCTCTTTCATCTAATAAAGCTCCAATAAAGATGCCTGCTGTCCGCCTGTGGCAGGTGTATTGTTTCTCCACTGAGGCATTAGTGAAATTTTGGGCTTTACCTGGCACGACTTTTCACCTTGCATGCATGGCTAGTATCATTTAGCAAAACAGTTTCCTTATTTAGTAATAATTGAGATGAAGTGGCTGCCTCGGGGCAAGATGATTTATTGCAGCATAATGATTAAATTACACGTTTTTATACTTTCCCTGTGTTAAATCCCCTCCAATAGACAAGGCGATTTTTATTAAAGCCTTTCTACAAGCACTGCAGCAAAAGTCAATACGTTATACTGAGCGAGTGAGTAAGCTGCTCAAACACTATGGTATGTGACTAATATAATAACATATAATTCAAATATGGGATTTTAAAAAGTGACCTAGCATTCACTCTCCTTTTTTTTCTGTTTTGGTCGTCATCAGCTTCTCGGGGAAATATTTGGTTCGACAGCTGCTAAATATTCAGCTATATTCACCAGCAAGTCATGTCAGACTCAGTGTCTGTGTGCCATTTGATGCTTTTTATTAAAAGGAAACAAGGGTGTTCAGATAGATAAACTCGCAGACTGCAAAATTAAAACCAAATCCCCCCTCCTCAAATTAATTATTGTACTTTTAAGAACACTTCAAAGAACTTTTTCCTAGATATGTTAGAAAAATGAACAAAATTATTATCAGGAAATGTCCTGTCAATGAATAAGCAAACAAAATTTGAAATCTTGGAACAACAGTCTTTCAATACATCTGATGCTTTTCTTTCCAGTACCATTACAGCACAAACACGCTTCAATTCAGTTACAATCTCTGCTAAGGGACAGCACTGCACCTTGACTAAGATATTTGGCAGTCAAGTATAATGTTGAAACTGTATCCGATGCATTCAGTTACATTAGGGAAATCTCTCCAGCACATTTGCTTAGTATTTGAGATCAGTATTGAATTAGCAATTTATACAGAAAAGTTAATTTTCCTTTCTAACGTTTTGCCCTCAGGGATTTTCCACAGAAGATGGCGTCAGCGCTGTCGGAGAACCCAGCCTCTGTGATTCACTCTCTCAACCTGGCGCATAATACGCTAGACAACCAAGGTAGCAGTCTGGACTCTGTGAACTCCTTCTCCCTCCTCCTGCTGTCTCTCTCAGGGCACCTCCCGATTGTTCTTTTGCTTTTACTTCGCCGCCACTTTTGTTTGTTCTCAAAGAATTCAAAATCAATCTCTGTCCTCACAGAAGCCTTGTTTTCTGTTTCTCCGTGTGTCTCTTTTTTTTTATCTCTGTCATCTATCTTTTATGCTATATGTCTATGAGTGGTCCGTCTCTTTCCAGAAACGCTTTTATTTTTCATCCTCGCCCACAACTTGCCACACAAACTGAACCTCTTGTGCTTCTCTCTCTAAACACACACACGCGCGCGCGCACACACACACACACACAGACAGTCACGTATATAGAAATATAAATTTTAATTGTCTGTCTGGCTGTAATATATCATTTCACCATTCTGCTGTGTTCTGAAAGACGGAGGGAGACTGTGTGTTTGGATGTCAGGGTCAGGCTTTGCATGCTTGCCAGCGTCACTCCTTAGCTAATTTCTGTCCTCCTGCCTGACACATGTCACTTCAACTCGCTTCAGTAGGTTCTTTGTGCTCACACTCGCCGCCCCCCTGGTTTTGTGTGTGTGTTTATGTGCAATTTGACAGTGTGCAGATTTACTTTATTATACAGCCACAAAAGTGCTGCAACCTTAAACACTGTCACAATAATACCCATAATCAGAGTAAATCATGACCTTCAGGACTGCGCCTGTGTGCTGGTTACACTCTCTCCGTGATGCCTTTCAAAGCAACTTTTGTTCATACGCATTAATAAAAACAGAGAAAGCCAGGGAGAAGCGGGAAGCAGGGATGGCACTACGATCCATTCCAGTTTTAATAAAGCACAGCCTTTCATATTATTATCATCATGGCTGCAACGTGTTTAATCAAATTACTGAGCTGAAACTAGGTGTTATGTAATCTGGCTCTGCATATGGTATTCATATTGGTTTGTCTCTGTGCTCAGTATGTGGGAGAAAGTGAGATTGTAAAGTATGTTGGTGTGTTTTTTTTTTTTTTTTAGCTCTAGTACACTTAGTATATATACAGTAGCTATGTATGTATATGTTTTGGAGGGGGTGTATTGACAGAGGTTGCGTTCTAGCTTGATTGTATGAGGCAAAGCTCTGTGTGGGCTCATAACTCAAGAGTGGATGAGTGGAGGGATGTAAGCAACAATTTTTTGCATTATTGGTTAATCTCTTTGATCCGTAAACTAACATAACAGTGACAATAGTCTCTAAGAATCCAATGTTGTGTCATCAAATTGATCAAAATTATAATGTCCAAAGATTTCTAGTTTAGAAACTGATCAAATATTCAGACAGACTGGAAGCTGTGTGGTTTTTTTTATTTTTATTTTGTTTATTATTTTTCTTCATTAGTTCCTGATTTCTTTACTGTTGGCTGACCAATCAAACCATTGATTGTTTTAGGTAGAGCTAGCTAAAGCTGGATGGAGATGTGTGTTTTTGAGATCTTCATCGTTTGTCCTCTTCTCGTCCTCCTTGTCCCACCACCTCCCTTCCTCTCATGCCAGGAGTCTCCAACCTGATTCAACAAGTGTGTCGCCTCAACAAAGGACTGCGCCTTCTCAATCTCTCCAAGACCTCCCTGTCCTCCAAAGGTAGGAGTGCTCCTCTGAGATGCAGCAGCCTCTAGTGGCTGACCCTGCACACACATATTTTCACTATTATTAAATGCAAATTAAGTCCTTACAAAAGTTTGTTTGTCTTGCTCACACAGTCTAGCAGAGTGGAAAGTTTCTGTTAAAACAGTATTTAAAGTGATGTTCTTTTATTCAAGACTCTGTCCCTCGCACCACAACTCTGCCCTGCTGCCCCAAATGCAGTTTTACTTGGGCTGGCATTTACTCATGAAAATAAATAGACCAATGCATTTACAGTGTGATCCATTCACCAGATGATATTCAGGTCACAATCATAAGTACTTGATCTGTTTTTTCTCTAAAATCCAACGTAGGAATTATTGCAGTGTCCCAGTTTTATTGTTTTTATCCCAGGCGATACAACCATTCACTAGAATTACAACAGATTCAAAAGGATCACATTGATGCAGATGTAAATCCATACATCCATAATAGGCTGATCTTAATAGCATTTATTTTGCCATTTATGTCATTATTTTATTCCATTTTTAAAATCTTTAATCATATTTATCGGTAATATAGTTCTGATTTATCTGATTTAGCTTATATGTTGACTTTATTTCTTACTTGATTTCTTACATATTAACAACATATCTGGTATGTAATGTTAATAGAGGTGAGCTTACCTCAGGCAAGATACAGAATGTGTGTGTGTGAGGCTTCTCCCTCCACAATAAAGGGGAGGTGAAGTTTCTTGCGCACTCGCTGTGGAGAATTTCTTCAGTGGAAAGTATCCCCATGAAGATTTCAGGCCGTTAATTCTGTGGATTATCTTTTCACCTCCATTGTTTTGTGCTCTGATCCTGGAACGAGATTTGAAATCTTTCAAACAAAAAAACTGCCTGACACAGAGAGAGAGAGAGCTAGCTATAGAAATGATAAAAGAGCCCTGTCAGGTTGAATCTGGCTGTGTCCATAGCCATGACTGGTCCTAGCTAAAACTAATAGAATTATTTGAGTGAAAAGTATTCTTTCTGATGAACTACCATGAAGGAATTCAATGTGTTAACCAACATGAATGAGGAAGTAGCTAAATCCAGCTGTTGTGGAGAAAAGAAACAGCTAAACCGCAGCTAACTTTAACTCCTGCAGCAGAGTAACTACCTTTTTACTGAACTAGATGATTTGGTGTGATGTGGCTGTCTTTAAATCAGTTTTTTAAAATTATGGAATTATATTGAATCAATTGTTTTATTTGCTTAGATAATGGACACTATGATTGATTGAAAAAGAGATTTTTTTTTCGAACAAGATATGTTTTAAGTACTTTATGGACGAGAAAGCTAAAACAGCACATTTAGCCAGTGCTGTGCTTTCCACATGCATTCTGAGAAGATTATTCAAAAGCAGTATCTGCTTTTTTTAAGGATTCTATCGCAGTGATTTGGGGTCTAAAATAACCAGCTCAAACGCAGTCATGATAACCTCTACGTACAGACGGAGGACAAATTAAAGGCAAAACCTGAATAAATTGGGGGTAAAATGCAACAAATTCAGATTCTTCTATCCTGACCGGTAGTTTCTTCCAGGATGAATATGTCTCCATCCTCAGCACATGAAGCGTCACTGAATGGTTTGATGAGGATGAAATTGATTTCAATCACATGTTATGGCTTTCACACTCACGCCATCTAAAGTCAACTGAACACCTATGGGAGATTTTGGAGCGATGTGTTTGACAGCTCTCCACCACCATGATCATCCAAATGAGGGAATATCTTTTGAAGAACTGTGTCCATCCCTCCAGTTGAGCTCAGAGACTTGGAGAATCAATGCCAAGGATCTCTGAAGCTGTTCTTGGTGGCCTAACAAGCTACTGAAGCATTTTATGTTGGCGTTTCCTTTAATTTGTCACCTGCCTGTACATTTGTTACAGTTTCTGGGCTGGTCGAACACTAAATCCTTTTTTTTAAGCCTTACTCCCTCTACAGCTAATACTCTCTGCCTTTCACAGGGCAGTGTGGCCGAGGAGGTGCCGAATGTAATTATAAGGCTGAAAGCTGAGTGTTGCGTATGCCGCAGACAATGACCTCGCCAGCCTGTTAGTGTATTATGAATGGGAAAACCACACTAGGTGCGATTTCTTTTTTTTTTTTAATAAAGGCAGTGGGTTGACACAGTGATTCTGTGTGAATGCAGTGATGGTGCTGACCTTGAATGGTGGGTGTTGGTATGACTTTGCAGGGGCTGAGCATTTTTTGTTGAATATTTATAGACCTCTCTCTCACTCTTCCTCGCCCCCTCCTTCCGTCTGTCTCCACAACACCTACACATATGCCGACGCAAGCACAGACGCGCGCACAAACGCACACTTTAACCTCTCGCACAGACACGCACGCGCCATCTCTTAGATGCGATCAGACATGCAAATAGGCAGATGAATCACGCGTGCTCTCACATCCGTGCTCCCACACTTGACATTGTCACACGGACCAAATGGCTCCTAAAAGTCTCCATTTCCAGCTGTATCAGGCAGAGGATAGATAGATGGAAGGGGGGGGGGATTAGACACCCTGTCCCCTCTTCCCCTCATTTCCCTCCTAATCGCTACAAATTAGGGATGAAGAGCTTAGTGCCTCGCCAGCTTCGGAGCTTGTTTGCTCCACGCTCGCTGCCCAGTGCTGGAGACCTGGAGAAGCTAACTTCCTAAAACTGCTGGCTGTAATCGATAATGTATAGCACACAGAATAACGATGGTTGTAGTTTTTTTTTTAATTTGTTGCGGCTGCTGAGATTTCTACCGTGTTGTTGCTGTGTCTATATTTAATCCTCAACTCGCCATGGCGTGCTGTGCTTTGCGTCAGTGTTACACGGTGAGGATTTTAATGAGGGGTTCCGATGGGCCTGTGGGTGTAATTGTGTTGTGATCTGATTTGAGAGAATGACTTTCTTTTGTTTTGGCTTTCATGGTGCACTTGGATACTGGGATGGGAGGGACAGAGGGGAGATGGCTGGCTCCTCCAGAAGGTCTTTTTATACCATCCCACCATATGAGCTCACAAGTCTGCGCTCAATTATTTTTTTTGCCACCGAGCTTGCTCACCCTAGTTTTGTATTCATTAGTGACTAATAAGTCACGTCCAGAGCATTAAATTGGCCCATTGAAAAAAAAAAGATGAAGATGATTAGAAGATGATTAAGTGACTCAAGGATGCTTAGAACTTGTTTATCAAACTCTCCGTTCCTTCTCCTCCATTCCTCCCCTTCTATCTCCTCTCCCCTCATTAGGTGTGGTTTCTCTGTCCCAGGCGTTGTGTTCAAGTGACGACTACTCCAATTCTCTGCTGCATCTGGATCTCAGCAAAAACCCCGGCGTTCTGTCGGGAGAGGATGCCACAGTAAGAGAGACAAGCGCACACAACGTAACACCTCTGCCTTGAATTCTACTTTGATGAAGCTAATCATTTCCCAGTTTTTGTTGACATAGTCAGAAAGTTACTTAGATATTCTACTGAATTTTATTACAGGTTTTAATGAGGTGTTGTAATTGTACTACATTCGCATGTATGTAGATGGGACAAACAAAACACTGAAACACCCATTTGATATAATGTACTCAAGTACAACAACACCACCCATCAAGACCTCAATAATAAACATAGAATAGAATTGAAAAATGTGAGACTAGAATTCATGACAGAGCTGTGGCATTGGCTCACACTGGATTGCACATGTACTTAATGAAATGGCCGGTGAATGTACACAGTGCTTATAAAATGTATTTGACTGGAGAATTTGTGCTGTCCACCTCAGTGAACGAACTCCTAATATTTGCATAATAGTAGTGGGTTAGGCAGTATTTAGTTTACCTGGTTTTCTTTACATTTAGATGGAAGCCTCTCTACTGAAACAGAAAACTACATTTTATTGTCAACGTGAAAACAGGCTGCTACAAAGTAATATAAACGAATCACAAATTGAATATATGTTGCTGAATAAGTATTGGCTCCATTCTTCTTTGTAAAACAGCTCATGTCAGGTTGCATTGGCATTGTGAATGAACAGTGTTTTCTAATCCAGCCACAAACTCTGGACTAAATTGAGATTTGTTCATGGCCTCTCAAGGACAATAGTTGTTTTTACCTGTGTAGCTTTGGCTTTATGTTTGGACTCATTCCTCTTCTGGAAAACAGATATTTTCCCAAGTAGCATTTGTTTTTGCCGTCTGCATCAAGTTTTCATCCAGGACGTTTCTGCCTTCATTTTTCCTTCACAAGCCTTACAGGGCCTACCGCAGAGAAGTATCCTCACAGCATGGCGCCGCCAGCATCATGCTTCACACTGGGGGTGCTGCAGTATGTTTATGATTATATGATGGATAGAAATTTCAATTTTAGGCTCAGAACCTTCTTTCAGCTGACTTCAGAGTCTCCCACATGCCTTCTAGCAAACAGTGGCAGAGATAGCATGCAGGTTTTTATTTCACAGTGGCTTTCTCTGTCACTCGCCCGTGAAGCGGTGACAGGTGAAGCACCTGGCCGGCTGTACAGTCTCTGCAGTCTGAGCCTCTGAGGGAGTTCCAGGCTTCAGAGTTGTCAGAGGTCTCTCAGTGGCTTCCCTCACCTGTATGTTGCATATGCACACAGTTTTTGAGGACAGTCTACTTTATGCAGATGTGCCTTACTCAGACATTTCTTAGTGGGTGACTCAGCTGTACTCCAGGGATGTTCAGTCTCTTGGAAGTTTTCCTGCATCCATTCCCTGACCTGAGCTTTTCACTGACCCTTTTATGGTATTTCTCAGTGTTCCTCCCTCTACATGTTAGGTTTTAGGTCAGTAGATCAATATGGACTGACCAACATTTGTATCTTCCAGATAAAATCAATACTACCAACTGAGAGTTATTGACCTGTGGCTGATTGTCTCCATTTTAATGAACTAAATGTCTAAAACCAGTCGGCTGAACTTGTGGTGATTTAGGTGTAATCTATTATACAGTTTGTTTGAACTGAAATATTTCCCTTTGGTATATCTAACTCTTTTAAATTACTTTAAAGAGAGTTGTTTGACATTATTTTACTTAACTGTGTCAAAGAAGCCACATTAAATCTACTGTTCAGTGTTTTTTTTTAATAATTTTTTTTGGGGGGGGGGTGGTTTAACCCCTTATTATCATGGATAGGACAGCTAGAGAGAGACAGGAAAGGTGGAAGAGAGAGAGATGAAGACATGCAGTAGAATTGGCCCGAGGTGGGAATCGAACTGGGCCGCTGCAGTGAGACTTAATGCCTCATATGGAGGCCCAGCCTACTGACCCTACTGAGCCTACTAACCCACCTGTGTGCATCCAAACATGAGGATTACTTTTTTAAAGCACTGTATAATTGTGTGTGTGGGGTTATAATGCATTTTTGTGTGTATTTTTGACTTTGATTGATGATTTTCGCTAAAAGATTCTCTTGTTTTCCTGTGCAGAACCTGTACCTGTTCCTGGCCCAGCCCAACTGCCTGGTCCATCTGGACCTGTCTGGGACAGACTGCACCGTGGACTCGGTTTGTACTCACTATCTCTGTTAGAGTCACTATCCACTCACCGCTGTCTGATCTCATCTCTAGGACGGGATTCAGGGCAAGAAACAGAGAGGGGTAGAGTCCTGAATACGAATCTCCCACCACGCTTCTTCTCCACGTCTCTTCCAGAGCTCCTCTGTGCATAATGCTTTGACTGACTTTTAGAGAGCACTACAATAAAAATGTATGGCCTCTTATATAAGTGATACATTGTATGAATAGCTTATAGGAGCCTTTGTTTTACATGTATGTCCATACCTTTGTCTCTTCAGAAGACTTTGTCTCCGTTGTTACTGTGTCTAAATTTAGCATGTGTGCCTGTGTGACAAAACGGTGTCTTGCCGCATTAGCAGATCCTTTAGCAGCTGAAAGGATGACGGAGCTTTCAGTGACCATGCGTTGACGTGTTTGCCCCTGCTGGTTACTGCTGAGATGGCGGTTCCTCCTGCCTCCCTGTGAATATAAAAGACTCAGTGGAAAAATGTTGAAAGTTACACTGTGCTCAGGATGTTTTTAGTGTCCGTCTCCCTCTGGAAGATGTAGAGGTTTGTGAGAAGTGCTGGCTGAACGGGAGGTCACATTTATTGTTTATGCCCAGGCCATTTTGTCAGTGCTGTATTGTTGCTGACAGGATAACGTGCAGCGGGGACTTGCAAGGTTGGCTAGAAAAAGGCATAAATATCCACTTTTCATCGTTTCCTCTGCTGCTGGGAGGTCAGAGGTCAGAGTCAGTGAGAGATCTACTCTGAGCTCTGCTCTTCCTCGATGACACCACAGCAGGGCCGCTACTTGCTGACAAGGGGGGTGTCTGAGTTTCACTCTCCCTATATTTCCATGATCTATTATAGATCAAGCGTTCTTGCTGATGTGCAGGTCTTACACCAACACTTTTACCTACTTGATTTAATGCCATATGCTGATTCAATACTGTGGTCTTCCCAGTGGTGAAATGTAACATTTTCCCAGGCACCATACTAAAAGTACAGTTTTTAAAATTCTTGTACTTGACTTGAGTATTTCCATTTTATGCTACTGCAGCCTGCCTCACGCTTTCTTTTTGCCTGTAACTGCTTCACAATAAAAGCCACCCTATGTTTTACTATTTGCTGTGAGATAGCAGCAGTGGCAAATGTCCAGTTTACATCAGCAGCTGTAGTGTGAACAGCTGAACAGTAAGACTGTTTTTGAAAAATGTTGACCTTGGATGGTACAAAAAAGGGTTTCATTTCATTAAAATTTTAAGGATTAGAACTTTAAACTGCTTAATACTTATGTAATGTTACTTTAGTTACTTTGCTTTTACTTGAATTTACTGAAGGTTTTAAAAGCAGACCTTTTCCTTACCCACGATGTCTTGCACTTTACTGGGCTTTACTGTTTGCTTTTTTTTTCCTTGCTGCACTTCACTCGAGTGGTTTTAAACCCCAGGAGCAGGCAGCATGTCAGGCAGGTATCTGTTTCAGGAAGAAATAGTCCACCATGAAACTAATCCACCTCCCTCCCCGTAAATGTGGGCCATGAATTTTGAATTGAATTATGTGCCTGAGTGGAAGTCATTGCATCTATTCTGCTTTATTTGCATGTTCTCAAACTTTGTCTCCCCCTATCCCTCTTTAAAAACTCCCCTTGAGACTAAAGGAGTGTTCTCTGTTATAGCTGCTTCATGTCCTGTTTTACTAATTGTCATTTATCCTTTAGAGAGGAACTGTCTTAGGCAGAATTTGTCTTTTTTAGTGTTGGCCTGCTGGACTGAATTATTAATAAGTTCCTGTTTTAATCTGCGTTGATGTACCGACAGCGGTCGATTAGTCAGTTTGTGTGATGGATCACACTGCCAGGGAAAAATGGATTTGTCCGATACTTTAACCTCTCACAAGCGATGTGATGCTACTTAAGCCTTACAAGAAATTGAGCTCTGATGTCGGTCATATTTGCCCAGAGCTCTGTCCTCTCTAATGAACGCACATATATCATCTTTATTTCAAGACTAATTGGGTCACAGATTCTTCTGCATTCATTTTGGTACTTTCTGGAGCTCCGTAGTTTGAAAGTGAGCCTTATCTTCACAAGATGAAGCTTGATTGGATATTCACCTTGATGGATGTTGGATGAATGGCTGCCTTATGTTATATTGATCATATAAGCAGGGAAACTGTGGGCAATGCCGCATACTTAATTCTCTACACAAGCTTGGAGTGTCTTTTTTTCTATTTTCGATGTGAAACTTGACATTTGATGGATATTCAGTATAGCAAATTAAAGAATGTAAGCAATTAATTTTTTTCCCCTGGTTTGGTTTCAGCTTCACTTTGATTCAGTGTAATACAATTACACTTCTTATTGCCCATTTGGTCCCGCTATCGGGAATTAGTAGACTTTCTCTGACAGATGGGCACTTTCCGTACACACTTTGAAAGATTGGTAGAAACATAGTGTCTGCGGTACTTCATTCTGCTGCTGAAGCTCGGGGGCTTTAACGCTGAAATGGGCACGAACATAACAAGATTAAGTCACAGTTCTCTGCCAACAATTAGGGCCTAAATAACAGAGATACTTGTCTTTTCTCTTGAAAATATGTATTCTTCCTCTGGCGAAACCATAGGGCTGACGTTTGCAGTTTTGAGTGAAACTGTCAGATTTTTTTACACAAGACTTCATTTAAGCATGCATTTAAAAGGTAGAACATTTATGACTAAACATTTCCCCGAAACATAGTGAAAATACCCTCATCTAAGTTGACATCTCATTGGCGGTGGACGGTAAGAAAAGCAGTTCTGAACATTTTTGTCCAGTAAGTAATGTGAATATTTACCATTTAGCATCCACAGCAGGTTACGAGCATGTAGCAGATATGTGCCTGTGTTTGTTTCCACCTGCAGGATGTTATGTTTCAGAGACTCTGTGACATTCACCTCAGATTATTTCATGTCCCTTGGCAGTCACATACGGCAGATGCTCAACACGCTTGTGTGCGGTTGTGTAAACTTTATGACAAGCGTTGTATTATCTTGTGCAAACTCTAACCATATGGCACGAAAAGGATCAAATAAATCCTAAAACAAATTGCAAAGACTGTTTTGTCCTGATTTGACCAGCAGTAAGCAGTCCATTCTGTTCTGTTCCATTTCAGTCAGACGTTTATGGAATCCTGTTTTGTGGTGCTAGCGTGATATATTTAGGGACATTTTTATTCAAGAGTCTTCGTCCAAGAAAGAAATACAGTAGCGTCATTTTTATAGTGTGTTCAGATTGCATTCGTGTCAGCTTTAATCTGTGCTATAACCATTTGTGCTGCATTGAAGAGCCAAAATAACTGTTACACAACACATTCGCTGTGGTGAACATAACACAAGCCATTTGTCTCTCTGTTTCTCTGCCAGTTGTTTGGGGCATTGCTGCGAGGCTGCTGCGCTGACCTCTCCTACCTGAACCTGTCCAAGAACTCCTTCTCTCACAGGTGGGAGTTCACCTTGAGTGTAAATCCTTCTTAAGGCGAAGGGAAAAAAAACAAACAAGCAACACATTTGTTTTCTTCTTCTGACTCAGCCAAACAGCTCTGGAGGAATTCCAGTCAGGAGGCGTGCAACAAAGCGAGCATCATCATTTATTTTCTGCTGTAGATTAGTGTTTAGCCCTGGACCTCACTGACAGAATTAGCGGGCACGCTCGTCTCCCCCCTCCCCCTCCCTCCCTCATTTGTTCTGGCTCACTGCATGTGTATGTGGGTCTGTG
Organism: Amniataba percoides; assembly: GCA_037176925.1. Lineage (NCBI taxonomy): Eukaryota > Metazoa > Chordata > Actinopteri > Centrarchiformes > Terapontidae > Amniataba > Amniataba percoides. The sequence continues at coordinate 18,829,053 of JBAJHX010000062.1, forward strand.
TGTGTGCAGAATTGTGTTTACATCTTTCTTTAATGTACACGTGTCTCTGTTTGCTAACAAGTTTTCCATCTGTCAAGTACTTGTTTTCATGCCCACAAGTCTTTTTTTTACGTGACACAATATGCATGCGTGGGCGTACGTGTGTGTCTGTGTTTACTTTGCTAGCAGGCAGAAGCGGCTCCGGCTCTCATCATGTCGTGTCCCCCAGGAGCCCGTGAGCTCCCCTGCTCAGCATATTACATTACAGAATTACAGAGAAAGAAGTTGCTGAAAAATGAGACTAATTTTAGACGGGAATTGTTCTTCCAATCCCCAGGCTCTCCTGCCTGCATTTATTTTTCTCTCTGTCTTTTTTCTTTGTACCTACTGTATCTCTCAATCTCATCTTTTACTTTTTTGCATCTGTCTCGCTGCACCTCTTATTCGCTATTTTTCACCTTCGTTCATTCTTAGGATGTGAATTCTTTTGAACATCCCACTCTCTCACCCCCCTACCCGTCCCTTCCTTTTACTGGAGATGTCCACACTCCATCCACCTTTTCTGTCTGGTTTTTATCTCTCCCTGTTTTCTTCATTTCTTGCATACTTTTCTTTTTTTGCTCAATCATCTTTCCTTCCTTCCTCCTCATTCTCCACTTATTTCCTTCTCCTCTTCCTCTGTGTGTCACTACCTCTCTACCTCCTCCACCTTCCATCCCCTTTACCAGCACTCCTTCTCCTCACATCTTTCCCCCTCCCCTCTGCTCCCCTCCTCACTCTGTTCATAGTTCATCCAGCCTCCTGCTGGTCACGGGTCTTCTGGTATTAAACGCACGCTGGCTCAGTGCTGCCGGTCAGACGGCTGCGGTGTTGTGGTGACAACACGGAGTCACAAAGCTGAACTGAGCTGATAAGAACCTCCCGGCTGCCGCTCATAAATATGGAACAGACTGCCTCAGACCCCCTCACCCATCACACACACACACACACACACACCAGATTTACACACATACACACACACAGATGTGGCACTCTGGAGAAACAATGAGCTGTCCATGTAGATACAGTTACACACATACATACGCGTGATAACAAGTTGCTGATACAGCTCTCTGGAGAATGTTTCGTCAGAGAGACGGTGACACTGTATCTGCTTATGCGACAGAAGCCATTCTGTATCTGCGGAGTCCTGACAGGCTCTATGCTAATCATTACAAATGGGTCAAAGAAGAGCTGGTCTTCCAAACACTGGGAGGTTATCACAATAGCGATGACAGAGGCTTGTAATGCTTCTGCCTGGTTTTCCCTCGCTTTTTTCCCCCTTCATTTCCCTCATCTTCATGTCTTCATCTTGGTCTTTTTTTTGTGCCTCCTGCAATTCTTCACTCCCTCATGACCTTTCCATTTTTAGCACATCATGACTTAATTTACTCCTACATTTTTCCTTTTGAGTCTTTTTTATCTCACATTTTCTTTTATTCTTTTCCCCTCGCTACATGCAGTTTTATCTTTAACCAAGTTAACATGGTTTTATCTGTGTGGGGTGAATGTTGGGGCATTAGGAAAGACATGCAACCCAGTCAGCCATGCATTTGCTTAATGAAAAATTGATAATGCTGTAGTTCAAGGAATAGCGTGTGTGTGTGGGTGTGTGTTTTTGTATATGCAGTGAAATTAACTCCCGCCCAAAGCTAAATATGGCTGGTATTATTGTGAAGTTACAAGCCAACTCGGCAAGTCTTAAATCGAATTCTGATGGCCTTTTTTGTAACAGTGCAATCATAACAATCAGCATAAAGCACTGGGTCATGTGCACAAGGACAATAAGGGCTTATCCTCGGTGCAGTATGCACAAAGGAATTCTGTGGAGCGGAATAGAAATTGGAGGGGTGAAGTGATTATTCATTATATTCTCAGCCAGTCACATTACTGCCTTCATACCTATTAAACAGCTGTGCCAAACACATGGGCACATGACAAAGTTGGCTCAGTAATCAGAGAGGAGAGTGCAGAGCAGATTTCAGTTATGATGTCCTAGAGCTTCACACGTAATACAAATATGCTGCCAAAAGCAGGTGATATGCCATTTTTTCTGAATTCACAGTAGTGAAAGTCAGATCATGTTCATATTTTACTGATGTGTAATGATGTGGGCTTTTATTTGGAAAGCAAAATTAATACAACTCTGTGTTAAGTAAACAGGTTCTTTTTAATAAAATGGTCCTAATAATGTAAATTAGGACAGCTAAATAGTGTACATCGGCTGAAGAGAAAGAACATGATCTGAAGCAAACTGTATATTTGAAATGTATTTTCATGTATCAACTGAAGTACGAAACATTAGACTTAGATATAGTTTTTGAGTGTATAAAATTCAGCAGCAATTTTGTGAATTAGCAATGGTGCAGTGGTAAACAGTAAAATACAGTTTATACTGTAGTTTAGACAGTATTTTAATTGTCAGCAGGATTTAAAGTAGCAAAGGTCAGTCTGTCTGTGATATAACAGTTATCCTTATTATTATCCCAGTGTACACAGAAATAGACTACACAAACAATGAGGTCATTTATTTGGCTCTGGTGGTGCTTTAGGTATAATAATGCTGGTCTGACGGTCACCTAAGTGGTTGCTCCACCACTCTAGACTGAAATATCTCAGGAACTACTGCATAGATAGTTTTTAATGTTGTACAGACATCCACAGTTTCTGGAGGGTGAAGCCTGCTAACTTAAGTGATCCCAGGACTCTTCTTATGCCACCAGGAGATTACCATTTTGACTTTGTCAGTTACATTTTATGATAAATTATCTACAAAATCAGCATTTCCATCAGCTACTGATATTTTTGTATTTAGGGCTGATTAGCTACAGTCAGGGCGTTTTTACGCTGCATTATGATGGTAATTACTATGAACGTTACGGCTGCTAAAACAGAGTATTTTTTGTGGTCATCATGAGAGCGTTAGCATGCTGACATGGCATTTAGCTCAAAGCACTGTAGACAGTGCTCATTACAATATTTTTCTTAATAATTACAAATTACTCCATTACTCTATGATATGTAGCTTTTCAATTGAGGGAAAATTATTTACATGCTCAAATCTGATGTGAACTGCTGCTGTGGCAGAAGAGTATCATCAAAGTAAAAGTGAAGAAAACGTGTTGCAGATGTTTTGACATGTGACAGCAGAAAACACACAGCTGCAGTTAGTGACATTAATGACTGACTGACGCTCCATTTATAGAAGTGAGCCCTCATTATTGAAATGAGTTACACCTGAGCTTTTCCTGCACTAGTCAGATAATCTGCCGTGAAAAGGATTTACAGGAAATTGTACTGCCATAACATGGAAATCTGAAAAGAACTTGGCGGTGTGGTTACTTAGGGATTGTATGGAATAACTAAATTGACAATACTCATATTATCTGTGTTATTAAAAGTGCTGCATCACTGAAACAATGCGTGTTGTTTATCAGGATGAGGGTGAAAAAATAGGGCAGTAAGGAAAGGCTTCTGTACTGCACAAACAAACAACACATCAGCTGCCTGAAGAGAGGTAGCAGTTAATCTTTTCCCCCCCAAAAAAACAACGTCATCTTTCCAGAAAGATGAATTCATCGTGCCTCCCCCTTTTTCTCTCTCTCTCGCTTGCTGTCTCTCTCTCCTCCTCCCCAGTCTCTCATCACTTCTCCTGCTGTCTCTAGACCCCCCCTTCCTCATCCTCCCCTGTGGTGAATTATTTGTGCAGCGGGAGCTGAAATGGCAGATTGGCTGCTTTGACAAGTTCTAAACACAGATCTGAACCAGAGTACTACATCCATCCTGTGTAAGCAGAGGAGAGCCCCCCTGATGTATTATGGCTCAAAGGGATGTCGTACATACGCGCAGTCATATTCTCCGTCCTTCCTCTGATGACAGGCTAATGCACTGTGTATGCCAAGCAGATGGTTGGATAATTGGTCAATGTTACCTTTTTAACTGGTGGCAGTAATTAATGCCAACTTCAGCCTTTCACACTGTCTGGCTGATATAATACTGACCTAAATGTCACAGCCGGCATCTGTCTGCTTCAGCCTGCCTTCTCTCCCTTTCTCTCTCGCTCCTGTTGTTCCATTTGTCACTTGTCGCTTTCTATCAGCATATCAAGTCCTTCTGTCAACCTCTGTCGTCTCTCTATCCGTCTCATGCGTGTTCTCGTTGTTCTCTTTCTTCCTTTCATTTTCTCTCTGTCTAACTGCCTGATTGGGATCCATCTTTAATGTTCGCGCTCTGTGTCGCTTTTCCTTCCCCTTCCTCCACACTTTAAAGTCCTTCTTTTCTTTGCTTCACTGTTTCTTTTCCAGGAAAGCGAGAGATTCCCTGCCAACTTTCCGCCAGTTCTTCAGCTCAGCATTCAGCCTGACCCATGTCAGCCTGAGCTCGATCAAAGTCCCTCCCGATTCACTGAGGTGAGTCACTGTCATGGGCAAGGATTCAAAGCGACCTTTGAAACGGAACAAGCATCTTAAGCATGTGGAAGGTGCAAATTTCTTGTACAGTCTGAACTGCAGACAGGTGAAACGGGAGCAGGTGTATCTTACAATAACCTTATTCTGTTTGATCCTGTTTGCATATGTCATTACTAGGCTTATCAGATTACAAATAGATGTGCGTAAAGGAATAAAGTTAACATGCACCCAAACTATATTAATACATCATCCTCCAGATGACCTTGGGAGGTGACAATAGATGCATATGTCCATGCTATTTATAAAATCCATCCTTTTAATTCAGATATAAATAAGTGCAAAGTAAACAAATCAATCCAAGAAGCACATCAAAACAAACATTCAAAAAAGCACAGTCGCTTTACTTTACGTGTGTTTTTTTTTTTTTAAAGGCCAGCTTTGACAGTAGAAGTGACCTGTAAGTAAGATCTGCATTTTCAGTTCAAGTTCAAAAAATCAATTTCAGCCCCAGATGCAATTTTAACAACACTGAGGAATTAAATATGAACAGAGTGTGATCTGTATAAATATATATACAATTTAAATTTGGCTAAAAGGAGCACTGGTATCAGGTTTGTTATCAGTATGAGCAGTATTTTAAATTAGCATCGGAATTGGTACTGAGGGGTAAAAAGCTGGATTGATACATCCCTATTGACAGTGCAGTGAGTGATCAGTGAACCCAAAGTACTCATTTGGTAAACAAATCTTCTGATGGTGTGTATTACATGTCTGTAGTTCTAATACTGTGAACTTGTTATTGAACAAGCCAAGATGGAAAATATGTTACGATATGATTTGTTAAAAGAATAAAAATGGCTAAACTCAGTTGCTATAAAAACCCTAATTAGAACATTATAGGTATATTATAAAAGGCTTGGAATAATGAGACAGTGAATGTAGTATTTTATTGATGTATTACAATATGTCTCCGAGCATTTCAATAGTGAATGCCACACACAGTAGGAGTAAATGAAATCCATAAAATAATCCAATTAGGAAATAAAATACTGTAAATGAGCCAATATATGGAGGTGTAGGAGACGTGTTTCCTTATTTCTGATAGTGGAGGCCGTGTTTTCTCTCAGATAACAGCCCTGCAGATGAATGTTGACATAGATGTGGAGAATGCTGGTGAAGTGAAACAGATGAAAAATAAGACTTTACTCATAATATGGACCTTGAACATCATGACTCTGTGTCAACAACCATTTGTACACCTGATGATTTTTAATCTAAGAGTGGTGAAGAATCGATTCTCATTGGGGAGCTGCCTGAATCGCTCACAGATTTTTCTTTAGGAAACAGCTACAGAGGTGATTTATTGTTTAGTAATTCACATGTATTCAGTGGACTGTAGGTGAACCTTTCTGTAACGCATAGCTGATACACAGTGGCCTTGAGAGAAGAGAGGTGTACCTCACCATCAGTACAAGCACAACCACTCGGCATACAGTGCATGTAATTTTTATTGTGTCAGGCCTGAATGCTAGAATTATTCTTACCATATGGAGTGCAGTTTGCGTCCAGACCATGAGTGAGATTTAATCGTCAAAGCTCGCGTTAGGTTTCAAATGCTTTTCCCCTGTGTTGGCTGCCGTCCACCTTGCTGCTGACGCGTCTTTGTGCAGGACTCTGTATCCTCACCAGCTTCAGGTGATCTTTTGCAAAACCAGCTCAGAGAGAGGCAGAGCAAAAGAGCGAGTTCCCCTATGGGGATAAATGGAGAACTGCTATATTACAGTTTCTCGGTTAGGTGTGGAGCCTGCTGTTAGCATCTCATAGCCAAGAAACACAATCAATAGTGGAGTATACAAAGCAAACTGGCAGCAGTTGAGATGATTATGTGCTGCATGTTGGATCTTCGCCAACACGGACAGAGCAGACTCCCCACTTAGCACTTCTCCTCATTACCTCCTCATGGTGCATAACTCTTAAATGTGTATTCATTGCACAAGAACAACCTCCAGCAGAGCCTTGATGTGCAAATGCAGTTTTCTTTCTCTATCCAGCTGGGCTTTGTGTGTATGTGCGTACGTGAGCAACAATTGGCCACTTCTCTTGAATAAATGTTGAAGGTTTTTAAGGTGATTTCTGGTGGGGAGTTGGTGAGCTATGAACCCTTTTTTAAGCTACTTTTCTCTAAATCCTTTAAGACAGCTCCAGAACTTTTAGGTGTGAAAAAGAGAAGGATGGAGCAGTAGGGAGGGTCAGATGATCTGTTTAGGTTGTTAGAAAAAGGAAAGAAGCCATTGGATTTGTGTGGGACTGATCTTTTTCTTTTCTTTTTTTTTTGCCTTGCATCTATTAATTACCCTGTTTCAACCCTGTTTCTTCTTATCCACCTATCATCCTGTTCCCTCCTCTTTCTCCATATCTTCTGTTCCACTCTATTCTTCCTCCTCCCATCTCTCTCTCCCTCCACCTGTTCTGCCTCTCTTTCTCTACCCTGCCTGTGTTTTCCCTCAGGGCTCTGTTCCTAGGTCTGTCCAATAACCCTCATATCACCGATTTACACCTGGACATCAGCAGCTGTGAGGTATGCTCTG
>JBAJHX010000062.1:18844587-18864336 GCA_037176925.1 Amniataba percoides
GGGGTCTCATTGTTCTGGTTTTCCATCTTACAACCTTACTGTTTTGGTTTGCTCTCACAGCTCTCACCCGTGTTGTCTGTTTTCAGAAAAAAAAAAAAAAAAGCTCTGATAAACCCACTGTATGCCCGGCATCAAAGACGGAGACATAGTTAGCAGCTATCTGTTGAACATAGTGGAGCACATAAAAGCTAAAGAGCCAGATATTTCCCTCAGGAGCTGCTGGAGACCAGAGTCTGCTGGATGTGTTATATAAGCAAATGTTTGCTAGCAAGCTCACAATATCAGCTTAAAAGATGTGAGTGAGTGTTGTTGGTGCCACCAAATAATCCAACAATCTGTGTATGCAGGCTTTAACACAACTTTGAAGTACTTATATTGTGTTTACATTTTAAGAAAAGATAATATCTTTGCCATATTACAGTGGAAATACTGTAGATGTTACTCTATTACATTTACGTGATGGACACTGACTTTATTAACAGATAATTAGTCATTTACCTTTGTCAGTCTCTTGATCAGAAACATTGGTTGCCTGTTGTGGCTGGCTGATGAGTCATTAATAGTTCAGTCATGGATAGTTTGATTAAAGCAGATTAACACATAAATCATTAGGTCGACAGTGATGTTAAAGTTCCAATTACATGTTAATACAATCAATGACTCCGGAAACTTCAAACCCACGTGGGATATGTTGCTATGACAACACAGACCCAAGGGCACACTATGAAGGAACAGTAACAAAGGAGTCCCACAACTATAAACTTTTATTAGACCAGGATGAGCCCTCAAAACCAGAACTGAGAACACAACAAAGCAGTTCCACCAAGTTCAGCCCAACAGGAAACCAAATGAAAAGTAAATTCTGTTCCATTCCATGGCATTACGCCTTTAAGTGTTACATAGTTACTAGTCACTTGAATTAAGCACATTCATAGGTTTATGGTGAAAAATCTCATAAATCTGTATGTTTCACCTCTAATAGTAGAAAAGTCACCTTCTGTTGACTCTTGTTAGGCTAATGAATCACACATAAAGAGGAGGCTCAGATGGAGCTGTGTTCTCTATCAGGACTTGTTTTTCTCTTCTCTGACCAAACCGAGCCAGACGGAAGGCAGCATCTGAATCAGGAAATTTAAAGAGCCATGACAAAAGTGAGGTAATAATAAGTGTTTAATAAGTGTACAGATCTCTCACTTTCTAATAAGCCAACAGCTCATCTTTGTAGAGCTTCAACCTGGCAACACAAATGTATTCTTCTTTATGGCTTTTAAATGCCAATAATGTATGAATTAAAATAAATTATTACAAAACAGTCCTAGTTTGATAAACAAAATATATGATCAGGTGATAAAATATAATGATTTCATTATCGATTAAAACACCCAGCAGTTGTGAAGCTCCATCTTAACCTGCTGCTATGTGAAACTACAACCTACACATTGATTATAAAAATCCAAGAAAATAATCGGAACAGAGACATTTTGAGTGCTTTCTTTTGAAACTGTATCCTTCCTTTACTGATTTTAGACTCTTCTTTTCCCCCGCCTGTGTGTGTGTGTGTGTGTGTGTGTGTGTGCGTGCGTGTGTGTGTGTGCGTGTGTCTGTGTGTGTGTGCGACAGCTGTATCCCTCTCTGTGTGAGCTGGCCCATGTCTTGTCAGTGGACGGCCCCGTCAAACAGCGGCTGGACACTCTGGCTGGAGAGCTGGCCAAGGCTGCTGACAAAGAGCTGCAGGTAGGTTGGAGGTGGAGTCGGTCAGTGATTGCAGAGAGGTCCGCTCCCTGATGCATCCGTATTTTAAACAGTGGTGGAGTTCTGGAACAGTTGCATTTAAATTGCCCATTAATACCGCGGGACTGTGTGTATGCGGTGCAGGTATGCTGACTTCAAAAGAAATGCAGCATTTAAATTCACAGGGAAGGAACAGTTTAACATTTTTTTAGTTCCGTTCCCATTGGGATTCAGTTGCAAGGCGTCGTCGAATGATAAAAAAGCAGCACACCCTGGGGAGGAATCTGGGATACTTTGAATTGAATTTTAACTTACTTGAGCACAATTTACATTTCTGTTTGTGCTTTCCAATTTTGCTGTTATGCACAAGGATACCTTTCTAATTTGCAAAGGTCAAGGCCAATTAAGTTGCAAAAATATCAGCTGGGGAATTTTCACTTTTGTGTTTACATGTTCATGTTCGTGTGCAAATCAACTCCAGCTTGTTTGAAGTGGTGAAGTGTGAAGAAATGATGTGAACTAATTATATGAATTGTTCTTAGGCGGTACACGGATGAATTGACTGATTCAGTGCACATAAATAAAACAAAAACTCGACCTAAAGGAGCAGGCTAGCAGTCTAATGAAGCAGATAAAAGAAACCACTGTGCACAAATGATTCCATGCTTTGCCAACATGAGATGACAACATATATATTGAGAATTTCTTGAAGGTGTGTAATGTGTGTGATGCTTGTCTGGGTTCAATCATGTGCAGGTGGTGGTGGACTCTATGGTATCTCTGTGCCGCGAGTTGTGTCCGATGTCCTGCTCGGCCGCTGAGAGACTCAGCCCGCCTCTCTCGTCCATCTCGGAGCAAGTTTCGATCCCTCGCTCCGCCATCCGCAACGCCCTCATGGAGAGAGCGGCCGAGGATATAAACAGAGCCCTGGAGTAAGGAAGAGAGCCGGTGAAGCATTTCAAGTCGAGCCAAGAACTTCAGCTTAACATACTGATTTAATTGTTACTCCGTTGTCCTTCGCTTTCCACTTTTCAGGGAGGTGAAGTTATCTGTGGTCTCCTATCTGACCAACTCCATTGTGGATCAGATTCTACAAGAGCTGTACACCACTCATAAAACCCTGGTACTGGTAATATCAATTTACTGCATGACTTCTTTGTAGAAATGTAGAAAAACAAAGTGTTGTTTCCGTGTTAAAAGCTGAAATCTGTAACGTAAGGATGAAGTGTGGGAGTGTAAAAAAATGTGAAATGTTTTGCATCAGACTAATGTTACCATATACTATATATGTTATTTATGGTTGAATAGAATGGTAGTGGCATTGGTTTCTAACCAAACAAGCATTATTCACATTTCTTCATGTTATGTTTCACCACATAAGACTGTAATGGTAGATCATCACAGTATGTACAACACAAAATATTACAGATTTCAGCTTTAAATTCTGGTTATGCTTTTTTTGTAATGATTTTAAAAGGAATGGTTCAACATTTTGGGAAATTGAGTTTTTCACCTTCTTGCCAACAGTTAGATGACAAGGTTAATACCAAACTCTTGTCTGTCTACTAAATATGTAGCTGGAGCCAGAAGATGATAGCTTGGCATACAGACTGAGCAGAGCTCTGTCAAAAGGTTAAAAGAAATCTGCCTACCAGTGCCTGCAAAGCTTGCTAATTTCCAAAAACAAAGTTTAAAAATGACAAGTTGCAGTTTCAGGGGGAGGTTTTGTGCCAGATTTGCTGGTGCTGGTTACCCGACAGCCTCACAGTGATGACAAGCCATCTAACTCTCAACTAAAATTGCCCAAAGTTTTTTCAGACACACACACATACACATAGATGTAGATATATATAGATACATATATATATACAAATTAAGAGAAGTTAGAGTTTGAATCTTACTATACAATACAAAGTCTTAATTCTAAGTGATTGACAGGAAGATGTTGAATGATTCTAATATAGCAATTTCTTCTTACTGTGTGTATATAAATTATGTTTGATTGCAGCTTTAACAACATCATTCAATACTGTGTTCACGTACTGATTTCTGTTTATGTGCGGTGTAATGTTTTCATTGTGTGAGTCAGTGTTTTTCTCTAGTAAGATGAGTCATGGATCCACTGAAAAACTCAAATATGAATTTTTTAAGTATGTTATCCTCCTGTCATATTCTTAACTACGGCATACTTCAGTGAGCTGAAAAGTCTGTTTATTACAGATAGCATGCATCCTCAATAAAATGTTGCCAGGTAAGTACAACTGGGCCTCCAGCCACATCAGCGTTTTGAATCGGAGTGTCCAAAAATCAGAAGTCAACGCTGAACAAATTGCTTCTAAGAGACGATTTAGTGAGTTCAGAAACAGCAGCAAAGCACCACTAGTTGTTGCACTTTCAAATGTTCAGATGCTCATTGTTGGTTTGTATTCTTGCTGAACGTCAACCAACTATAGAAAGTCTTTTATAGAGACTTTCTGCAGCGTGGAGGAGCCATTAAAATCTGATATGTGTTGAAAGTTTGCAATACAGATATTCCAGGCAGTCAAAGGGCATGTGTGTATTTAATGTTTTCTATCTTTTAGGGGTTGAAGGCCAGAGCAATTTAAGCTGATTTATGTCATTACAATATCAGGATGAAAGACTAGAAGGATAGAGCAGCTTTTGTAGGGGAATATTGCACTCAGAGACAACATGACAACAAGATTTGAGTCAGTTAAGGCAGTGATTAGAGCCTGCCGGTTCTCCCCTCCATGAAATTAAATTGTTTAAAATGAAGGCAGTGGAAAAGGAGGGAAAAAATAGACTTCTGGCAATAACACTGCCTGGCCTACTCTGCTTTGCATTCCCTTCACTGCCTTTACCGTTACATCTCATTTTGCTCTCTCTGTTTTGCTGCAGTGCCAGTTTGTCCTCTATCATGCCTCACTCCACTTTGATAATGAAAATATTGTATTTTATTTGTATTCTTCGTGGGTTTTTCAAAACTACCGCAAAGTACCCGTCGCTTTGTTTGTGAGCTTCTTGGGTACAAGGGCGGACACACTCCTCCTCTGAGATCATGCTGAGAGATTTTGATCCAGGTGCCTGTTTGTGTGTGTGTGTGTGTGTGTGTGTGTGTGTTCATGCGTGTGTTTGATGTGTGTGTTGCATCAGCTGCGGCAGGTGTCTCAGGCAAAGCGCTGGGATGACGTTGGGACGGGCAGACGCACTGTCAGACAGTCGAGAATAATTGAGTCTCTCGACTTTCCTGATGAAGAGTTTGGCGTCAACCTGGGAATAGTAAGTGTCTGAAGACATGCTGAGAATATCTGTGTCTGGCTAGTTTTATTCCAGAGGTCTCAGTACGTGTATGATGATTAGCATTAATGTAGTTACAGTTACTTAATAAATGAATTAGTTGATTTGCACCAAATGAACATTTTTTACTTGATTTTCAAGTCATTCCTACAACATGAGTGAAAAGCTTTCACCAGTTTCAGCTCCTGAAATAGCGGTAGCTGCCCCCGGAGCCATAGATTGGATATGATTGGATTTTGGGAACAAAGTGAGCTATTTGTCTCCTTGGGCTGAGGAACCTGAGTTGAACATTTTTCCCCATCTTGTGACCCTTCTGTGTCGCTCTCCTTGTCTGTCTGTGTTGATGTATTTGGATATACGTTTGAAATAAAGAAACCGCTCATCAAACTTTTATCTCCTTTTACAAAAGGACACGATGGCTATTAAGAAGCGGAGCTCCAGAACTAGAAGAATCCGTCCAGTCTCAACCAGACTGAGTGAGTTGCCTCCACTTGCAATTAATTTCTCTTAAGCACTCATATATTTTGATATTTACAGTTCTAGCAGGGTCATGGTCACCTGCTTGTGATAAAATAACAAAGGACTGCATTTTTTCAGCCTGCAATGTGCAGCTTACCGTGATCAACTGAGTCATCATGTCTTTAAATATTTAAGCTGTCTTTGACTTGCTGATGCTTGTGCTAATTCTTCTGTTAATAGTAACTGTGTTATTAGCAAGTGTATTTCATTTTGCATGCAATATCTTAGAATTAACCCTTTATAGCATGGCCATTTCTCTGCTAATACCCCCAGGCCAAACCTTTGGTAATGGTGTAAGAACGGCAGTTGCTCCTCCATTTTCCTCCATTTTCTGCCTCACAAGACAACTGCTGTAGCTGTGGGCTTTCAATCTTTTTTTGACTCGAAATTATTGTATAAATAACTTGTGCTGTCCTCTCTTGGGACACAATGTCTCCACCTAGTTTAAAGTTTTGACTTTTGACTGTAAACACCAGTGTTCTGGAAGAGCGGAATATAGTGGCTCTTAAAGGTTTTTGTTTTTGCTCTCATATGAGTTTAAGAAAAAAGTCATTTAATTTAATTTCTTCATTTCTCAATTACAACTAACCCCTAACCCTCTTTATAATTGAAATGAAAGAGGACATACACATAATAACACATTATTATGCAGGGTTACAGTAGATGAAACTGTAAAGTGACGTTAAAATCATTCATATTTTGTCCTTTCCCATCTTGTCACAGGCCTGGGTGATGAGCCCAGTCCCTCTCCTACCCCGTCTGCTCCACCACACTCGGCTCCCCTCACACACTCTGCGTCGTGGGAGTGTCTTTCCACGCTCCCCACCAATGGCTCACCCTTGCGTCACGTGACCCACGTCAGGCCGCGCCCCCCGCGGAGACACCGAGCAGGTCACCCTCCCCCTGAGTCTGTAAGTTTCTGGCAAACAGCATGGCAGTGACCTCTGACGTTATTATGAGCTTCAGTTGGCAGGAGTCACCTTTCCCTTTGAGCTCATTGTGATGGAAAACTCTAAACTCTGTTTCCCCCCATGAGCCAATATATAAGACGTATGTACTTGTCTAATTCTAACACAGCTAGCGCTTTTTAAAAATGGTACCTTGACCTTTTTGATGGCACCTAGAAGGTAAAGGAGTTTTTATTATGCTAGTGACACCTTTGTATATGCTTATATGGCCTGTGCGTAATTTCATACAGCAGCAGGACGTTCAGGTCATGTATTTCCACAAAAGAGCTCAGAGGGGGGTGTAGAGGTGAGAAAGTAAACCTGACATGTATACATAGTTTTGAGGTGTTTTTTATCTCTTGACTGCATTGTGTGAACTTTTGTTATTCATCTTGTTTTCCATGCCAGTGGCACTTTCCAAAAATAAGTTCCTTTTCAAGTAGGGAGCTGTCACATGTGTCTCTGTGACTCAAATGTTAATCATGCACCATCTCCCAGGGGCCGCGGGGCAGCCTCTAACTTAGCGGCTTGTTTGTTTTGAGACTTTGTAAAAGCTTTTTCTAAATCGGTACAAACTCGGTTAGGGCAGCACGATGAGGAGTTGTTTTACAAACAGACTTCTGTTGGCAGTGCGTTCTGTTTTGCCAGCCAGCCATTTGAAACGATGATACCTTTTGTCAGCCTTTCAACTTTTTGTCGACATGGCAGATTGATCATTGTTATCCTGTTATTCTATCTGTTTCCTGTTGTGTGTGTGTGTGTGTAGCATTGCTCAGAGAACGGAGGAGTCAATATGCTGGAGGATGGACTGCCTGATTTCTACAGCAAGAGAGTTCTCCCCGACAGGTAGTTCACAGAATCACTTTTATTTTTGTGCAGTCATTAAATAATGCAGTAGATATGTGATTACCTCAGTGGCCCCTGAGGACAACACACTTGCAAGAGTGAAAGCACAAACATTAAAAGAACTAGACTCTCAATCTGCTGGATCAGTAAAACCTGATATTTTATTCTGTGGCATGTTATAGGAGTGAATTCAACCAGACATGTTGGAGCTTAATCTTGTAAATATTTGAGATAGTTCTCATTATAATGGATAATTATCTCTTAATGATGAGAAAACTATATCATAATTACATAAGAGAGTTAACTGATAATCTGATTCTTTGGTTATTTTTCAAAACAATGCGTATGACAGAAATCTGGGGCTGGTAGACTAATAAAGCAACGTTAAAGCACCTAGAATGAACATTTTCATATCAAAGATGGATCAAAAGAAAACATGTATGTCTAATAGAATCACTTTAATAAAATCACAGTGAAAAATCACATCGCTAAACTCTGCATCTACCCTCAGCTCTATGGAGCATTTTAGTGTCTCTCAGCACATTACATCGGTTTTGAATTCACAACTTTATTTATGTGCTTGTGTGTGTTTTCATTTACTCTCATCAGTAAGGAAATACACTGAACAAACTGAACTCCAATTCAGGTTTCCAAGTCAAGCTAAGGTGATAATAAGCTCCTGTGCTGCCCTCAAACAGGACAAAAATCACTTACCTTAGGTTTAAGTCACTGATGTGTTCTTTAGCTTAAGTATTATAACTTAACAAGTTATTAACAATACCTAAAGAGCTTGTGGTAATGTTGACGTAAAGTACGAACACTGCCACACAGATTAATCAGTTACTGGATCGATTAATCGCTAACACTTTACCCAAAACCATGTCACCACAGCCCGCCTCCTTAATTTGTGATAGGCTTTTTTTAATTGTGGGAGAGATTGCACAATTATCATATATAGATTTCCTGATTATGGCAATATTTCCTCATAATTACATAGTTGTTTTTTCCCTCTTGGGAATTTGATGTTCCTCAAAAGTTTATCAGTATAATGAAAATGGTAAATGGAAATATTATCAGTGTTCCACCACATTGCATTGGGTCATTTCATACATTTCATCAAAATAATCAAAGTCAATGATGCAAATCATGTTGCTGCTTAATGAGTATCTGAATGCATCAGAGTCACTGTGTATGGAGATGTGAACTAAACTGGTGTTAGTGGGCAAGATGCATGGTCTTCTTGTAGAGTACATCTGTTCTGGACACAGAATAAAATAACACATATCAAGCTGCTGCACCAGAAATAGCAAACAATTAATAAGCAGTGACATAATACATGTATATTCCTCCTGTGCGCTAATTACAGTTTATACTACATGCATTAAAAACAGGCCTAATAAATGTCCTTCCTCATATTGCTTTTGTACTCTAATGTAATGGTTTCAGTGATGAATGAACAACATGCTCCTGAAGGACTTGGGCACAGATGTAGTGGAGAGCCTCCATTTGCACTGAATGGAGGCCTAATTTGCTGTTTGTTCAGTAACAACAGAACATATTCTGTTGTATAAAATAAATCATCTTGTTTACAGCACAGTCCAGCCTTATGTTCATTAACTCATTTTCTTCGGAAGTGTACAGTGGTCACGCAGAATTATCTCTGAGCTTCCTCTGTATTTGGGAGAGGGCTGACTCACCGCCTGTTACAGATCTTTCCCACAAATCTGTTTGCTTTCATTAAAATAAACTGAAGTAACCCACAATAAAGTAATTGTCATCAGTGGCGCAGCAAACTGAGTATGCTGCAACACAATGGTCATAGTCAAGTGGCTGTAATCAATATTTCTGTATAAACAACATGACTTAATTACTGTGTGAGGTCACTTGACGTGGGCTGTGAGCATGGTCGAACATTTAGCAGCTAAAGTAGGTGACCAAATAAATGAGTCATTGTATTCTTAATGCAGCACTTCATCACAGTCTCGGTAAATTCAGTTTAAAGATGTCACCAAAATACGATCTGTCCTAAACATATGTTTAAGCATTTCTGTTCTCTGCTAATAACCTACATTTATAAGGCTAATGTGAGAAATGTATAACAGAAGTTTTGCCCAGCAACCGGAGCTCCACCTTCAGCTTCAGCTACACTGTCCATAGCAAACTACATTTGAAAAGTCATTTAATGTAAATTGAATTCGATGTATTAAAGCTCAGTTTTTAAGTTTTGTATTTGTTAGAAACTTCATGTATTTTGTTACATCATAGTATGTAAGGAACTTACCCATTGCTCAGACATTTGCATCTCAAACTGCAGTATGACTGACTATTTTCGGACATTGTAGTTACAAGGTTTCATGACAGTGTGTGCATATTATTCACCAGCAGTGCGTGAAAAAGATTCGTTGAGGGAGCATAAACTTTGCCTTCTGTCAGATAAATTAAACCATCCGTACAGGCCAGAATGAACAAATTTTAGTCTGTTATTTTCAAATGGTTCATTAGCGTCAGGGACACTTACAGTGTAGTCATCTGTTAACATCCCATGAGTAATGCAGAATATATACTGGTCAATAATGATTCATGGGTAATTGTATTAACATTGCATTTACACTGAAATGACCTCTAACTCTACTGAATCTGTCACTGTCTGTACCCATCTATTCTTTTACTCTGTTGTCTTTCTTCCCAGTAACCTCTCTCATTTCTCCTCCTCCTTTCTCCCCCTCAGTCAGCTGTCATCCCTCCATCAGGCCCAGTCACTGCGGAGAAAGAAAAGGCGTAGCGTGTTGTCCATTTTCTCCGGCTTCCGCAAGAACCGCAACTCCACCATCTCTAATCAGGACTCCGAGTAAGTATGCAGCTCAGGGGCTGAGTTGAAGGAGGGGCTGAAAGCAGCATTTAAGTGCACAGACCCGGAGAATAAGATGGCTGTTAAATTAATCCAGCGCTGCGCATTAACGTCACTTCATAACTTCATAAATATTTTAATGGAAGAAAATATTTCGCTGTCTCTAACTGTTTTGCTTTGCTTTGAATTATGGCACTGCATACTTTGAGCAGCTGTTACATAACAGCACCATTGTTAAAAAGTAGTATTGTTAGTATTGCATGAAAAGTACACAGAGGCAAATTTGTTTTCAAAAATGAATTGCACAGATTAATAGATGAGGGGAGAGAATAGCACTCACTTGGCACTCACCATTAAAAAGAGTTAGAGTTATTCAAAATGGAGGAGAAAGGGGCACTCACTGAGAGTTACTGTGTGTGCCTCAGCTGACTGAAGTGCTTACAAATTCAACTTAAAGGCAAAAAACCTGGTGATGCAATCGCCTCTGCTGGTTAACAACCATGCTGCGGCACAGGCGTTACTGTCACACAGAGGCCAAGTTTTACAGCAGCTTGCAGCGGCCTGAAAGAGAGGCATAAAAGAACAGATGACTCATCTTTTAAAGGCAGCTATAGAAAGAAGTGGCTTTTTAAAAACAGTTGACTGTGTGTTGTAGTGATTTACCTCCAGATTGTTGCTAAGCAATCAAAGAGATTGTTTCAGCTTTCACTTGGCCGCATCCGTTTGTTTTGTCTTTTTACAACAGCACGGTGTGTGGAAAGTGTAACAGCACCTGGCTTAAGATGTGTTCATTAACAACATTTTCAGTGGTGACATAGGAATTACATACTTGTGCTGCACAATGCATTGTTAATTCATTATTTGAATTTATTAATAATATATGCAGTCTGTTAATGTATAATAGGATGATGAGTTCATTTAAGAGCGAAGTTGATCACCCTGTCTGTCCACGCCAGCAGCGCCTCAGAGAACGTCTACTCGATGATTCAGCACCCCAGGGACACTGGGAGGCCAGAGAGTGCTGTTCCTGGAGCAAACGGGACCATGCCTTCTCCTCGGCCCATGCAGGGTGTACCTGTGCACGGGATGAGGGCCGCAAGCCCCCCCTGCCTCATCCAAAGACAGGTACAGTGCGAGGAACAGGCACAGCAAGCGTGGTGTGACCACTGTTCCAATAGAAAGCCAAAACTGGAACTCTGACAGTGAAGCCCAGCCGAGGCTCCTGCAACGTTTCCCCTCTTGAATGACACAAGTGTATATTTAACAATTATCCAAAACACACATGTTGCATTTTTCAAATGTGTCGCTAACTCACAACCATGGATCCAAAATAGCAAGCGTCCTCTTCTCAGTTCCTATAGTTTCACATAACACAACGCAGTACACAGATGCATGCTGTGCCCACCACCTGCTATTCTCAGCCTTTTTTCTGTTGGATTCGCGTAGCTTCTCAAAGGTGTGGAGGACTATATGCCACACAAACACGCTCACACACTCACAGAGAGGGAGAGAGTTAAAGTCATCCAAATCCTTTTGCTTCTCAAAGTAGAGTCCAGGGATCCTCACTGATCCTGGAGGGGATTTGAGGACATCCCCAGCAAAGTGAGGGATAATTTAATTTTGGTATAATTGAATTCACAAGAATTATACATTTGAAGCGCGGCCTTCATTCTCTCTACAAACACCACCAGCCTAGACAATTAAATCATTCAGTGCAACAACAGGTAGACACGTTTTATCACGCGGTGCTATGTGAAGTAGAATATTTGACTTTTAACGGTTTGAGGGCTCATGTGGCTTTTTTTTTTCATCCTTGTTTCCAGTCCACAGACCTAGTCAGCATGGTGTACAGCTGCATCGGGGCAGAAATCGAGGACTCAGATGGGAGCAGCACCTGTGACATCAGAGCGGCAGACGACACCGACAGATCGACCACCATCTCGGACGCCCCTGCAGATACTCGGAGTAACGGCCACGTGGTGTCCTCCAAACAACAGACGGACAGACAGATGGAGACGGGCAGGCAGGAGAGGATCGTACCCCTGACAGAATCGCGGACTGAGTTGGAGGAGGACAGACAGAGCGGCGGTGGGAGCGCGGTCCCCGGTGGGCCGAGGCCAGAGCCACCTCCACAGAGCACCAAGCCCAGTCTGTCCGCCATGAGGCAGAGACACCTGCAGGAGAGTTTAGGTACTGCAGTGCAGGCACAAACATGCTGTATTGCAGTGTTTTATCATTCCTTTGGCTCAATATGAACAAGAAAGTTCGGGCTTCATGACTCCTCATACAAACCATCCTTCATTCTCACAATACAGACAAGTTTCAAGTGTAAATGCATACATTTGCTTCTCTTAACAGCTTTACCCTGGTTAGCAGCCTGTGCACTGATTATTCTGTCCTGCGTTAATGTTGGATTTATTTAGTGTAGAGTCTGGACAGTCTGGATATATAATACATCATTTTTGATACAGAAAATTAAGATTTTTAAAGGTCATTCTAACTTTACACACATTTCAAGTACCACCTTCTGCAGAAATTGTGACCTTTTTCTTCTCATCACCATAAATATAACTGTGAGGAAATGACTATCACTCATTCAGTTGTGAAGAGAATTTGGTCCTCTGAAAGTATTCTTTGGTAAACGGCATTATGTTTGGAAATTAAACTAAAAACAGAATAGCATTGATGAGGATCTACTGTGTTTATAACACAGCATAGTATCACAATTTGTTTAGAAAACTGAACCAAAGAAATGACATCATTCTGTAAAGACTCTATCACTGTCAAAGATATAATGTGATTATGTGGTATAATTATTTTCACACTAATAATGCATTATCAGATCTGTGAGAAGCACTAAGAAATGTATCAGCTTATAATTCTGTTTTGCAGTGAGTCACTCTGGCTCCACTGCTTGCAGTGGAAAAAGCTCAGAAGGAGCCACATAAGAAGTTAGAAAACAAACATGCTGTTGGAGAAGTTGAAAACTTCGATCAGTATCATTAAAACAATACTTGTTCGAGGCAAGTCTGTCAAAGTGAATTTAAAGAGAGATGTAGTGTAAGTGGACAGAGAGTTTGGCTTTCTTCCAAAGGTACGTTGTTCCAAACCACAGAGGCCTGTACAGAGAAAAAGCCATTGTTAAGGGCCATTGTTAGCTTCAAGTCTAGACTTTATAATGAGCCAAGCCTCCTCAGTTACAAACTCTGCACTCTGCCTTAAAGGGAATTAAACAATCAGAACAATAGCTAAAGGTTGGAACAGGTCATGCTATAAAATCAATCATTAAGATGTAAAATGGATACAAAAAGTATTCTTTTTTTTATCTTCGGTTTGAAAACTTGCTGCAATATGTAGACAGCAAAAGTTATGAATCATTGTTTTCCTTGTTAACTGTTATATTAACATGTATGTAAATAAATGTTTCAGCAGTTCTAAATTTTAGGTGCTCTATTGATTGGTGTCTACTTTATACTTCAATGTTTTCTTTGCCATGGCTTACATTTCCAATTACTCAATTCCCATGAAGTGTATGCTCCAGCTACTCTTCATCGTTTTTTTTACACTTTTTCCTTTTCCTTTTCAAACAAAGCTGGGATGGATCATCATCCGTGTGTGTGTGTTTTTGTCTCACCAGAAGAGGCAGGGAGGCTGGAAGGAGAAGAGGAGCAGGGCGAGAGAAAGCGTGAAGAGAAGCAGAGAGCGAGGGGGCCAGAGGGACAGCGTCCTCTCATAGCCAGCAAGGTGTGTGCACAGCATGTAAAACAGAAAATGAAAAGAAAATGACATTTTTGTAGCAGCTCTCGTGCTGCGAATATGCAAACACAACTTAAATTCCGTGTTCCTCCCACAGCCCAGCCTCGACCTCTCAAGAGACAAGCCCTCTCCAGAGAAGGCTGTGACCTCTCCCAAAACCTCCCCCGTCAGTCCAGGTGAAGAACCAACCAGTGACCAGAGGAGCTTCCCTCCTGCTCAGCCAGTCATTCAGGAGGAGGGGACCGCTGAGCAGAAAAGCCCACCGGCCTCTGCCAAACCCGGGACAGAAGCAGCAGATCCTGTCAGTCAAGGTGCTGCAATGTCACAAAACAGCCTAGTTGGCACTTGAATGTGATTTTCTCTAACAAAAAAAAATCAGATTCTTCATAGCCACCCCAGTTCAGCTGGTTCTGCTGAATGTCGAGGCAGAATGCTGAATGTTGATGATAATGATGTCAGAGTGAGATGCTGCAGATGATGGTAATGGTGATGGTTATGTTTGTTCCATCAACCAGATGAGGAAGAAGGTCGTAATGGGTTTCCAGCCGCATCGCGTCACACCAGGAAGTCCAACTCATTTGACATAGGTACTGTATGTGCGCCCCCCCCCCGCTGTTAAAGACACAATATGATATAGACGATACGCATGCTGTTAAGTTGTACCCGTGGCTGCCTGACACCAGTGCACATCTTGCTGATTTCTCTTCATAATTCATAACAATGGTGCAAAGCCTTTTTTGTTATTTGTTATCAAACGAAAACAGCACGAGTCTCTTGTTTTGATGTGCTCCCAAGCCTGTAGAGCTTGCTGGCTGTGTGCTGCCTTACTGCTTTATCCTGCAACCCCCCTCTTCAGTTCCCACTCCCCACTGTGTGTGTGTGTGTCTCCATGCCGTCTCCCCCTCAGGCATGGAACTGGACAGCCCCTACGATCTGGAGAGGTCTTCAGATCGCAGATTCCCTGTGAAAAAGCCCTGTTTCCCCCAGTACAGAAACAGATCTCTGGACTGCCCTGCTGGGACCAGGTGTATGTATCTGTTTGCCTCCTGCAGTATGTGTGGTATGACGACCGTGTAGCAAGATATTATGTCGCAGCAGAAAATCGTGCTTTCAAGCTCTTTAAAAGCAAAGAAAAGTACGTAGAGCTTCATTTTATTCCCTAACTCATCTGTGTAGACGTTTTTATAGCACTGGACATGGATGAGTCATACCTTACATATTGAACGCATGCTTATTCCGGTATTTTATACATGGCTAACAAAGAAAGAAAAAAGTCATAAAGACGCAATTTGGCTGTTGCCCAGAAACGTCTCGTTGCAGCTGGCAGCCGGATCTGACGCTGCCCGGATAAGTGCGCTATTAGACGAGAACTTCACCATTTTTAAAATAACGACCTTTTATCACTCCTCCATTAATTGGAGCTGATTCCTTTTTGATACTGCGTTCCATTATTGAGATAATTGGCAGCCATGTTTAGCTGATTCGTCATCAGCTCCTGCACTGAGTCATTTGGCACTGAAGATGAAAACCCTGAAGCAGTGGAATTCAAGGGGCAGTAATGACATGACAAAACCACAGCCAATTACCTCTGTGACACAGAACTGTGTATCAAAAACCTGCTGCAGGGGACTCAGTTACCATCACTGTGAGAATGATAAAAGGGTCCACATGTCACCGATGATGGCGGCATAAAAGCCAGTTATATAGAAAGTGTGAAAGCGAAGTGGTCCTCTGTGCCCTGTCTGCTTAAATTGAGGCATCAGAGATGTGACCATCTGGAATATGAGGGCATTGTATTTCCTGCACACACTGAAATCTCACTTCAGATTAAGAAAGAGGAATGTTGGAGGGATTTTTTCAGTTAGTGCAAAATCAATTTGCTGCTAATATCAAGTTTGCCAAACTTTGAGCTGCATCAATTGTTTTTTTTGGTTTGTTTTTTTTGTGGCCACTTGAGGGCAGCAGAACAAGAGTAAAACTCTTCAGTTTGGCAAATATTCGGTGTGTATTTTTGAGACTATGGGCAATTCTCTTTCATATTACACACAGTTATTTGAACCATTGTAAATATAAAATCTTTATTTGTGCAGCTTTACACCAGATTTTGGACCTCTTAGAGTCGACAGAGTGAGCCTTTATAAAGTTGGTAAAGTGAATTTGTTAGCAGGCAGCTGTTTATTATACACATCAAACAGCTACGCGGAGACATTAGAATACATTTGGAATAGTAGATTCTCCAACCACTCTGGTTCTTAAGTAACTAATTAATGAAGCTAACCTCTGAATTTGTTCTGTTGGTTTTAGAGCTTTTTGCTGCTGATTGAATAAAGGTTAATAAAAGTTTGCGGGGTGTGAAACCAAAACAATCGGCTAAAATGTGCTCCATAAAAGTGAGAGGAAATAATCATTTTTTGTAGGTTTGACAATAACACTGACATATTTCACATCACACATAACCACCTGATCCACTGATCTAACACTGCTGATCAGAAGTCAGGCATTGACGCTGTGTTTGCTCCTTTAGGTTACGACAGTCCCCAGCTTGGCAACAGAGACGTGTTATGACGTTACCAGTGGACCAGGAGGAGTTTGCTGGGAAAGCAAGACTTGAACACGGAGGACTGGAGAGAGACGAGCTTTTAAATCTGTGTGAATTTAACTGACAAAGATCCAACAGCAGCTTCCTTTTTTTCTTTTTAATCCATGTAAACATTTGTTGCTGAAGATGCATGTACTGTATGCTCTCTGTTTTTAACTGGTTGCACTCGCTATGGTTTTTCTCAGGCATAAGGGACGCTCTGACCTGCAGTACATAAAGTACCTTTCATACAAGCACACACAGTAGTTCAATGTCTCTCCAGAATGCTCATCATGAACTGTTGTTTTAATGCATTTGTGCAAAATCATTTGATATTTAAAATACTCTGTCTTCTCATCCCCTCCGTCTTTTACTGACAATCTGTGACTACTAAAAGTGAGTTTGTACTGTATTTATTCTAATGGAGATGTAAATACTGAATATAAAACTGCACTAACCATTGTGGTAACTCTACCAGTTAACAACCATGTTTTTATTTGTGATAATATACCATTTGATAACTGTGTTTGTAAGTATGCTTTTGGTGTATGCTGATGTTGATGATTGAGAAATGTGTTGTCATGCAACTAGCACTCCCATCTCTTCAAGAGTATTTAGGTCAGTCGGTGGATCACTTGCAGTTTTAATCTGATTTTGCAGGCCTGAAAATGAGTATATTTTCTAAAAATGCTTCTATGAATCAGAATAAATAAAATTGACTTTACACAAGCAATGGGATCTTTAAAAGTCATGTTGATGCTGTGTTTGTCTGGACATACATTTAAATGTTACATTAAAAGACTATCTTGCAATTGATAAAAGAGAACTCCACCAGTTTAACACAAGGTTCAGTTTTGTGGGGTAACTACTCCACCTGTGAACAGGTGTGTAATCCCAGGTTTGTCAAATTGAAGAAATAACCCCAGATGGTCTCATCAGGTTTGGACTTGATAACATTTTAAAGGGCTGATGAGATATTTTGGGAATAGTGTTCGTTTGCTTTCTTTCAGACAAAATCAATTCCATTCATACTGTCGCAGTATAGATGTGGTGCTGTGAGGCAGTTAGTTTATAGCTCATCTTTCACTGGTCTAGCCTAAGTAACTCCTCTGTTAAACTCCTGATTTTAACATCCAGTTTTTATGCATTAAAGTGTTAGTGAGGTTTAAAGATGCCGGCAGGGGTAAAAGCACAATGTGCTGTTGTGACACGTAGGATTCAGCACATCCTAATCAAAGCAGACATGATGTGTTCAGTAGTGAGCTGAAAGGGGGGGTGGTTGCTTCTAAACAGAACCAGACTAATTGTTTACTCATTTCCAGTCTTTACACTACAAGTGAGTGAAGCTGACCGGCTGCTGGCTGTATTTCCCGAAATCTAACTAAAAGATGCCTTTGGCTGCATCACAGGAAGTACACAGTCTGTGGATCTTGACATATGGGGGGTACAGGTCAGGATAGCTTTGTTCCTTTGACCATTGTTTAAAGAAGTTTCTTGTGCGTCCCCCAACTCTGTGGAAGTCAGATGATAAATTGGGAGCATTCCTTTAAATCGGAAACATTTTACACCAAACACTTGAGGGCATGAGATAAAAAAAACAAAACAGAAAAGACAATACTCCTGTCTCATAGAACAATAAGAGTGATGGGTGATGAAGAGTAAAGAGAATGTGAGCGTAGATTTGAACCATGTCTACAAAGAACACACGGCTCAGAATAACTCTGAGACACAGATGACTGCTGATGACTCATTTCTGTTGTTTGTTGCTGATGTGGTGACCTCCCAACAGATCCGACCTCCTCGTGGACTGTTGCTGTGTCTGTGCAGCAGATGGCAGCAGAGACTGAGCGCTCCTGCAGCCTGAAACAATCCGCCCCAGTGCCATGTGGCTGTGAAGTCAGGATGCACATATCATTACCACGGTCATGCATCCTGGCAGCGCTGCAGTACCGACAGCTTTTAGCAGATGAGATCATTCCAGCGTCTCGAGGAGGCTCGCTAATGGGCGAGATCTGCACTTAATTGACAGTATAAACATTGTCATTAATTACTTGTGGCACACAGGCAGCAGACCGGGCCCAGTGCAGCAGGCCCCCCCTCTGTCAGGGACACACTCAGGCAGAGATCAGGGCCCGGCGGTTCGTTGGCTTTTGCAACAATGCAACAGGCCTGCTTGTCTTTTAATTCCCTCCATCCAGTCACCTGATCCCCCTCACTGCCAGGACTCATCAGAGGCAGGGGTGTTGCATTCACATTCTCTGGGTCACCGGATAAGCTCGCTTAATTCTCCCAATGTCTTTCCATACACGCACACACATACACACACACACACACCATATGCTCAGCTCAATGTTTCACCACAGTGTATGTAAACCTACACATTCACACAAGGACAAACACAATGTTCCAACAAAACAGTGTGTGTGCTCATTAATATCTCAGGGTACTCCAGCTCATTCATCTTGTTGTGTATCAGATGGTGTGAGGTGTGCACTCAGTTTATTTCTATGTTTCCAAGCTGGCTCATTCATCTATGTGTGCAGCATTTGTGCAGAGGTGTGTGTCCATCTGACTCTGTGTGTGTGTGTGTGTGTTGGTGTGAGTCCCATGTGTTCAGCACCAGCAGATGGGTCAGCAGCAAGCCACTTGACTCGCTGTGTCAACAGTGGAAGGCCGGTAATGAGTTTATATGAGCCGGTGTGCTGCAGCATGCGCCTGCTGGGCAGCACAAAGAGCAGGTGACAGAGCCCGACACACGAAGGCTTCCACTGGATGTACGATGGCAGGTTAGGTAACAATGACACCAAGAAAAAAAAAAGGATATTTCAGCTTAGTGTCACAGTAACTGCTGTGTCCTAGTTTACCTGCATGCATACAAGCAGCTTCCTCCAGTCAGAGCTCATAAAGGCTTACAAGCAGTAATTTCAGCAAATGATGGCCAACAGTGCTGCAGGCTGAAAAACAGCTCCATCCCCCAGGACATAAGACTGTGCAACTTCTCTTCATTGCACCATTTCACACTTTGCACCTTGTTGCATTTTTGCATTTTTGCAACAGTTTGCACACACACTGCCAACAGTATTATGCATAATCTATGGTAGATTATCTTCAGTTGCATATTTTATTTAACTATATACTGTATGGTGTCTGGGGTGAGGGAAGTCTGGGCATCTCTACTCAGACTGCTGCCTCCGCGACCCGGCCCCGGATAAGCGGAAGATGATGAT
>JBAJHX010000062.1:18896605-18943050 GCA_037176925.1 Amniataba percoides
CACAGCAAAACACTGCAGGATGTAGCCCAGAGCAACAATCTCCCACCAAAAATAAGGCCATTATTTATTCATAATTTTAATATAGAGCCAGCATTGTAAGTGTAGCTTTGAATACAAATCAGTTGTGAACTTACGGTTATGTAATTATCTTAGTGTGAGCAGCTTAGCCTCTGCATTTGGAAAGCCAAAATGTGCATTCATGTCTATTCATACATGATGAGACATTAGTGCACTCGATGGACACAAGAATGTGGACACATTACAGCCATACATTGTTGTTGAGAGCATATTATTTCCTGACCAAGATCATTCATCTGCTGCTATGAACAGCCACCACTGTTCTGCAGAGACCAGGTTTTCTAAGCCCCTGTTGGATCTGCTCCCGTCCAGCCACAGGAACATCCAGTGGAGTTGAGGACTGATGCTGGATGTTGCAATTTTGGACAGAAATCACAGACAGAAATCCTTTACTAAAGAACTAGAAGTGTTTAAACTTTGGCTGGAAGTTGAGCTTTTGTGTCAGATCCCTTTACTCGTACTGAAGAGATGGCCTGCACCAGACCATGAAAAAACAGCCCCAGACCAAAAGTACACTGATGCATGTGGGCCAAATATGTGTCCACATACTCCGTGGTGTAGAAAGTTGAGGGGTGTACAAGAAGATGTTAGTCTAGAAACATCGCAGAGTAATCAGCCATATGAGCTCTTTGTTGTTAAGATCATTTAAAGAATATTTTCCTGAGAGCTCACTGATCTGGGTGTATTTGTGTGTGGTTTAAAAATGACTCCATGTGGGTTCAGCTTTTGTGTTTGTGTGCCAGTCTTTGTGAAAGTGTGTGTGTGTGTGTATGGGGGAAGTAGGTACTGACAGATGGCCTGCTCTCTGTGGACGTAGAGAAGCTGCTTAATCGAGAGAAAGAAAGACAGGAAGAGAGTTGGCACTGTCCTGAGTTGCTCTGCCGCTGTTTGATAGAAAGGCATATTTACTTGGTCTTGGTCGTCTCCCCCTGACGCGCTCCATCACGCTCCTAATCGATGTTTGCTCTCTGTTTGTACTCCTTTAGTTACCAAGATTACCCTCTCTCTCTCTATCTATCTGCCTCTCTCTCTCTGTCCTGTTGTTTCCATTCTTCCTCCTCATCCCCAAATCAGACAGTGACAGTTGGCGGATCCTCCTTCCACGCCAATGCCTCCCCCTCCCCTCCTCCTCCCTCCGCTCCCTGTCTTTTCCTGTGCTCAGTCAAACAGACAGAGTGCCAAGGGGCTCCCCGCGAATTTCCTGCTCCGGGGTCTGATCCGATACTACTTGGCCGCTTGAGACAGTGTGAATTTTTCAGGCGCCCGAAACTCTCCAGAGGGCAGGAATTTACCTTTGGGGCTGTGGATGTAGGGCAAGGACACCCACGTACGCACACACACACACAGGCGGTATGCAGGCCAAAGCTGGCGGGCAGATTGGGTTATCTAGTGGGAATAACATGTTTTCATATTGATTTAGTCACCACCGTTTATGGCATCAAAGTCCTATTTCCAGTTGAAATAACTTGATTGTTTTTTTTTTATAGTTCTGTGGGTCAGATCTTAGCAGCGTTTTGAAATAACACAACGGAGAAATATAGATCGGGGATAAACCAACCCTCAAATAAAATGTACTTACCCACTGAGCACGTTTACAGTTAAATCAAGTAAAACACTTCTAAGATCGAGACTATAATGTGAACTTTCTGTCCCATAAACAGTGAACAGAAAACACTTTGTTGACACGGTGGTTATACTCGGGATTTCATTCGAAGGCTGCAGTCACAGTCCGTGCTGCTCTATAAGAGACCCGTCTGGATATTAAAACAATTGTTCCTGTATGGCTTCTAATTCTATTTCATCGACCGAGAAAGCAACTTTGCCGGCACAACACTGTGGAGTCTGGTCTCAGGTTTCTGTCTTTGGGAGAAAAATTGTTTGTATTGATTATGCTTTTCCAACTTTGGATAAAATGTCTTTTTGTTTTAACCTCTTCAGCTCCGCAGGTTTTTGACTAATCTATGATTACACACGTGTGCCTGTGTGCAACAGCATTGCTACATCTACAGAACTTACATAAAAATATAGTGAAGATCTCAGGGCTTCCAAAAAATATGAAATGGAAAATTGTTATGGTTGTTCATATAAAGGAAAATGTGTAGAAAATGCATAAGAATTTACATCAGATGCAATTTTTACAGACAAAACACAAACCCCAGTCCTATAGTCTGTGACTCACTGACTTTGGAGTTACTTTGAGGGGTTTTAAAGCAGTGTTAATGGCAAATGGACACAAATGGTGTATACCTAATCAACACAACCACAGACATCAGACTTCAATCCAAAATTAGATTGGATTTCAGTCTGCTGTTCACAACTGCAGGGAGTTCAGCTCATTAAATCTTAAACCATATGGCAGTCTGTGCATCTAGTATCAGTCACAGTGATACGCTCATTAGTAAAACTTTGTTGAAATTGACGATATCATTATTGTGGGCAGTGAGAAATAATTAGGTCAGCCAGGAGGGAAGTGGCCATAAGTTCTCTCTGGATAAGATCACTTTTCATTCAGGCTCTGGGCAAATAGGGCCAGAGGACCTTACAATGACCTATTTTAACACCCATGAAGCACCTTCAGTACAGCGCAAATGTGGCTGGCAGATTCAGGGAGAGAAAGAGAGAGAGGACAAATATGGTCCCAGGCAGTTCCAAGCTGCTGTTTCTGCTGGAGCCACTCGGGCTAATTGAGCCTCTGTGACAGGAAGCCCCGACGGGATGTTGGTGGTCACTGTTAAAAGGGTCAGGAGATTCAAAGTGAAGCGTGACGTGCGTACAGTCAAGTTGAGCAAAGCCTCGTCTGCGTCCTCTCATGGGACAGTGATAAAAACTTGAGTGCTGCCTGCCTGACATTGGCACTGGTGTCCTATGAGTGGCTCAGCTGCAGCGCGACAAGGCGAGGACTTGAGGTGGAATCTGAGTTTTAAAAATGTTGCTCAAGGGCAGACGTGCTGTTGGCCTGTAAAGGATCTTGTGTAATATATCATAGCTACTTGACATTCCACACCTTTTCAGCTGTCACAGGATCAGTCCCTCACGTATTCAGTACTAAACTGTTCCACTGAGGTATTGTTTTATTAATGTGTGTGTGTGTGTGTGTGTGTGTGTGTTTGTATCCTCAGGACCTGTCCACTCTGCAGTGTGATGTGTGTATCCTGGTCTTCTCAGTGACTGACAGGCGAAGTTTCCACCGCACGGCCCAGCTCCGCCTCCTCCTCAGGGAGTCCCAGCCACACACACCAATCATCCTGGTGGGCAACAAGAGCGACCTTGTCCGCTCGCGTGAAATCAGCTCAGACGGTATGTAGAGGGAAGGTCTATGATGTAAACCCGTCATCCATGTGCGCATTTGTCCGTTTGCCGAACCCCTCCCCCCAACAGCAATTATCCAATTATAGCTTAGCAACAGTAACTAAGCATAGCACTTCACACTGTAGAACTTAACATTTCTCACCATCCTGGGGCAGTGTGCATGTGGATTTGAGTATTTCTGTAGCATGGACAGTAAAAGAAGAAAAAATGTATGGGATGCTACGTTAGCAGACGTCTGTTTATATTGGATTTGGGGAAATGTACACTTCAGTAATTCCAATCTCTGCAATACTTTTTCCTGTTCTTTAGCTGGAATCTTACAAATTTTTACTCTACCGTATGCCTTGGGCTTTTCAGAAATGGTGTGCATGAAAAGCCACCAAAAAACAAAAATATTTTTCATCTCATAATGACATGTAACACAAGCCACACAATATACATGGAGCTAACATTTGCTTGAGGCTCTGAGGTAAAATATTCCATTACAGCTGACAAAATCAACCAACTGCAGCTATAGATTTTGTCTTAATGCTGTCAAATATACCAATAGTTTCTAAAAGTGCAGAGAATTTGAGCGTCAAAGCTGCCTCTGTCATGATAAACTGCAGACCATGTGTGCAGCGTGACAGACATTGCAGTGAGTAACCAGGAGGGGCTGGGCCTGTTACACTGAGTCGGCTCAGGCTCGAGCAGGGATGAAGTAACGCCAGGCTTCTGGGGGAATGATGCAAGAAAAGAAACACACAAGAAAGATCTGAAATGCACTCACTCCTTTTGAATGCCTGTCAAGCCGCTCTCCAAATGGAAAAAAATCTTGGAATTACAATAATCTGGTAGACATTGATGCTTTTCTGCTCGTCACAATGGATAAGAGTGCTTAAATACCCAAAATACAAATGGTTAGTTCATAGGCACACACACAAATACACACACATACATTTCCCTCTAGAGAACCGGCTCATCTGTCACCGCCGTAGTATTTCACCATAAACCTTCCTGCCAACATGGCCTCCATTAGAAAGACTCTTGGGGGATTTATCTTTGATCGGTAAAACTAATTTCTTTGCTGTGTTTACAATATCCAGGGATGAATGCTCCATTGGTAAACTCCTTATGGGAAAAACATTCTGTCATCTGTTATTGTTGGAAAGGGAATGAAATATACACTGTCCATTATAGCTATTTACCCCCATGGCTTTTTCATGTTTTATTGTTTCAGTACATGGAATTACACTGGCTGTAATTAGGCTTTTGACAGTGATGAAGAGTGAGATTTTTTAAATGGGAAATACGAAAAGAAATACTTTTGTTGGCTAAAATTGCTCACAAACATTAAAAAAACAAGGTTATTGATTTCTCTATTTTGAATTGTTTGTGCAGACATTCACACATGAAGTTAACATGCCGACCAACTTTGACTCCTATAGAAAAAAGTTCATTAACATGAGCAGCAACCCCCATTCTTTTCTGTTTTGTTGCAGCGTTGTATCAGGTCACACAGTAAAACGTTACAGGACGGTGTTTTAAGCCGTGCTTGTGGTGGGCAGTGTCGCTCACTCTGATCCAGAAATACCTCAACATGTATCGCTGGATTGTGGTGAAATTGTGTTTCACAGAGGATGAATCCTGAAGACCATGCTGGCACATTTACCAATGTGCTTTTGAGTTGAATGTCTCAACAAATGTGTGGTCCTGATATATTTCTCCAACAGGATGAATTGTAATCACTTCAGTGATCCCCTTACTTTTCATTTATCATCATCAGATAAAAATGGTAACTTTCATTTATGATAAGACAATAAGACAAAAGTTACAGCAGCCTCAGCTGTACAAAGAAGAAAATGAAAGTGAAAGTGAAAACATTCACTAAAGCACAAAGCATTGTAATCGGGAGTACACTGGCATGCTGACCTTCGCATTTACCGTGTTTCATTTGCAAATTTCTGCATGTATGATAACTATGCCAGAGATAATTTACAAAAAAGCATTCCAAACAAATCTGCCATGAGATCATTATTGTTATTAAATGATATTTGACAGTCGTAAATGGAAAAACAAAAGAGTGTCTGGCTGTGTAAAGTGAATACAGATGATCCACATTCAGCAGACTCATGGCTGTAACTGCTGCCAAAATTGCCCTTATTGACTATTGATGTGGATGAATACTTAATGCCATCAATTACTTAGTATTTTGCTATTGTGTTTCATTTAAAAATGCGAGTGAGATTTGCTTTTATGTGTATTTTGGTGAATCACTGTCACTATGATTCAATTTAATAAAGCTGTTGTTTTTTTAACTATGAAAAAGTCCATGGGGATAAGTGTGTTTCATAGACATGTCTAAGTGCTGTTTTGATGCAAAAATTCACACTGCAGAATAAATCCTGAGAATGAAAGAGCTCTCTTCCCTCTGGTACAGTAAACATCACTGTCGAGCAGCGAGCCTCACAGACTCTTTATATTTTGGCATCCTGTGCAGACGCAAGGTCTTGGCGAAACACATTCAGTGAAGAAGAAACATTTAGTGATGTTTGAAAATCCACTGCGCACAGATCAGACCACAGGCGGGTTATCATTTTTCTGGACTTTCTGAGTACAACTTTAAGATTTGCTTTTAATGCAGCACTGACAGGCCATCACATCGTCTGAATTAAATGAATTTTTCAGATAGAAAGGGCATGAAGTGCGTGACTGCGGTTGAAAGAGAAGAAGAGAGTGACAGTACAGTTTGACCTTGATCTGAACTTGCATCTCTGCCTGTTCTCTATAGCCACAGTGAACATCTGGTTTGTGAACGTATCCACTGTCACATATATAAAACATAAAGACCCAGATTTTGCTGCTTTTGCAAACATTACCTTATCCTTCCCTATCTAATCCTCTGGAATGGCTCCATCTCTCCATGTCCCTCGGCTCCTTGGTTTCTGTTTTGTTTTGGATTCTTTTCTTTTTTTTCCCCAGATGGCACATTTCTGTTTGGATTATCTCCCTCTTACAGGACACCGCTGCTCTTACTATCTTTATGTATGTTTGTGCCCGCCATACGTGCTCGGCGGGCGCACAAACAAGCGCGAGCCTCATGTCTCTCCCCATCCTCTCGCTGCCTGGCGTCAGAGAGGCTGTTTCAAAGCGAGGACTGTGATAAGAGGGACGAGGAGGAGAGAAGTGACAGAGTGAAGGGCGAATGTACGACAATGGAGCGGGAATGAACGGGAAACGGGACGTGTGAAATGCATTTGATGTGTGTGTGTTGGGAAACAGCAGGGTTTGTTTAGCTGTCCTTGAGAGGCACTCTTTGAGTTTTTAGACCTTGAGATGAGGATATTTTTACAAAGGGAGCCTATAGCTAGTGTTACATCAATGCATTGGTTCTTCCATATATCAATGAGGTGATGTGAGCCTCTTTCTCTAGTCTCCATATTGTCCCTTTCCGGTATAAAAAAGGTTATTCTCTACTCTCATACAAAAGACAATCCAGCCCATTTAGTCATATTCTTCCCTGTAATGGCTTCTCAGAAATTGCTATCTCCTAAACCACCACCGCTGGTCTTGAGAGTCTTTCGATGTAAATTGTCTAATCTGCAATCTGCAGAAATTGTCAGTGACCAGAGGTGAATTGAACTTTCAGACGACAGCGACATAATGCCAGTCCTCATTTGACTCTGCTTTTAATGTTAAAGAAATATGTCAAACGGCGCCTTGCGATGTGAAAAGACGACCAGTTGGCGCTCGTCTACTGCACCTTTGCTATTTGTTCTTCCTGTGGGTTTTCCAGGTAGACGTAAGCTGGATGAGTGAGTCCCACTTACCCCATTACAGAGGCTCAGCCAGCAAAGTGTAGCAGCACCACAAACCTGAGTGTGAGAGCAGCTGGGAGGTTATCTAGGACGCTACAATGCAGTAAGATGTGGCTGTGAAAGCTTAATAAAGCTGCTAAGAGTTATTAATTAACACTAATACCTTTTTTGTGTTTTGAGTAATCCAATGCAAAGGGAGTGAGTGAGTTTGGTGATGAACTGAACTGAAATACTGAAAAAAATCAGCACTTGCATTTTTAAAAACAAACAAACAGCCATATCGTCTTCCTTGTTGTAATCCTTCGCTATTTTGGGCTGACCCTACAAGGAGTGCAGTTAAAGTTTAGGATTTAGGATTATGATTAGAGCACTAACAAGATTCAAGTTTTTTTTTCATGGTATGATTTAAGGCCCTGACTAGTTGTGTAGGCTGGAGTTAGCCTCAGGCTGGTAATGGAGAGGGTCGAGACGGAGGGCGCAGTCAGTGGAGGCTTCTCACAAGGACCAGTCTGTGTTTCTCGCATGGAAACCTCAGTCCGAGGTCAAATCTTGTTTGCTTTGCTTTGTTTTGCAAGTTGAACAGAGGCAGCAAGTGTAAAATGCGTGCGCATCGGGGCCTGCACACGGCTGTCGACTCCGGTTGGGCCCCGGCGTTGGTGTACACTTAATGACACGGGTGGAAGCGGGAGGGAGTGAGGCGAGGAATGAATAATGAGAGATGCCTATACTCAGCATATTCTCCCCTCATAAGAAAAAAAAAAAAAAAAAAAGCCAGGAGCAGAGATGTGGTCAGCGATATGGAAATGCCCCCGCTCTGCTCCCGGGGCGCCTGACAAGGATGTTCTTATGTTGTCTCTGAACAGACCACATGTATTCTCTCTGATATGTGAGCCCGACAGAGGGGGGAAGAACCTGGGGCCGGCCCAGAGTACTGAAGTCATAAAGTCTATTTATGGGCCGCACGGTGACACTTTTATTCTGCTGTCTCTCACCCCCCCCCCATCCCACATCTCTCTCCCCGTCCTTAACACACACAGTGATACACACACTGTCACACTGCGAACATATTTGTCATTTGCCTGGTGCGGCCGCGCCGTGGCCCTGGCTGTGATTAATATGCACTCTGGCTCTGTTTGCTTACTCCACATTCTTTCTGTCCGTCTCTGTCCTTCTGTCTCTCTCCGTCTCCTCTCCCCTCCTCCTGTTCGCGCGTTTCGTCTGCCGTCTTGCCTGTCATCTCCTTTCGTGTCCTTCTTCAGTCTCTCTGACTCACTTGTTTCTTCCTTCCTATTCATCCTAATGCCTCTCTCGTTGAGTTCTCCGTCTGTCTATTCCTCCATCCCTTTTGTTTCTTTTTCTCTTTGTCAGCACACAGGTGATGGGCCCTCCGCCTCCTTTCCCTGCTTCCTTTCCTCTCATCTCCTGTCCTCTCCTCTCCACTTCTAGTTTCCAGTTTCATTTCTTGCCATCTCTTTCTTTTCTAGCCTCTCCCCTCTTGTTTTCTCCTTTCTCCTTTTTTTCACCTCTCCTTTCCTAGTCTCTTCCTCTGTCTTTCTCTTCCTCTTCCTCTCTCATTTCATCACATGTTCTCTCCTCTCGTTTCCTCCCCCTCTCTCCTTGTTTAATCTCATCTCGTCTCTTCACCTCCTCTCTCCTCTTTCCTCTCTTTGTTTCCTCTTCTCTTATCCTCATTTCCCCTCTTCCTTTCTCCTCATTTGCTCTCATCTCTGCTTTCCTTTTTTTTCTTAGTTTCCTATCCTCTTGTCTTCTCTTTTTTGCTTTTCTTGTTTCCTTTTCTCAACACCTTTATTTTTTCCTGTTTTCTACCATCCTCCCGTCCTCTCCTCAACTCCTTTCTTATCTCCTCTCTTGCTTCCGTTTCTTTTCCTCTCTTCATATCCCCTCCTCACCTGCTCTTCTCTCCATTTCCTCTACTTTTTTCCTTGTTTTCTCCTCCCCTCGTTTCCTCTCCCCTTGTTCTTGTTTCCTCTCATGTCTTCATCTCCTCTCCTCGTCTTTCTGTTTCCCTTCTTCTCATCTCCAATTCAATTTCCCAAACACTCCTTTAACAGGTTATAAAGACTCGCTTCAATTCAATCAGCTGCCGTAGGTATTAGGATAAGCCCTGTTTATCTGGTTTGGGATTTGTCTTTTTTCCTCCCACTCTTACATCACCCACTATTAGGTGACACTGCTGCGGGTCGACAGCTGCTGCGCGGCTGGATTATTTCACCCGGATCAAATTTAGCTCTGTTTTTTCTAATACCTGTGTAACACCAGCACGTTCATTACACGCTGCCGTGTAAATGCAGCCACACACAAAAAAAAGATTAACAGGTTAGACTGCAGTGACCGCACTTCAGAATATTAACAAGAGTTTAATGAGGTCCAATGAGGCTTGAGGAATATTTAAGAAATCTCCAGGTAACAGTTTATGAACTGCTTTTTTCTGTAGCTCAGCTGTGTCAGATGATCCTCAACGGCAGGTGTGGTTTGCTCAGCCTATGTTAACACATCCATCTCCATGACAACCAAGGAAACGCCATCCACTGATAAAGAAAAGCGGTTGAAAGCTCTGGAAAAAGCCAGTAAGAGAAACTTATACCATACAGGAAAATGTTCAATTCAACATTCATTTACCAGCGTTTACCAGAGTCTTCAATTATAACAGATGGTCTTTCATTTCCTTCATTACTTTATCCTCAGAGCACCTTGGTGGCTGAATGGTTACAGTTTACGCCACATGGTCGCAGCTGGCACAGCTTCAGTTCTCAGTGGAAAGCTTTTTTCCCTTTTAACCATGTCACATAATCTTTATCAGCAGATGAAGTTCCCATATCGACAGACCCATCTCTGTAGAACTGAATCACTTGGAAAATGAAGCTAAACCAGGGTCTTTTTAGGTGATCCGTTATAACACTTTGGTCAAGTTTAATCATTGAGTTATAAGACATTGCAGCTTTTTCTTGTAACAGGGTGCAAAGGGCATTCTCACCAGTGATTACACAGGTTTTAAACAACCATATTACATGGAGATGAAATGAAGGTGAACATGTCTGAACCATAGTAATTATAGCTACATAGTTATGCTTAAAACACAGTCAGGACAAAAGGCCAGAGTTAATGTTAAATGTAGCACAAATTCACATCTGACAGCTCAGGTAATTATTTTCATTCTGTTCATCCTGTCTCGAAGAAAACTGTAATTCTTTGTGTGCCATTTCCAAGGGATTTCAGCAGAGAATAATAACATAAGAATTACTCTAGACAGTTGAAGGAAAAAAAGATTTATTAAATATTAGTTTTGACATGTTCAGTTTAAGAGCACATATTGAGCAGAAGCCACTGCTTTTTCCCGAGATGAGCTTTTTATTGAAGTTTTTAAGCACCTATCTGATTTTTTTCTTTTGTCTCATGTTTTGATTCCATCCTGCAAGCAGATTATTTGAGTTTTTTAATCAATAAATAACAGCATATTATTTTGTATTTGGGATCATATAATAGTTAAGAGTTAAAAAAAACAAAACAAAACACAAAATTCATCTATAGCTGCGACCTCCACCTGCTGTAGTTATTTTGAGTGTGACTTTTACACAGTTATTAATACCAATAATAAACTTTAAAAGCCTTTCCTGCTCTCAGATACAGGCGCAGAGCAGAGCAGAGGCAAGCAATAAAAAAAGCAGTGAAGTGTGGTTGAAAGATGCAATTTGAGCTGACAATAAAGCCTGTCTGTCGCAGAATGATCTGTATCTGTCAGCTCTCCTTATCACCCGGGCTTGTTTGACCAGGAACAAGCCGGCGCTTTTAGCTGAGATACTGAGCCTTGTCAACAACGCGTTTAGTCACCTGTCCTTATCCAGGAGAATCACAGCGAGAGAGAAAACGTTTTCCCATTTGAGCTGCAGCCAAGAGATTTGAGCTTATACAACTCAGCGAGTGGCAACATTAACTCCATCCTGCCATCACTCTCTCCCCTCTGGCTCTTTGGATGCATGTCTGACTGCTTGTGAGACAGATTTGCAAAGGGAATACACAGAATGCATTGACTTGAGAAGCACTGCAATGCACTGAAGGCTAATTGGCTTAATTGAATTTTAAGATGACTATTTACACTACCATTTCTCTCCTCACTTCGTGTGAACTGAATCACTGTGAGAACCTTTAACCTGCAGGGGTCAGTGTTCTGTTGAAGTCGAAATCAGCAGCTAGATAAAAATCATTGTACGCCAATCTTCTGATAAAAATGTGCATATTGTTACACATTTCTAAATATCAGTCAAAACTGCGTTCTCATTATTAAATGTGATTTGAATAAATCTGACCAAAAAAAAAAAATTCTACATAGCTTCCATATTTACAAAGCTTTTACAAACCGTATCATGCCGTCTTCATCAGTTTGCTCCGTTGTCATGGAGATGGATATGGTGACATGCGAGTTCAATAGCTGTTATGATTCATCCGCTACACTTTTCATGACATCAACAAAACAATCCCTCAAAAACTCAAGGTTCACTTACTTGATTTTTTTTTCTTGCTCTCAGCTGTATCTCACCATCCTTATCGGAGGATGGAGGTTTGCTCGGTCACATGTAAACAGATTTATCAACCCAGCGCACTCCATATGATAACCAAAAGTGAGATGTGGTTGAAATCTCTGGGGAAAAAAAGAAGTAGGTTGTTTTCTCAAACTACATGAAGACAGGAAGGGATTTTCATGCTCATCATAAATATGATACAAATAGACATTCCACCCTTTATGACTGTTTCTCTTTCACTCTTATGGTTATCAGACATGATTTCAGGAGTGTCCCTTCCCTGTGGAGTGAGATGCTGTAGACTGACTCCATTTGTCTCAATTTGGTGCATAAGAAGCGACAAATTAACACCTAAGAGGCTAATAGAGTCCCTGAAACAGCAGTCAGCGAGCTGTGGATCCAGGGGTATTATCCTTTGGCGACACACATCTCACAGCAGCTGGGGCGTGAACAGGCCAGGCGATGGTTTCATGATCTCATGTACCTCCATTTCCACTTCCACTGATGCCTCTAATTGCCATTTGCAGCTGCCAGTGTGTGAAGCCTCAGTTATTTAAAATGCGCGCTCTTGCAAACATTTCCCTGAAACCTACCTTCTTCTCTCTCATCAGAGGCCCAGTCCAGCGCCATGATGTTCGACTGCCACTACATGGAGCTCTCGGCCTCCCTGGACCATGGCACCAACGAGCTGCTGGAGGCCGCGGTTCGGACCGCCAGGGGCGACTGCGTGGGCCCCGGCTGGACCGACGGCGACCCCGGAGCGGGCCGCAGGGAGAGCCTCACCAGCCGGGCCAAGCGCTTCCTGGCGGGGCTGGTGCCGCGCTCGTACGGCCGAGACCGGGACAGAGACCGGGGCCGCTACCGGGAGATGAGCCGCCACCGGGGCAGCAAGATCCTCCGCCAGAAATCTCGCTCCTGCCACGACCTCAGTGCACTGTGACACACACACACGCATGCAGACACACAGGAAAAGAGACACACGCCTACACACATGTACACACACACACCAGACTGAAGAGAGAGGGTGGTGTAAAAGGTGGAAGAGGAGAAGGGGGTGAAATGAAAGATAACTGGGAGGAGCAGGAAAATGTGGAGATTCTCAAATGGGGAAATTACACGGATGGGAGGAGGAGAAATTTAGCAGCGGCAGATAAAGGGAGAAAGGGGAGAGAGAGTCGGAGAAAAAGATGGAAAACGGAGCCGAGGTCATCCTGGATCGCAGCACCGAGGATTCGACTTCTCCCCACTGGTGAAGACCCAAGTTTGAGAGAGAGGGAGGAGCAGGTTGGAGAGAGAAAACAGACAGATGAGGAGGGGAGCCGCTTGTGTGAATCAGCGAGCACTCATTACCTGATGAGAGAGAAAATTGGTCACAGTGTGGAGAGTCACAACAAGATGCTGATTAGGTTCTGACTGTGGGGAGGAGGGGGAGGCAGGGGGACTCACAAACAAACACACACCCGAGTAGCACGCACTGATTATGTAGAGACTGATAGCAATGTATACCTATTGTAAACCCTGTTTTATAGCATGCCGAGTAGACGATCTAAGACGTGACCCTGTAGGTTTTTACAGTTACATGATACTGGATTTACTGAACCTCAGTGGCCAATAGCTAATGCACAATCTAGCTAGTGTCTCTAGCAATGCCATCTCAAAGGCAAGACCCTTTATTTATAACAACGGAAAAAAAAGCTCCCTTTCTGCACAGTTTTTTTCATCACAATCTTCACACTGCGTCCACCTTTTGTGTCCCGTGCTGATCTGAAGAAGTGTTTGACGATGACCACCGATGGCACACACTCATCTGTGATTTTTATACAAGGATGAAAACATCAGCGCCCAAGCCATATCTGTTTTTCGCTGAATGCGCTGTGAGCGCATCAGCACAAAGAACCCTTTACCGAAGGATGTGGAGCGAAAGAAAAAAGGTTAAAATGGCTATAAGGAATGAGACGTGAGCAGGGATGACCAGACTGAACTTTTCTTCAATAAGAGCTGAGTCACAGAACACCGGGATGGTTCTTGAAGCACAGGAGGACAAATAAGAGAAAACCTAATCTACCTGTGGCTGTTTGATGTTTTCATTTCTCTCTTTTTACCCACTGGCATTATTATGTGTGTTGAGACTGAATTCTGTGGGGGCTGGCCACACAGGTGACCCTAAAGGGAACGTTCTGGGAACGTTGTTCAGATGTTGTTCAGCGGCGGCGTCACTGACACATGCTCACTCGTTTGTCACCGTCTACTAAGCACTCTCGTCTTTCCACTGAGAATAAATCCATTTTTTGTTTGACGTCCCGAATGAGTGTCTTGTCCTTTTTTATAACAACGTTACGAAATGGGTGTCTCATTACAGCCGTTACAGCCTTGAGGGATGGTATGACGGGTCATCAGATGACTCACAGGTCCCCCAGACGAGCCGGGGAGACGGCCTCTCAGGACAGTTGCTCTGTTTAGGAGCGGGCGGCAAAAAAGATGCAGTGTCAACACTTGGTGGCTGTAATAATATCTCATAGATACTTTTGCATCTTATAATAGTATCAGGAGAGAATATGAACCGAGACAAAGAAATATGAACTGTCCCGACTTGTTGCATTTTGGGAGACCTACTTCGTGGTGAGAAAGAAAAGACCAAAACGTGTCTATGTGTACTATGGTCCTCAATGGCCTTAGAGAGGACCTCAAGTACACCATGTCTTGTTCCAAATGTCTTCATCTGAATTGATTTCAAACTAGATGTTGTGTGAAAATACAAACTTTAACTCTTTTAGCCAGCACAACATATCCCCCTCTACGTAGTTGTAACCAGTTGTTCCAGCTTTGCATCCATTACAGCTCACCGTTTTAACTGTTTCTCTATTACATTAACTCAGCAATAATACATTTTTGTAATAACAACACTGTGACAATGTGGAAGGTTTGTCTGACCTGAATCTGCAGCTTTAGTCAGTACACACCACATGGTCAGCAGCAAACAGCCGCTGAACAGCTGGTGAACACAGTGGGGCACTTGGTGGAAAAAGTGAATAAATATTGGTCCTACATTCATCAGGTGGCCACATGATCCCAAATGAGTGATAACTTTGCTCTCTAACTGCTGAATGTGGAAATAAGCAACTGTTTGCTGAAAAGTTCACCATCAAAAACTTAAAGAGTAATAATAATAAAGTCAATATTAGGTTTGCCACATAATTTACTGTACCTCAGTTATTTGAAACATTTACCCATTACTAACTATTTTAACAAAACATTTAACAAACTATACCTTAGCACAAGACATACGTCTAATACAATATGAAAACAATACAGATCTTTAGTTTTTGTCAGTAGGAACTATTGTGTGTGTTTGTGCATGTATGAAAGCAGATATTCATATATGATTGTAAATGAGAGCAGAGGGATGGCAGGTGCATGCCAGGAGGAGAAAGAGAAACTAATAATTAGGCCTAAGTAAATAAATAAATAATGATGATTATAAATGCAAAATAAAACGTGTTTTATGTTTTAACATGTAATAACAATATGAGGAGTTATTATATATTTTATATAAATGTGTCATTCCAATGAATTGACTTTATAACATTACTGTAGCATTTTCTAATACTTGTTGTAAAAAGAAACACATATAATATTTTTCATGTAGTCGTTCAGAAATAAAATACTATTTTGATATTTCAGGTATTACTCTCCCTCCAGTACAGGAGAGAGGCACAGGGGACTGTCTGCACCTTAAAATAACCATGCAGCGGCTGGTTACCTGAAATAGTTGAAAAAATAAAGTAAGCCGTATCAGTTACATGGATGATTTGTGGATCAACGGTCAGAAAAATAACACTTTTGAATGAAGTAGAATACTTAAATCTTTTTGCATACACTCCAGTCAGCACAGTACCACAGCTGATGATCCATTAGGAATCTGTGTTTGCTTCCTCGTGACTGAACAGGAAAGTTCACCAAAGAACCAGTGAAGCATTGCAGACTGGAGTCTCCAAAAAAAAGGGCACAAATAATTATGAAAACATCTCCATCAGCCCCCACCTCTTTTCTCCTCCACCCTAGTTTTAGCAGGTGTAGAGAAGTGCTGCGGGCTAAAAAGCGAGAGCATGGCTTTGTGCAGCCAATCAAAAGCTGAGATCCCATCTGATAGCTGTCAGCTTCTGATCATGGTACAGAAAGTATGTGGAGTGGATAAATGGGATGACTCTTGAGAGGAAGGCATACTGGCAAAGAGGCAGAGGGGTTGAAGAGAGAGAGAGAGAGAGAGAGAGAGAGACGGGGTTGGAGAAATGCTTTGAGAAGTAATGGTTGCTTGGAGACTGTTGTCAAGGAGACGATGAGTCCTAGAGTCCTTTGGCATCTCAAATGTCCTATATTTATGTTGATTTTCCGAAAGAGGAGGGTTTTTTTTGTTTGTTTTGCCATTTTTCCCCCATAGTAGGTGAATAAGAGGCAGACGGCGATAAGCTCACAGATAAGGTGAACTCTTCAAACAGGCAGAGGCTGGATTTTATACAATACGTTTCACAGATCGGGAAATGACACATAAAGGATTTTATCACACTTAAACAGGTCAGATAACTGTCAGATAATAGCATGCATTTGACAGCTGCACAGAAGCCCGCAGGAAATAGAGAGGGAAACGAGGACAATATGATACAATTTCTTTTTTGTGACACCCTATCAGTCTCTCAGATCGTGACAGAAATCCTCCCTCTCTGTCTTTCTGCCGCTGACTCATTCTGTGGGCATTTACTGTGATTTTCGGGGAAAGAATACTTCTCGAGAGCAGGGAAGACAGAGGGAGCTTAAAAGATGGAAAAAAAACCCACCTACTGTGTGCCAGTGAAAGCCTGTCGAACTTACTCCTCACTTTGCACCAAAGAAAGACTATTTTCAGTGAGCACTGTGCATAACTAATGAGATGCATATTTTCCTGAAGTGTGGGTGTAGGCATGTTAGCCAGGAGGTAATTTTGGAAATGGTCTGCGTAGTGTTTCCGGGGAAAGACCGGGGCATGCGGAGGCTGCGTTGATGGCCTTACGCTGCTGTGGCCAGACACTGAGTGGCACTGGAGGAAGGGTTGCTGGATCCCCGGGGAATCCATGTGATTTGTTTTCAAGGAGCAATGGCTCATTGTACCCCAAAGGTCATTGTTCCTCGGCTTTGTCTCCCGAGTGCACCGAGCTGATTATACATGCACAGAGCTATAATAACCAAACAACAAAAGGGAGCGAGGATGAGCCGGTCTCGCTTGAATATCACGCTCGGAAACGAGGCATGTGTAATTAAAAACAGTTTGGTCAAAGCAAGAAGCCCACAGTGAGGCATGGGGGCAAGTGATTGTAATAGCAGGTTGAAGAAGCAGGCACAATTCAAGCTCAT
Source organism: Amniataba percoides (assembly GCA_037176925.1). Taxonomy (NCBI): domain Eukaryota; kingdom Metazoa; phylum Chordata; class Actinopteri; order Centrarchiformes; family Terapontidae; genus Amniataba; species Amniataba percoides. The sequence goes on from JBAJHX010000062.1 coordinate 18,913,713, forward strand.
TACAGCTGAAAGCCTCATGCCATGCTCCCCACGGCCTCAGTAATGTGGATTAATAGCAGGCCAAAAGGTGAGAGCAAACTATGAGATCTGCAAAACACGGCAAACTATAACTAGATGCTGCCACGAGATTAGTATTGATATCTTAAAGTCTGCGAAAACCACGTTCTTTAATTGAATGGTTTGACATTTTGGGGATAAGCTTAGTGGCTCTCTTGCTGAGAGTTGGATGAGAAGATCAATGCCAATCTCATCTTTGTCCGCTGAGCCAGGAAATGTTAGCTTAGGTTAGCACAAACACTGAAAGAGGGGGAAAACACTGTGAAAAGGTAGATTGTGTCTGCCAGACTTGTAAAGCTCAATCATTAAAATTAAATAACTTTCATCTCTTTGTCAGCTTGGCCGTGCGTCGTAATGTTAAAGGCAGTGTGACCTTTACACTGTGACATATCGGGTAATAAGACCACATCACATACTTAAGCAATGCAGAACTAATGCATCACTCATGATGATTTAATGCATGAAAGCATTATGTATGCATCATGTATCCTGTGATTAGTTTGGTGGATCATCAATTAATGGCTGTTAATTCAGTTACTTCATACATTAAACGCTGCTGATAAATCAGTGGGTAATGGGCAGACATGTTTAAACATAATAAAGCAATTACGTAGCAGCAATATACGCCCTAACAAAGTGACAAAGAAAAACGGTGTATTTATGTTGTTATGGCATTACCAGAGAATGTCTTTGCTGACCGCAGTAACACACAGTTATTAAAAGGTTCATACTTACGTGAGAACAGGTTCCACTTTCACAGACTGGTCAAATGCATGAGGGGGAAATATCCTTTTTCTATGTAATCCAACACATTTGGCAGAATAATAACAGCATGAAGTAACTTTGAATTCACGCTTATTTGATGATGCATTATGTGTTTTTGTGTAACCACAAAAAGTCCTTGTGATGATTTGCTGCATTAATTGGTTCATTCAATAGGCATGTGATTTGAACACTTATTATTAAGTGTCACCAAAAATCTTCTGTAATGTGGTTACAAAAAAACATTAAGACACCTCCTCTCGAGAACACATCCCCACAGTCTATCATCTGTGGGTTATCCTGAATAACCAGGACAGTGTTTCAGGACACTTTGATGTTGAGTTTTCAAAAGAACTTTTTTCCCCTCGCTTTGATCACTGCAGACTAAATTCCATTCAGCTTAATTGTACAGAAGTAGTGGCACATCTAAAAAAAACTATATCCAAAAGCGAAGTTTTAAAGAAGTTCTTGGAGAATGAAGAAAAATTTTGTTTTTTTTCCTTCTGCATTTGAGTTATCGAATCCCATAAAAAAAACGAATCAATGACTGATGCCGCTTCAAATTGCTCTGTACATTCTGTCACACTTAGTGGTGAAGATGTACACCACTACACACGCTGGACACACACAAAAAACACTTTTGCAATGTAGTCCACTGAAATGAAGAAACTGGATTAAGTAAAAACTTCACATTGAGAAAATGTATTACTATAGAATACTATAGAATACTGAGTTGTTTTTCTTTCTTATACTTTTTCTTACTCTTAAACTCACATGAGAAAAATCTATTAGAGAGAAAACATAAAATACAATAAAATACAAAAATGTACAATAAAATACAATACAGAAGAGCAACCCAACCCTGACTGGAGCCCTACAATTATCACACCGCCCAATCGGCACCATCAACACAGCGTTGATTAACGGTGTTTTTAAAAGACTGTTTATTATGTTACCACCCCTTCCTTTCTGTCTGCGCTTTCCGGAGCCAGGTTGTAACAATGACTTAACTACTGTGTTGGATGGATTTCAGTGTAGAACAGTTTCCATTACTCTGTTTCACTCAACCGTGACTATTTTGATATAAGATCTTTGGACATAATACCTAAATGTCTTTGATAGTTTAAAAGGCAAAAACAAAACCCCACTGAAACTGAACCCTATAAGATGGTCTACACCTGATGTATACATAGTGTATATATTGAGACTGTCAGTGCATTGTGTCCAGTGCATGCTGACAGTGTGGTCAAGTCAAGCTGCGAATGAATCGACAGCGTATTTATTATTCAGGGATATGGTGGCCGGTGGAGCACATGTGCAGTCTTGCAGCGTGGCTTTCTTTGCACTGCGCCTCTTCTCCACTGAGAGGCATCTGCTGAGATAAAGGCCTTCCTTCTTCAAATCAATATATAATCAATGGTCACCTCTGTGACTAAGCTATGTGTCTCCAACAGGCCCACGACAAAAGCAGCACACTGCTGAGGCACAGAACGACTTCTAACAGGCTCGATTTGTTTGTTTCTACGAGGAAATTATGAGGGAGAGTGACAATCACAGAACAGAAGAATCCATTATGGCGTCCAGACTTTCTTTTCATTCTTTTCTTTTTCAAAGCCACACACACGTAGAAAACCTATTTCTACATATCCAGACGTATCCATTAAGGCATACTAGACTTGCTTTATTATTGTTGTTATTATTCAGGAACGCCAAATGCAAAGAAACACTTTGAAAATGGTTCAGTTTTCTCTGCTGACTGACTTTATGTTCACACATTTGAGATCTGGACCACAGAACAAACATGACTCAGAACAAATAATACACTAGCCCTCCCTAGTGGCCATGTTGCTTTTTATATCAAACAGTAGAAAAGTGGACACCGCTCCATAGCCTCAGAGATCCAAGCTCTTTTTGAGGAGAACATGAGTACACAAGTAAAGAATTACTTCCTTCTTTATTCTTTATACCAATTACTTAGTAAAAAACACTAACAGATTATTTAAATATCTATTTTTTACTCAAGAATGTCACTGAAGAGCTTCCGTTTCTTGGACTCGCCCGTCTGTATTTCCTGCCAGTGTGCTTTTCTGTGGATGAAGTGGGAGAGGGCAAATTTGGCCCACACGTGGCGAGCAAACTGATCTGACCTCAGCTGGCTTTCACTTTGCGCTGGAAAAAGAGGAGAGATGGGAGAGGAAGTCGTTGATCAGGACGGTAACGAAAGGAAATGCATAAAAACTAAATAGGAAAGAAAGAAATCCATGTAACCTCGTTATTGATTCGTGTTACCTAGTTCCTGTGCGATGCTTTGCCTGTGGCTGACTGAGGCGCTGTTCCATACGGCCTCCAGCACACGACTACCCAACCTGGAGCAGGCCATCTGAACATACTGGCCCTGGGAGGACAGATGGTAAAAATAGGCAGAAGGTGATGACCCATGGAGAGATATTATTCTCACAGGACAGTTAAAAACTAAAGAAATAAGTCCACAAACAAACAGAGGCGCTCGATAATGTCCTTATGTTTCTGATGATGTTCCGCTCCAAACAGAAACATCAACAGAAACGTCGATGTCTTCGCACACACATCTTTCACATGAGACTTCAATAAATGGCAACACCATTACTGTTACATGAATACTTTAGTTTTTACATCTTCAAACATGAAGAGCTCAGAAAAAAAATCTTGCAAACTTAGATTTTGAAACTATATAAATACACACAGATTTGGTACAGTTCATTGGTGTCAGAGATGTCCACAGTTCTGATGACAGAAATGCATGCAGTCCTTTGCTGACAATAAAATATCATTTATACGAGTACTTCCGGTGTAATCTGCTTTGAGCACTTGTATTCTTTATGTACAACAGTGTTTCTTTTCAGAATTAAATTTGTATTCAGCTCAGAAGAAGTAATCAGAAAAAGGTCTGGTTCGGTCTCTGCAGCAGCGACGTGTTACGACGTCGTCTAGGAAATAAGAAGTCTAGTTGCATTTGAGTGCTATGACGGTGGCTACTGACAGCTGTGTGCCAAGTGTCACTGCTGCTTTGACATTCTATTGTTGTATAGAAAGTCATCGTGTTCGGACGAGTCTCCACTGTAACATTCATTTCATTGGTACTTTGTGAAAAATGAAGTGTGTTCCTGAGGCTGAACAATGATTACTTTGAGAGCACAGAAAAAAACTAAAGTCATGTTTTTTTTAACTTTCTAGCTGTAATCTTTGCGGTCTGAAACCCTCAGCAGTGCTCAGTCCTGCGTGTCCTGCTCTAACCGGCTCACAGACTCGCCTCTCACCAGAAGGTAGACTCTACGGGGACTGGCAGCATATTAAGAATAGTTATAAGAAGCAGCAGCAGCATTTGATGGAGAGCTGCAGTCTGTCTCTTGTCAGTGGACCGCAGCTGTTACTGTGAAATCCAATCCCTCAAAAGAAAGAAAGAGCATACCACATCTTAACGGATACAGCTGGTGATAGTCAGTATTTTTGTTATTGTCAACAAATCCTATTAAAAGACCAAAAGCAACAATGTGCGGTTTTGTCTCTCAGTTCTCTGAAACTTTCTCAGCCTTTGTGTAACTCTCAGCCCCAAGCCAGTTTGTTCACACTTCAAGCTGTAACAGTAACCTGTAAATAAACAGCTTTTCACCACATCTGCTAAAACTGTCCCTATGTGCTGACAGTAGCAAAAACCAATCAGAATCAGAGTATGAAGTGGCGTCAATAGAAGAGAACACTTCTCATTGCTGCTTTGCCAACAACAGCTTACATAACAAAGTACTTTCTAGCTGCTAATTTGGACATGTTGTTTGAGTAGTTTTTGGACAACAGTGGAGATTTATATCACAGAGGAAGACAAAATATCAGTCTTTGGACACACACCCACAATATTGTTGTTAGGCTTCATTCATTGTTGGTTTTTGTGATGGGATGGGTTGACTGTTAGCAAAAATCACTACACTTATCATTAAAACTAAACTAACAAAGACAGAGTTTAAATATATTAAAAGTAGTATTTATAACTACACCAGCAACTAACTACTAAACACCTTCCTACTGGATACAATTTTTATAAAGATGAGATATGATAAAATGAGATAACTCTTTATTAATCCCTTAGTGAGGAAATTTGCACGTGTTCAGCGAAGAAAGTAGAATAAGGGGGTTAGGAAGCAAGTAACAAAAAGTAAGATGTACTAAATAAAAACAATAAAGACAATAGGAACAATGAAAAGCAAGAAAATTACAGCTATAATTTAGTGATTTCAACAGTGTGAGCTGTAGTACTCGTACCTCCAGTCTCTTGAGGATCTTGCCTCTTCCCTTGTCACTGGACGTGGTGATGAGGGTCTGGAGGACGTGGCTGCCTGCGGGGTCAGTGGCCAGCGTCAGGAGGTCAGCCGGGGTCAGAGTGCGCAGGCTGCTGAGGAGGTGCGAGCGCTCCTTGAACTTGGCTAGCGCCTGGACCAGCCGGGAGCCATGGTAACAGATGGAGGACAGCGGCACCTAGAAATAAGCAACAAGACCAGACCTGCACCTCACTGCATCTGAAACATTCCTCAACATCAGCACGGCGGATTCAGTTTTCAAAGGTTGTGACTAAAGTGAAACATCGAGCCTACAATTAAAATCCAGCCACAGATGATTTGATTCCACTTTACCTCTGTCCGCACGTCGCCCTCTGCTGTCTCAGAGCGGTAGTACACCTCATAGGTGAGCAGGGACATGAAGAGAGGGAGGCAGCTGACGTGTCGAGAGCCGGGCTCGGCGCAGTGGAACGCCTAGGAGGCAACACGTCAACAGGGTTTCCATTAGCCACAAATCACACATCGAGTAGTTTTATTGTGCTGTTACGCACTTTTGATTTTGGCCATAAAGACGGAGAAATAAACACAAACAAAGGTGTCGTATTGATTTAAGACCCACGCGCACCGTTACATCTGAATTACAGAAACTCTTTGACGCTTACGTGGAGGAGGCACTGCATCAAGTCTTCCTGTTTCTCTCCACTCTCTGCACAGCTTTCTGCCAGCTGGATGATCACACCCATGTGACCTGCCGCCAAGATGGCCTCCACGCCCTGGATCAGCTCATCAAACAACCTCAGGAACTATACAGAAAAGGAAAGAGAGTGTCATCCTTGCAATTTTAAACTCCTAAATTTCCTCTTACACTGTGTGACATGCAGACATTAGGACAGACCAGTTTGTATTTGGCCGTGGCTGCGGTCAGCCTCTGTATGGGGAAGTTGGCGATGGGGTGGAGGGCCAAGTCCACCAGCTGACCCTTGAGGTGGTTTTTGTAGAGGTCACGGAGAAGGGACTTGTGGGACAGCTGTATGATCGTCTCAATGAGGCGACTGGAGGCCTGGTCCTTTAGAAAGACCAGAAGCGGACTAAAAAAAAAGGAAGAACAAAACAAAAACAGCAGCTACGTGAGGTTTTCATGGCATGGCAGCTCATTCGTTGACAGGCGGAAAGCGACAGGAGTCCTGTCTGACCTAACTCCCGGAGCCGCGCTGCGACTTGTCAGGTACTCCATGATGCGTTTGAGGAGCTGCTTGCAGAGTTTGGGTCGTTTTCTGTGACACACCGTCAGCATGGTTTGGAACAATGCACTGGCAACAGCATCTGTGACACTTACTAGAAGAGAGAAAACACAACGGGAGAGAAAAACATTTCTTAAAACTTTCTGTCGTCAAAAAAATGCTTTATGGCAAAAATAAACAAGGTATATTTACATTCAGTGTTTCCTGTGAGAGTGTATCCTTGAGATTTAATAAACCTATCGAATGTATAAATCTGCTAATGTTAGCTTGCGGATATATCATGTGACTATACTGTGTGTTGGCAGGTTGAAGTCAAGAAATTGCAGTATAGAAATATCAAACTAGGTGTGAGGTCACTTACAAACAGACCTGTGTGCAAGCATGTTCGTCCTCATGTATTCACGATATGTACGAAATGGGATCCACTCACAATAACACTTCACAATAACACTACTTGTAGTTAAAAACATCACAAGTTACCTTTGAGCTAAAATCTGGAACATAACATCACTTACTGAACAGGTAAGTTTTTTTAAATGCTGTGAACGGAGCAAAACTTGAACTCACACACACATTTATCCTCTTGGATATGAACAGACAGTGTGTGTGGGCCTGAAAAATGGATGGCTGATGGTTAAAGACTAAAAGCAGAAACTCTCACAGTCACACTAGCCCTTATTTTGTGCCATACTCACAGTGTGTGAAGTCTCTCCTTTAAAAGAGACTTTACTATAAACGTTAGCCCCTGCTGTGCCGGCCTCCTTCACTTCTAAGGCACATTGGAAGAGCTGCGTGTCAGACACATAATGGTTTCTATCTGCACTGTTTCAGACACTCTGTGTGTTTAAATTGTGAGCAAAACACAGTTCGCTTTTATCCCTGTGCTGGAGAGCTCAGTAAAAAGAGCCACTTGGGTCTCTGGCGGTTGAGTGCACTGGCCCCAAGGTTATTTATTGACTATTTCATTTTGTTTTGGTATTAACGGCAAGGCTGGATTTATCAATTAAATTCCACACACAATCCAGAAAGTGTCTGACTCAAAAAGACGCCCTTGAGCTCCTTCCCTTTGACTCACGTACGAGTCCTCACATTTAACAGGCTCAAATGCTTTTTTGTTATTGCGAGAAAAATGACAGATCAGCCAGCGGAGCAGGAGAGAGAGAGGCAGCTCTGTTCACAGTGTGCTGAAACGGGGATGTCTGCCAGATTGTTTTAAATGTTCCTTTTCACAGGATACAAACCCAATATTCAAAATGTCCTATGCAGTCTTTTTGTTTCTATTAAAACTCATAATAAAAGGAATAAATGTGGGAGATAAAGCTCAGAAACCTACACTAAACATCAAAAGAAAACATACCACTTTAGCATCAAAGCATTTGCCCACTGTGATTAAAATGACCATAATGCAGGTCTTCTTTGTCCTGGAAAAAAAGGAGGAAATGTGCTTGGAATGTGAAGTAGGACGACTCACGATTAATGTTGTCCATCAAGGTCTCTGTGAGGCTTTTCAGCTCGTACCAGAATGATGTAGGAATCTCAAAGTCTGTCAGCTGAGGAGCAACATTGCGTTCTTTTGCACCTGGAAAAAAATCAAAAACAACAAAGGGAAAAAAACAAAAGGACATGAGCACAAGGCTGTGTGTGTGTGTGTGTGTGTGTGTGAGTGTGTGTGAGTGTGTGTGTGTGTGAGTGTGTGTGTGTGTGTGTGTGTAGACGTCCTGACTACACCGAGCTGGCCTCAAAGACGCAGCACTGTCAAAGCCAACAGATCAAAAGCTTCATTTTCTTTGTCTTTCCTCTAGAAAACAAAAAACACTGTGGTGAAGAAACACAGCAAGTGAAACTACCAGACAGCGCTCTCTCTGTCTGGTGACATCGGCTGCTGCCAGCGTTGCCAGACGCTGGGCAACGCAGGGGCACAGACATTCATTCATGGCAGCAACAGCTCGATGCGTCGGGCCAAGGAGGGTTTTAAAAGTGTTTTCAGACTGCGCGGAGAAGTTAGCCGGAGAGAGGGGGACGTGAGCCAAACACACTGCGTTAGGAGAACTCGACAGGTGCACGCAAAAACAAAGTCATTCATTATCGTTGTTTTGGCTGGTGATTTGGCTCGCCGATCAACGCGGCGAGCAGCAACTGCGACACACAGCTCACTGAGGCGATGAGGGTGCTTTAAAGCCGGTAGCGCACGATTGCAGCACTTTGCCTACAAAGTCATAATCCTTCTCTGAGTCACAACTCACAGACAGACGACAAACAAACTGCGCCTTACACTTTCCAAGGATATAATTATCTCAACGTTCATCACAAATAAACATCCATAAATCCTCTTAGGAGCAAAAAAAAAAAAAAAAAGCTGAAGAACTTGCCGGAGAATCGTTTAAGTTAATCCAGTGATATTGCCCGTACATCTGTTGGTACACTGCAAACAGGAACAGCTAATAGATGACGAATGCAAAATGTAAACAAATACAGGCTACAAAAAAAAGTCAACTTTGAGGCAGAGTTAAACTTTCTGTTTAAATCCCCCAAAATCTGTGGTCCCAGTGTCAGACTTTGAAAACCCTCTGCGTTGGACACGGCGATGAATGTGTGTGTGTACCTGGGCGTGACTCGGTGCGAGGTGGTCCGAGGCAGCCTGCCAGCACATGCAGAAGTGTGCGGACCACGTGTGAGCCATGAACGTGTCTGACCAACTCTGCGCTGTTGTCTCGCACCACCTGGCTTAAAGACAACACCTGGGCCTCCAGCGCTCCGCAGCCCTCCTCCTCTTCTTCTTCTGCGGTGGTGGGCGTCTCCTCCTGTGCTGACTCTAAACATGAAGGGACAACCAAAGAGACACACTGAGCAGAGGTGTTACAGCCGGTATTGTTTGATTTCACCCTGTTACCACAAAGCAGTTTACACAGTGACGAGCAGCAACACTCACCCGTCCACCTGGACATCTGTCGGACTGCGCTCTCCACCACGTGGCTGCCGCATCGGTCGCAGGAGACCGCCTTAAACTCTGACCCCGATTCGCCGCCCAGTTCAGCCAGCACCTCGGCCACCTGCTCGGGACTGGACAGCGGGAGCAGCCGCTGCAGAGTGATGCTTCCTGTCCGATCCATCGCCACCAGGGTCGCTTTGCCTTTAACCTCTGAGAGGACATTCTCCACGAACATTTCTACAGAAGGAAAAACAAAGAGACACAACATGAGATCCCACACTGTTACAGATGAAGCATTTGACTGAATGATGTTTAATGCTGATCACAAGTATGAGAACACAATGAACAGGTATAATCTTCTCTCTCACTCACAGGTTTTGCATATTTTTGTTGTTTGTACCAATGTATTGAGGGTAACATGATTTCAATCCTCTGTATGTCCTGTACATGCTGCCACACAAAACTGACTTTGACTCTAGCCTGATGACAGTAACCATGCTTCTCGTTTAAATGGCATCTAAAAATCCTACTGGAGAAAGGTGATGGTAACATAGTTAGTTTAATGCCTGTAAAAAGCATCACCTCTGACAATACTAGCTGATTCAGTTGATGTGTCATCTAAAAAAAACTGATCACTGAACAAAGGCTCAGGTTAGCAGATTCAAACACTTTTCACTATTTTTTTTCCCATATTTATACAAAAGGAATGATTATTAAGCGGATAATGAAAATGATTGTTTACTGCAGTTTTTAACAGTAGCAGTGGAGATTTGGCACCTGATTTTCATAATACTACTTTTTTTTGGGTTGTTTAGTTTGAGGAAAGTCAACATGTTTTTCTGCCAAGCCTTTTTTTTCATTAAACAAAAGAAGCCAAGCATCTGCAGGGTTGAATGTCAAAACACAAGCAGCTGTACAAACACTGCATGCAAATAAAATACAGTCTTAACTTGACAAAATATGGCAATAAATGAAAGTCTATCTATGAACAATGTGACCAGACATTTGATACCACCTTTTGATACGACAGTACCAAACCAGTATTTTTCTAACTATAAGGCAAAGATATGCAGTATGTATATAACTGGCTCTTTTTAAAAAAAAAAAAAAAAAAAAAAACACCAGCCAATCATAAAAACTGAAGTCCATTAAATTTCTGCTGCTCCACTAATTGACCACTTGTGTCTCTTCTGTATTATACTACTGTATAATGTTAAAATCATCAACCAGACAAACTGGCAAATTGTCTGCTGGCTAAAGATGGCTGAAGATTTTCTTTTCCCATCATGATGCAGTTCAAAAGCACAGATCTTTGCTCTAATTTGATGGTGTACTTGGGTAATGATGTGCGTTCCTGCTGCATTCCCAACTTTAATTAGCTTCCAGCGCTCTGCTTGCTCAGACCTCCAGAAATATAATCCTTCTCACCTCTCTCCTCATTATCTTCAAAGCCTTCACTGAGTCTTTCACCGACTCGGCGGAAATAACCCACACTCAGGGCGTCCAGGCGCTTCTTGCCGGCGTCTCCCTGACCCTTTTCTCCATCTCCCTCTTCCCCTCCCCACCGCTTTCTCTCTCCTCCCTTTCCATCTTCACCGGGGTGTCTCCTCTTCTTTCCTCCCCCTTTCTGCGGCCTCCTTTCCTCTGGTTTTGCCAACATTGCTTGGACCTCACCCCAACACACGGTGTGTGCAATGAGCCTCAGCTTGATCTTCTGAATCAAACAGGAAACAAATGAAAGGAAAACATGAAGAAATCATCAGGATTTGTTGATCAAGTTCACCTGATTCACCTTGATCACGTCAGTGGCTTAAAATGTAGATGTATTTGTTAACTAAACACACTTTATTGGAGATGTAATATAAATGAAACTGCTCCAATTAAAACAGTCAGTTAAATTATTTAAAAAAAAAAAATACATTTGAGAGGTGTAATTAACAAGTGAGTATTTCCTGAATCTGCTGAGTGTCTCAGTACGGATTGTAGTGAAGACTGAGAACGATGTGAAGGAGACCTTTTTTTAAATACAATGTAAACATGTAATATTTAACTCTTGAGTATCAACAATGTATGCCGAATTTACCTCTGGCTACTAATGATTCAAACAATGTCAGGAGTTATGTTTAATGAAGCGAGTATGTTTGCCGATTTGCGGTAACACGATGAATTTCCTAATTTGTAAATGGAGTTAGGTTATAAGACGACCTGTGCGTGAACTATCATTTTGTCATTGCATGGGAGCTGCAAAACAAGCTAGCTCGATGTTTTTAGAAACGAACGGACTCTTTAAGCTAAGCGTCAACATACATTTAAAATACACGCTGAGCTTAATTTGTACAATTTACGTAACGATACAAACGGACTTTGAGAGAAGCAACAAACTAAAGTTAGACTCACGTGTGAGATATGTAGACCTGACGGCAGGCAGAGTGACGCGTAGTGATGACGTCAAATGGGCGGTGCCTTCTTCTGACTGAAAGAGAGAAAGGAAAAAATGTTTTTGAGGTTTTGCAATGTATTTCCTCAATTTTGATTAATCAAAGCCGTTTATTTTCTGTATTACTCCTGGAAATTTTCAAGCATTCCTCTGAAAGAACAAAAACTACCTCAACATTCCCTGTGGTTCAACACTTTACGTTTAAAAATAATAAAGTACCTGTGTGATACTTTATCAGCTAGCAAGTTCACTTTCATAATAAATAAATCATAATATTAAACATAAAATATAATCACTTTACAATGAGTTTTTCCGAAGAATTCAGTTCTGATTTTTTGGGTGTGGAAGTTTTTTTTTTCTTCTCTTTTTTTGTCGCTTAAAACAGCCCATGCTCTGTATCCCTCTGATGAACATGAGTATTTCTGAATTACCTTTAGCTCATATGTTAGGTACACATAAGGGGCTAATGTTGACATGAAATGGTTACTGCTCTCGGTAAACTGAATCAAACACAGACAACAATGCCTCCAGTCAGTGGATACGAAGGGGCGGATGGATAGATCCCTAAACAACTGATATGCCAACACAATGTCTTGTTTGAGTATACATAGATACCAGTGAGGATCCATCACATGTGAGATCACACGCTGGGCACATGACACTTCTTTTAGTGCAGCAATGTGCATGTTCACAATGCTAACCTCTTCAGAGAATTAACATTATCAACATATTTCGCATTATCAGTATTGATATTGTGGACCCTGGTATTATTTGGTATTATATTGAAACCAAATTTTGTGGTGTGGCCCACCGTTATTGATAAATAAGTGTTCACATACCAAAATGTAGTCATCTTTGTACTATGCAGTATGTTTATTGTACTGTCATAGAGTGCAGTGAGCTTTGGTTAAAACCACTGGGGGGCACTATGGTTACTTTGAAGGAAGTGGGAGATCAGCGCTGTGGACTGGAGCCCAAGGCATGTGACTCAAACTGCTGCAAAAAAAATCTACAGCCCAATTTTAACACCAGTGACTTGAGGCTTAATCAGAATTTTTGACTAGAAAGACCTTCCCCAGCCTCAAAGCACAATAGCCTTGGTGGATGCCAGCTGTATATTTGGTTGAAAATACACGGCCATTTTAAAATTTCTAGGCCTGGATGAAGGTCATTAGCACTTCTTTAGATAAACGGTTTAGTGAATTAAATTCTATGAAATTATGGCACTTACTGTATGAAAACAGGTTGAATCTCATGGTTAATAGATTTATTCCAGCAAATAGATGTTGCTAATTTCCACCCAGATTAATCAGACTGCTCTTTTAATTATGTTCTTTCATTTGAAAAAAAAGTTACACAAAAATGATTTGTTGCCAAATGGTGTTATGTGTTTGTTCTGTTGCTTTTATACACAGTACGTGTACATTTTTACACTTAGAGATCCTGTCAAGGGGGCATTCATGTTCATGGTCAAGACTCAAAATCTTAAAGTCAGGACTTGTGATCTATGACTTTCATTTGACTTGTGAAATAATGACAGTGGTATACCCTCTCTGACAGTTATGACAACATTATGCAACCATGGAAAGGCAGCAAGCCCCTACATCTAAGTTTGGGTGTGTGGTTAAATGAATCAGAGAAGAGGCAAGTTGAGATGTTGTCATTTCTGATGTCAGCAAAATGGAAATACATGACATGTAATGCTTCGTGATTCATAGGTAATATAGAAGATAAGAACAAAGTGGAATATATTATATGTTCAATCTACAGTGTTTTTGAGGACACTCTTTTACGATGTCAGTAAATCAGATTTATCTGTGACGTATAAAATCATTTGTAATCACAATGAAATATAGTCACTGATTAAGCGTATCCAGCTAAAATTGATTAATGAGATCTACACTGATAACGACAAAGGATATGGAGATAAAGAGAATTACTGCAGATAATTTTGAGATTTCCACATCTTGAATCTCATGACTGTGTGTCTCTCTGTTGGTCCAGATTGAAACATCTAAAAAAAACTAACTTTGATTTCATCTAGCAGCATCATCAAATCAACATGTCAGTTTATCCAGTTCTTGTTTTATTACTAAAAACTAGATGATATATTGACATTCCCATCAGCCTCAGCTGTAATTTGTGTTAGCGTGCAGAACTGAGATATTGAGTCTGGTAAATGTTATACCTGCGTAACAACAGCATGTTGGCATCGTCACTGTGACCGTGTTAACAGCATTTAGTACAAAGCAGCAGTACGGATGAATAAAGTCTCATAAAGCTGTCTTAGACCGTTGAAATGAGGATTGCTTAGTAATATAAGTGAGAAAATCATAATGCTTCGTACAGGCAGTCTACATGGAGAGAGCGAAAAGCTTGGAATGAGCAGTGGGATTCAAAGACTTTGTGTAAAAAAAATGAATACACCCAGTCTGCTCTTAATTAGTCAATTGTTCAGAAATGCGTTGAGAAGAAAGTTCTGCCTTTAATATACAGAGTCTCCTATGCTCTTGATTTGTGTAAATAATGAGTGGAGGGCGGGGGGCTGGAGCGGAGAGACAGAGCGGCGGATAAATCATTTGTTCAACAGCAGAGCTCCTGTTGGCTTTGTCTGTTTGTGTTCATCTCCAGAGCAACTGCAGAGCATGATTCAGCCCCCGCACAGCAAACTGTGAATGAACACTGCGACTGATTAAGACTTCAGGCCTCGCAGAGACGCACGCAGACACATTTCATCACTCCGCTGTAACACACACGCTGCTCCTGATGTCACGGGCTGAACGATGCCATGAATCATATGAATCAGAGCAATCACAGTCGTTTCTGCGGGTAAATACTCCACTCCCACTAAATGATTGGAGTGGGCAATTCTCTAGAAACAGTTAAGCAGGTATTTAATATTTCCTCACTCATGAAAGTTGTTGTAACTTTCCTCTTCATCGGTCTTTGGTTTTGCTGAATGTCGTGACATAATCTTTTTTTTTTGTGAAATTGGGTAAGAGGTTACATTCATGTACACAGGCGTTCTCTCGGTGCCTCTTTCTGCATTCATTCAGTATCTTTCTTGGCCCTCCTTACATGAGGCCATCAAATACTCCTTTGTCCCGCTGACCTCTGATTACAGCAGTTATTACAGTCATGACAGGAATGGAAACAATGTTACAAATGCTTTTATTTAATATTTCAGTCATTGATTGGAAAAGATAGGTAGATGCTGAGAACAACTCTTTTTTACTTTTATTAATCCAAGAGTAATATTTGTCTTTACTATGAGGTTAAAGCCAGAGGACTGCTAGCTTAGCTCTGCGTAAAGATGAAGCAGGGTGAGACCGCTATCTTAAAAATTCTGCAGACAGCACCTATGCTAATTAACACATTGTATATTATTTGTATAATTTGTACAAGATACAAAATGTAAAAACGTATATTGCTGTTTTATAGATGGTTATATGCTGGACTATTGCTGTATCTAGAAACTTCCAGTCTGAATTGTATATGGCTTGTCCACGTTATGCTAAGTCATAGCCTGACTCTCCAGACATTTAGCTCACCTAGAGACTAAAAGTAAGATGACAACTTTTTGGCTTTATATGTTGTTTGTACATATTAACCAAATATATAATGAATGATTTTTGCAATTAAAAGTGCTCATAGGCACATATGTTTATTATTAAACAAAGCCACAAGCTAGTTTTTCCTCCAGTCTTAATGCTAAGCTAAGCTAACAATCAGCTGCTGGCTGAAGCTGCACATTAAATGTACAGACAGGAGAGTGGTATCAGTTTTCTCATCCACCTGTTCAAACCAATAAATATATTTTTTCCAAATGCCAACCTCTTCCTTTAACACCACATGGACATTCAGTTTATGCTGTTTTCATCCACTGGATTCTGTCCTATCTGACTGTTTTTATGTAAAACAGGTCATTTTGTTGTGTGTGAAGTGGCTCTGTGTGCCTATTTGATACCCGATTGTAACAGAAAAGGTCAGAAGAACTTGGTTATTATTTAACAGAGACGTGTCAATACTGCGCATACCAAAAATATTCTCACTGACTCTCCTTGACACAGGGCCAATCCTGCCACACTGTATGTTTGCATAAAGACCGGCGCTCATAATTTACCCGGACTAAAATAACCAATTCCTTTATTGTGTTTTTTCACTTGCTGTTTTCAATTAAATCTTATATAACATTTCTCCCCAATATGTCTCAGACAGTGAGGAAGTTTCCCTTGGCCCGCCGCTGGCTGTTTGGTTTCCCGCATACAGTGAGAGCGCCGGGATCCAGTCCCATCTGTTATGCTCAGATACTCAACGAACCCAAGTCACCTTTATGTTTCCTCTCACGCCCAGTGCTCTGCAGAAGCTGCGAATGTTGTCTGTGTCATTTATCACGCCGGTGTCAAGGCGCAGGATGAACAATAAGACTGGTAAATGGTCTGCATTTTTCACAACACAAATAGTCCCAACAAAAATTTGATGTATGGCCCGAGGCTATGATTCCTATAGAAAAATCATTTTTATAAATAGTATGGCAGCAGATTTATCAATGAATTCTGTGAGGTTACCTTATTACTTTTTTCTTATGAAGAGGTTAAGAATTAAGCCCTTCTTATTGCAGACATTTTGACACATCTGAATAGGAAAGGCAGTTACATTACTAATGACGTTTTTTTAGTGCCACAGTAAGCCTCGATGAGCCACCAGACACAATACACAAACTGGCACACCTGAAAGGAAACTAGCCGTCATTAACGCTGTTAAGAACCTCAGTGCTGATCCTGTTCTGACATGTCAAAAGGACTGACATGAACAAACGCCTACAGGGTTATTACGTTACCATTTCAAAATCTGTCAGCTGTTCTTAGACAGTGATGTGATTACTTCATAATCAGAATAGTAGATCAA
Organism: Amniataba percoides; assembly: GCA_037176925.1. Classification (NCBI taxonomy): domain Eukaryota; kingdom Metazoa; phylum Chordata; class Actinopteri; order Centrarchiformes; family Terapontidae; genus Amniataba; species Amniataba percoides. Next base: position 18,930,354 of record JBAJHX010000062.1, read on the forward strand.
ATATTTGTGTGTGACCTCATCTTTAAATTTTACTGGCAAATATACATGAGGGACACATGTTGCAATTACTTGTGGTGTCCTTGTTGTTTTCTGCTCTATCTAAAGTAAAATGATTCTCTTATACCTGCAGTTACAAACTGCTGTTTGTTGCTGTGCTGACTGGCAGCAGAGGGCAGGTTTAGAAATGTATCCAGGTTTCAGTTTTCTCTTTTCATCATCACTGATCAGATATGACTTCATTATGACCTGAAGCCAAACCACAAAGATACAGGTGCACTCCAGTCATCCACGCTGTCAGCTCATTTTTGGAAATGTGGAATCAATGAGACAAATTAGCCAATTATCATGTCATCACAGTGTGTTGCTGAGTAACTCTGGACTGAAATCAGCAATACAACAGCAGATATGTGCTGTGATCATCTTCCAAATACATGAATCTGTTCTAGTTTGCCCTTTCAGATTCACGATCAGATGGTTTAAACTTTAGACAAGGGGTCAGGATAGGTTTGTCCTCTGAGGTTTTTTCAGGAAACCAACAGAAGAGAACTGAAAGTGTTCAGGGGAAATGAAAGTTAAATGTGATGGGTGGGGGATTCCTATCGAGGAGATTAAACCTCGAACCAAACAAACAGACTGTGGTTTCAGTTTATTTTGGTTTCCACCATTATGATGGCACAACTTTATATTTAGAGGCAGAAATAAGATAAGATAATAAGTCACACACTGAGGGACAACTGTGACCCCCACCCCCCCATTCTTCACTGAAGTTCATTTATATTATGAGTGCTAGCTTTATAGTGAAGCACATAAAAAAGTGTGTAAATGATCTGAATCACTTCCTCACTTTATTTACTGGTGAAATTTGGAGACCACGTTGTAGCTTTAAATAAACACTTCCCTCCCCTCCTGTATTGGAAAGGTTAGGCTGCATATTGCGTAACAAACTTTATCTGAGCAGATGTTTATTCTCCCCTACCCTTTATGTGTGTGTCTCATCATGCGGTGGCTCCACTACGTGCGCACTTTTACGCAGCGCGCCGCGGCGCACGCCGGGTGGGAGGGGCAGGGCCCGGGGAGAACCTCTGCACTGGTGAGGCGAGGTGGGCCGGACTGCGAGGGAGAGGGGCGTGTGTGGGCTTTAAGTACCGAGCAGCGCATACCAGGACGGGCAAATTTAACTTTTCTGATCCAAGGAGGGAGCGCGCAAAGAGAGACGACTCACGCACAAGTTAGCGGGATAATTACTTAACGAGAGGCAGAAGACCCAGAGAAGATCCAGAGAAGAGTCCTAAACAGATAAAAGTAAGACCTCCACTCACTCACAACTTTTTTTTTCTGTCTTTTTCTTACAAGTGACATGGTAAGTGAGGTGTAAAGCAGAAGGGATTATCGTGTGCTTCATGTGATAAGAGGGAGGCTCACATCCTCAGAAAGAAATGAGACACGAGTACATTTGTGCAGATCATGTCCAAATATGTCACAGTGTACAATCTGGCCTGACTCCACCCAGCATCCATCCTCCGTCTCAGGGTGTGGGTGAAGCTCAGTAGTAGTAACTTGCTGGACTCTCTCTCAGCTAAATCACTTTCCCTGGTTTGTCTCCAGCAGTTAAGAAACTCCAGAGTCCAAGTTGGTATGCTTTTATACTCACTTTTCTTTTCAGCATTTCCCATGTTCACTGGAGACCACAGTCAATTAGCTGAGGTATTTTCATGCTCTCAGCCTCCTTGGTTGGTGGCCAGTCAGCTGCAGCGGCTCCCCTTGAACGATGTGCAAATGTATAGGATGTCTTGCTGTTTTTCTGCATGTGACGGTATTCCATGCTTCCACCGAACCCCTTTCTTCATTTAAGCAATTCATTCATTTTACGTGGGTACCAGTATCACCAACAAACAAGCCTGGACTTTTAAAGCTGCTGCTCTTGTTTGGTAAGGCTGATTTGAATTCGAAGTGCTTATCTCGGGGGCCAGTGGGCAGGCATGCCAACACAAACTGAATGAAGAGAAGTGCTGCAGAGGAAGAGGGCACGGAACAAGTGACATGTGGTAGTGATAGGCAGGGGTGGGACAGAAAAGATGAAGAAGTAACCCCTTTTGTTCAAGCTCTGCTGATGGCTGCATTAGAAATCCATTTAAGTTTGTGCATTAAAGTGTGAGGGCAGAGCAAGGCTGCCAAAAAACTGGTCTTGTGGAATGGCTTTTGGTGGGTTTTATGGGGTTGAGTGGGTGACTCTAATTGGGCAATTTTAGGCCACCTAAGGTGCAGCAGAGAGATAACTTGGCTTTTTTAAAAGCCTGTCAAGACACAAATTACAAACAAAACAGCCTTGAAAGGCTTTTCCTCTGTTGTTACATTTGAAAAGAACAGACATTTGCAGTATTATTTGGCCAATTAAAACTTTATCTTGCGTTTTGTCACCCCAAATATTTAGTCAGCCAAGGTCGGTGAGCAGAAAAAGGGTACGGTAGATACATTTTTCATAACGAACATTAAATGACTGCTATCTAAGAGAAATTGGTTGAATGAATTGTAATACTTTTCATTCATCTCAGGTGGCATGTTGGTTCCTTTTAAATAAAAGTAGAGAGGGAGGGAAGGCAGCCTAGAATGGGGTCTGAGCTTGTGACATAATTCTTGGGTGGAGAAGATCATGCTGCAACAAATACAGCTGACTTGATCCATTGTGCCGCTCAGAGTGATTATGAATGGTTTCACCAAATATTTAGAGGATTTGGAAACCGTTGAAGGGAGGGGAGTGTCATCTGACCAGCAGATGAACTCAGGAAGTCACAGAGTTGAAAAATAGTGTGAACCCAATGTCTCTCTCACACACACACACACACACACACACACACACAGATCGTGCACACAGAGATTACTCATGTTACTTTAATTAAACGTGGATTTTGTAAGATACCGTGCGGGCCCCCACCCTTACCACCCCTCCTTCACAGCTGTTGTCTGCCCTTTGACCTGCACCACATAACTTCACTATCACTGCCTTTATCCACAACCAGTGTGCTCAGCATATTTTATATGCCTGCTCCATGCAAATATTTAAATCAATCAATAGCACTTTATGAAATCAATCAGTCAATCTCACTGCTGCTTATCTGCACAAAATAAACACTGTAACTTTCCTTGGATGACACTGCCTATCACCCATCCAGCCTCAACATTTAGCTTTATTACTATGCAAGGCAGGATGCTAAAACTTAACAAAGACAATGCAATGCACTGAGCTCAGTAGATGTGCACGGATACTGAACTGTACATTTGCCAAAACCCCACACCATAACAGCCATTTTCCGATCACAGCCCTGCTGCCACAGTTCAGAACAGTAGTGTGTTGATCTGCTTCGACATGAGCTGCATATGCAAAGCTGCTTACAGAGGTGTTACTGCTAAAGTTTCATATATTAGCTAACTTCTACAGTTCATGTTAGAAAAATGCTTATAGAGGACTGGAACATCTGCTGTGTGGGAGCCAACGTGGCCCTGTATCAAGAGCAGCTCTGTCCAGCTCTATGGTGGAGATTGGAAAATTTGATTACATTCCAGCAACCCCAGCCAAAACTTACCTGAGATAATATTACATTTAAATGTGTTTAATCCAATGTGTGGCATCATTATACTAACCAGCCTTAGTTTGTAATGCACAAATAATCCTTTAGTCTCAGTCTTTTAGTCTTTTAATCTTATGTCATGCAAGTAGCCATTAAGTTCATGCTAAAGACATGTTTAATCTTGTTTTCAAATGTGTTATCTGCAAACATTAGCTGCCAAGTCAGCTGCTGACATTAATATTATGAACCTCTATAGGTGTTGTGCTTATGGAAAGTTTGATGGGCGCTATGAGGGGAACAGAGCTTAGGGTGTTTGTAAAGATGAGAATAATTGCCCTATAAACCAAATGTGTCCTATACACATTTACTTAACCACGCTGCAATTCCCCTGACTATGTGCATTACTGCAGCTCATTACACTTTATGGGTGCTTTACAAGAGCTAACAAAACTGCAATGTTGCTTTAATGTTTTGGTAAAATAGATTTATTCTTGCCTCAAGAAGACGTTGAGAGATAGAAGGTGCAGACAGGGAGAGAAAGGGGGGAAGATAGGGGGAGGAGAGGGAAAGCCTCACGCCCTCTTCCTTTCATGCACACTTTGCTTTTCACTTTACCGACGTTAGGTGCATGACATTTGACCTCCATGTTAAAATCGGAGGAGGCACAGGAAGGACAGGCTTATCTTCAATGTGACAAATGATCTAATTCCGTTGTGGTTATTAGTGCAGCGTGTGAGGGTGGGGATGTGACAGTGTGATAAATGTCCATATGATCTACGGTACTGGACAACCACACCCACAATGTATGTGCACGCACTTGAGACATGCACATTATTCTGCAACAGCTGTGGTGAGGCAGATGGAATCCAGCTGCTCGTAGGAGGTACGTTAGATCGCTCAGGGAGTGGAGCCGACAAGGACGAAAGGCTAAATACCCCAGAATGCCTTAGAGTGCACGTCCGGCATGTGGTAATTGTGGGAAAAAGTAAAAGACAGAGTGCATTTGCTGTTTCATGATGGGGAGATGAAAAGAAAGGGAGACGCATAGCTGGATGGATATTTCATTAGTCATATTGTAAATACAGTCTCGGTGGAATGAAATGTAGTGTAGCACGCTGCCAATGACCTCTTCATTACACAATATTTTGTTCCACCAGTTGCATCCCTTTCTGTCTAATTTACCCTCAGTGTTGTTGAGCACACAGCTGTTTCTTTTTGCCCCTTTTTTGAGTTTTCTGCTGCCACCGCAATGCAACTGAAAATAATTTTTCCACTTTAGATAAAATCATTTAGAAAAATAATTGCAACACCTCCTTCCAGAAGTAATGCACCCATGATTCTTAATAGATCGATGCTGTTGTTTTTCCTATGGGGAGTATTTCTTTTGAACAGAGCAGTTCCCATAAAAACTGTTCACAGCAAAGTCTGGGGATTATTCAAAGGTAATATTTCCAGTCTGGCACAGCATGGCATCTGCTTGGATTTCTTTAATTACATTTCAAAAACTAGTCATTCGCACATTTTATCTGTGTAAAATAACCAAGTAATGACTTACGTGTGATGCTTGGGATCTGTAATTTTTTTCCTAAAATTGAAATTTTGTTATATGTTTCCCAGAATGCCAGGTGAGCGGTTGACAGTGAGAGGCACGTCGGAGGTCGGGCGTTTCCCCGGGGCAGCCCCGCCCACCAGGGTGGAGCTGACCATTCAGAAAGAGGGGGAGAAGAAGCAGGAGGAGGGAGGATGCCGCCGCTGGTTCAAGAAGATGTGTTGCTGTTGCTGTAAGCGCCAGAACAGCACCTCTTACGATGTTACAGATAAGGTGGAGCTGGTGAAACTCCCGGACCCCACACCGGCCCCGGAGCCCGCCAAGCCAAAGCCTGAGAATGGAGAAGCGAAGGAAATGGAAGGTAACGTAACTGACCTTTGGGGTGAACGGTGGCATAAAATGAGTGATTCACCAGACATGTGCTTACATCTCATGTCAAAACTTCCTCTCTCAGAAATCAAGTTGTCGGTGTGTTCTGTGGACCTGCTGAGCTCCAAGACGGGTCAGAACAGACGGGAGCATCACACCGACCAGTATCACGGGGAAGAGCTGATCATCCGCAGAGGACAGACCTTCCAGATACAGCTGGAGCTCAGCAGACCCTTCAATGCTGACACTGACAAGCTGCATCTGGACCTGAAGACAGGTATGGATTGGCTGGACAGCACCTGTGCTGGCAACAAACCAAAAATCATGACAAAATCTAATCTAAGTGAGTCAGTATGTTCATTAGCAGCGTTAGAAGTGTGAGAGAGATTAGGTGAGTAGCAGCTGAGGGGCAGTGCATGGTTTAGTGGTTAAAAACATACAACATATATCCCACTGGGTTGCATCAAAGTCCCTGTTGCAGAAAAATCCACTGAGATTGCCAAAGGAAAGCAAACAAGTCAAGAAAAAGAATAAGAAAACCTACTGATAAAACACAAGGAGAATAAACTGATCCTAATGTGCAGCGTTGTGCCCAGAACTCGCAGTGAACCTGTGTGAAAGGCTGCAGAAATGAGCGACTGACTCAAAACAAAGCTTGGGAAATAAGTTCACAGTGCCACGCACAGCTGACACATTTAAATGGAGCTGCAGTTTGACCGTAACCATACAGCGAGTTTTGGATTCCAACCACCACCCCACAGTGGTAACAGTTTCCAGACCTCATGACACCGGACACCTCGCTCTGGTATTTACAGGCCGCATACTACAACGATCTCCTGCACACTTGGGAATAGATGGGAATTACATCAGTGCAGAGACGTGACTTGCTGCTTGCTTACGTGGGAAGAAGGGAAGATGGAAAAAAAGAATCGACCGTTGTTCTCTCCCTGTGCTCTACAATGGCATTTACTGTGAAAAGGTTTTTAAGTGTTGCACTAAAAGCAGTGGTTTGCATCACCGGAGCCTCCTAAGCTGTTATTTTGTTCAACCGGGGTGCTGAAAAAACGATTTAGAGTCAATTTTCAATAAAGGTGAAGTCGTGCTAGAGCAAGAAGTAGTATTTATCATTGATTTCCTTTTGAACAAATACTTAGAGTTGAGAGAGGAAGTTCTGGCTGTGTTCAGATGGAGAACAATGGTTTCTTGATAAACTCCATATTCGCTCCTGCAAATGGCTGCTAAAGCTCAGCGGGGTGCCACTAAACAAATAGCTCTGAGGAAGGCATCCAGTACGTCGTAATAGGTGGGTTGGAATGACCTTTGCTGTAACCGCAAACATTTTCTCAAAAGGAAATTTTGTGCAAAGTCGTTTTAGCTTTAGTGTTAACAGTTAGCAAAACTTCAGGTCAAACACGAGGGAGCACCTCATTAATTCACCAACGTGCTCTCTGCAGAGACGCTCCTGTATGTGCAGTGTGGGAGGTTTTCCAGCCCCAAAATGTTGTTTACTCAGGCAAACCATGCACAACTGTGCTGAGGGGCCGCGATGCATGTGTGGTTTACAGTTTGCTATGGTTATGTTATCCACTGTGGGAACAGACTGACAATTACTGTGACGTGAAGAATGGAGCTCACTCCATTCCCAAACACATGATGCCATGAAGTCCTTTTCAAGCTGCTGAAATGATAAAGCTGTTTAGCTGAGAATCAGAAAAAGGCAACATTTTGAATGTGCATCATCAAGCTGTACGACTCGAGTTTTCAATCACAGAGGCAAAGTAAAACAAAGTTTTATTTGAAGGCACTTTATGTGTATGAATACACATTTACATACACTGTCTCACGAACATCTTGTTTGCATGGAGAACAACAGCTGTGCTGAATCTGTGCCATTTCATATCTAGCATACTGATAAGAGGGTGATATAAATCTTCCTATCTAACTAAGATTATATATATTTTCCAAAATGTTAAACTGTTCCTTTAATTTGTTTGAAGTTTGCCACCTAAAAGTGCAACCTGAAATGCTCTGTAATTCAGCAGGCTTTTGCCCATGAAAATTCTATTGCAATGTGTTTCTTCTTTATCGGAGCATTCTGGTGCAACATAACTCAAATGTAACCTGTGTGCCGTAGGTCCCCTGCCTCTGGTGTCCAAAGGCACCCATATCATCATTCCACTGGTGGAGCACCTGGAGGACGAACGCTGGGAGGCCAAGGTCGTGGAGCAGAGCGGCAATACTATCAAGCTGTCCGTCAACTCGCCAGCCACTGCTGTGATTGGCCTGTACGGGCTCACCGTGACAACCAGCAATTCAAAGGGGGAGGCGGTAACTACTCACAACTCCAGCAAGAACATCGTCATGCTCTTCAACCCCTGGTGTGACGGTAAGACTGGCAGCGGGCCGGATGGTGCACATACTCGAGAGCAGAGATGTTGAGGAGTGGAAGGAGAGAAGAGGAGTCATGGGTGATAAGGGGAGGAAAATGAAGGAATGGCAGAAAAGACATACTGTTACATAATCTGTCTGGAACAAATTACACACTATCTGACTTACTATTTGGTCTGAGGCAGAATGTCCTAAAAAAAAAAGTCATTACTTTTTCTTGCAGAACTGTCTGATACAGGCCAGTTGCCACCGCTCTGATAACTAATGCTGGTACAAAGTAAATGTCTGTTTAGTCATTTAATCCCTTGCCATGCTACACATGGGTGAGAAAGGCCAGCTCAATCCGTGAGGGTGTTGCTGTCCATCAAATAGCTACAGCGTGACCCAGTGTGTAACTGTGGGGCTTATGTAAGTCCACTGGCTAGCATTCAAGATAGATGGTGGACTTCTTATTTTCAAAATGTTCACAAATAAAAGAGGTCAGTTTGTTTTTTAATCAGCATTGCCTATTTTATTTTATTTTGTTAAACATAAACTGTTTATTTATTTGATGTTTTTTTTTAGCTATGTGAAAATTCGCCTTAACACACCTGACATAATAAGACCTTTTAAGTTAATATGGCTAATTTGTTATTCGATTCTTGCCTATTAACACGTCCAGCAGAGCGACATTGGCATTCATTATGAGCAGTGTTTTTGGCTGCTTCTCCAAGTCCAATATTCACCCTGTGTTTGGATCCAGGCCTGTCTCACAGAGATAGTTTGCTGTGGCTTAGATAGAACCCATGGTCAGACTTCAGATAGACGTCTTCTTCAGTAAAAGTTGGTTTGCCTTCTGGGAAAATTCAAGAGTTACAAGAACATTACTGTGAAAATTCAGCGTTGAGTGTAACAATATAAAAAACTTTCAGTAGATTCAAATTTAAAAGGGGTAAACGGCCATGAGATTGAACTTAAATTGTAAACGTGCGACCCTTTGTGAAATAAAACAGACTCAGCTCCATTTTTAGATAAAAAGAGAAGATTTCAAACTTGTACTTACAAACAAATTAAAAGCTTTAGTATGATTCATTATTATTCTTTTTCTATTATTCTTCTGAAATCTTTGCATTTAAAAAGAAAGCCTGTCTTGTTTCTTAAAATGATTTGCACGTATTATTCTCTCCCTGAGTTAATAAAACGTTGGGGGCCATTGTTCATTCTGCTCAGTTTCTCTCAGTTTGCTGAGCTCTGAAAACTATCTGCACAGGATATTTGACAAAAAAAACTGTACTTGCAACACAGCAAAAAAAAAAAAAAAACTGTGAACCTGGATTTGATAGAAAGAAGTTCTGTCTTTCATTACGGGGTTGTTGCTTTTGGCAGCATGCCCAATCTCCTTTTCCCATCTTCAATCTATTTTTCCTGAGACCAATCTTTGCCTCCCGCTCATAAAAGTAAAAATCCTACAATTACTGTATAAAAAAGCTTTTGGGCGAGCTCAGAGTAATCCTGCAGCTGGTGAAAACCTGTCCTGCCGCTCGCTTTTACTGCCTCCATGTGTATTTCCTGCCTTTATTTGCCTCTCCCACCCAGTCTTGCTCCTTCCTTGCTATCTGTTGAGCCGATCCTCACTCCGCCGCCACATTGTTTTCTGCCCTCCTTCTCTTCCTCCTCCTTCGTGCCTGTGTGTCTGTCTCCCTACGTTGCAAAAATATTCAGTAAGAAGTGAAGACCATAATTATCACGGCTGCCAGATAGTGTCAGTCTTACCTCCCTGTACTTTCTCCTGCAAAAAGACTCTCCCTCTCCCCCCTCCACCCTTTCCCTCCCAAGCATAACTTCCCCTCTTTCCCTTGTTCGTCCCTCAAGACTTTGTTAAACCTTTTCCTTCCACTTGCTTTTTCTCATGTCCATCATGAATACTTGATGCTTTTACAGCCTTCCCTCATTTCTTTTTGTCACATTCCTCTTCCCCGCCCACCGCTGCTCACTGTGGCAACAGCAAAAGATAAAAGGGATGGGAAAAACAAAGGCGCAGATTTTCGAAGCTCATGTCAAGGGTGCACGCCCAAGTCTGCAGTGCTGATGTCACTCAAAACAGACTGTTTCCCATAAATGAGTGTGGGCCCCACTGCAAGGTCCATGGACTCATTGTGTTCTTAACCATTTCCTGGCCTCAGGGACTCGCTCATATAATTTGTGAAAAAAAATCACATTCTTAAGTCATTTAGTCACAAACATGGATTCTAGGTAATTTCCACAGACTAGGAAGGAGGCAAATTTTAAATAGAGTCTGTATAATGAAAATAAATTCCACTGTTCTATAGAAAAAGTTTTTCTTGTATTTGGTTGGTTCAATAGGATCAACTTTGATAACTGTTTGCAAAAGTAAGGAAAATGATGTTTTTGTATTTTTCCAGAGGATACAGTGTTCCTGGATGATGAGGAGGAGAGAAAGGAGTATGTTCTGAATGACACTGGGAGGATTTACTATGGCACAGAGAAACAAATAGGTGCCCGCACATGGAACTTTGGGCAGGTACGGACTATCAAGACAAGATGTGAAGTGCTGAAAGCTTAGCAGTCATTATATGACTATGACACAGAGCCCTTTTGTTCCTACTGAAAATGAGTCTTTAAAACAGGGTGTAACTGTGTTTTTTTTAGTTTCCAAGTAACTTTCCAAAACAGCTTTTACAATTGTTAGTAGGATTATGTCACTGTTGATGATGGGATTTTTTGACAATAAGAAAAATATAAGATATCACTGGAAACACCATTTAATTGTGAATCTTGTTGAGTTATCTTAGTGAAATCAAATGAGACCAACCATGAAAACCTCTTTTGCAAACATCATGTTCCTGTTGTAATGAGTTTTAGTGTGTCTCCTGTCCCATAGAAAAAACCCAGCTTGTTTAATCTTAGTTTATTCACTTTCAGTGGTACTTGCTTTAAATTATGTTTCAGTAGCCTTATCAGTCTTTCAACAAACTTGCCTGTATTTGTGCTGAAAGAACAGCACTTTATTTTGTGCCATAGAGCAATCCACAGATGTAAAATCATACATATAACAATAACACATAGAGGCTGGTAGAAGCATGTCGGTAACAGAAACAGTTGATTAAGTATTCAATAGAAAGACATGTTTTTACATACTGATGGTGTGTGTCTTTCTGGTTGTAGTTTCATGAAGGAATCCTGGATGCATGTCTGTTTGTCCTGGAGAAAAGTGACATGCCTGCATCTGGTCGAGGGGATCCTGTCAATGTAGTCAGGGTTATATCTGCTATGGTGAGTTTAAATTTATATTACCATCTCCATAATCTCCATGTGGTTAGTTAGGACTACAAACAACTGACATCAAGAATCCAAGTAATTATTTATTCTACAAATAGTAGCAAACGCCTGTAAACCCTCCATGTGTTTTAATCACGAATTGCAACTTCAGGTTACTAAGACCCCCAAATGTCCAGAAAGAAAGTGGGGGAAATGATCTCAGTGTCCTAATTAGTTGCTACAACCATCATTTTAATTGGCAAATGACTCTGTCATCACCCTCTTTTTAGATAAATGCTCAGGACGACTTTGGGGTTCTGGTCGGGAACTGGTCTGGGAATTACTCTGACGGAGTCTCTCCTGCGGCGTGGAGCAGCAGTGTGGAGATCCTGAGGAAATACCACTCCTCCAATGGCACGCCTGTGTCATATGGACAATGCTGGGTCTTCTCTGGGGTCACCACAACAGGTGATTATGAGAACAAAAAGAGTCAGAGGGAGTGTGTGATGTGCATGTGAGTGAAAATGTGTGTTCATGGGAACTCAGCAGACTGATGGAAGACTATTTGATAGAGGTATTTGACACAGCACTGTATGTGTGTGTTGGTTTTCCCAGTGGTCAAGTTGTGAATGAAATGAACAGCCTAATGATCATGATCGTGGCTTCCTGTCTATCAGGCTCCTTCCATTAGCTCTCACTGATCTGTCACATAACATGTCATTCATTGAGCGTGCATGCAGGGTCCCTCACATGTTAGCTGGCTGACCTTAGTGCAGAGCGTTGCCCCTGATAGCAAGCCATAGCTCGTATACACCCTAAATACCTCACACTGGCATTCCTCTCATACCTCCTACTTTTGTCCCCGATAGAGCCACATGTGTCGCTTTCATTCAGCCAGGATAATAAAGTCCCTTGCAACCATGCAAATTCCATCTTAGTATGATGTCTGAATTCATTATGCTCAAGTCGTCGCATCTGGGAACGCAATTCAGCCATTAAATTGTGTCGTCAACTCAGTTTGAATTAATCTACCTCTGTGTGTGTGTCTTTGTTTCCAGTGCTGCGCTGTCTTGGCATTCCCGCCCGCAGTGTCACCAACTTCCAGTCTGCTCACGATACCGACGTATCCCTCACCACAGATGTCTATTTTGATGAGAATATGGAGCCGATCGACTACCTCAATAGTGACTCTGTGTGGTAAGATGTGTGACTTTACGTGTTTAGGATGCCATGCTAGGAATATTGCCTGGAGCTAAATCCATACCATAGGAATGCACCGTATATAAAGATCTGCTCTGAAAGCAGTTCTTCCCTCTAACGTGAAACCTCAGAGACGTCATGCTCTTTCAATTATCTGCAACCCTTCTCACACCGCAGGAGCTAATCCAGTATGTATCTGCTGTCTGGTGGAACTGTGTCCTTAAAATGCTCCTAGATTGATGGGTGCTATTTTTTTCTTTTGTCATTAACAGAAAATCTGAAATACAGCAGGCACTTGCTGTGATGAAGCTTGTTGTGGCCAGCTTCATTTATTTCATAAATTTAAGTTTAAGTCCAAGTTAATTTA
>JBAJHX010000062.1:18951195-18963098 GCA_037176925.1 Amniataba percoides
AAAAAAACAAGTGTAATCCCAGCCCTCACTCAAGTCTTTTCACAGTACACGAAGTCCTTAATCCTCTAACTAAACACTAAACCACTGCCAGCTGCAAGTATCGTGTTGTTCTGTACCTGCCCCTGATGTTTCACAGGGTACTGCACTGTTACCTTGAAGGGAACTGGATGGCGTAGGAAGCAGCCAGGTACCCCCCTAAACTGTGCCCCAGCAGAATCATGTTCTCCAGGCCTACAGACTCCCTCCACTGCTCGATGGAGTTGACGAACTGCTCCTCTGCCTTGGCGGCGTCCGAGGGGAAGGACGGCCTGGAGCTCCTGCCGAAGCCCAGGAGGTCGAAGGCGTAGACGGGCCGAGAGCGACTCAGCGGCTCCAGGTTCCTGATCCACAGGCCCACCCCGCCTCCAAAGCCGTGGACCATCACCAGAGGAGTCTTTGGGGCTGCTGGAAAGAGAGAAAAAGACAGGAGAGAGGCTCGTCGTGAAGCTTGTGATGCACACAGCACTGCTGATTCCTGATAAACAAAGACTGAGAGCAGGGTGGCACCTTGTTCTGCAGGTTTGCGCACCGCCTTGTTGGTGAGAGTCAGACTCCATATCCGGTCCTGGTTTGGTAATGTCACAAATCTAGCCCACAGGTCATTCTGAATACCTGTTGTGACCAGAAGAAGAGGAGGAGTGGTGGATCAGTAAACCTCCAGTGAGGTTCAGAGCTTTAAAGGAAGTGACATCACAGTTGCTGCACAAATGTAACATTGCATCCACATGTAGCAGTTTCTATATATTATAATGAAGGCTTAGCTACGTTTATATTAGTCACTACTGGGTATAGAGTCTATAATAAATATAACATCCTTACAAGCAAGAATCTTGGACTCTGTAGTCTTTAAAAGAGACATGGATGTTGGGCGCCAGGACGGCCACCAGCTCCACACTGAACTTGACCTAAAGGGAGAGAAAGAGGACACAAAGACATGAGAAGAATGAAGACAGTAGACAGTAGTTATCAGAGGGAATATCCGGTGCATGCTCGATGCACAATGCAAGAGCTTGTAGAGTGAGTACAAGGGTAAAGTGTGTGTTATCATTATTTGCATGAGCACAAGAGCCACACGCCCAGGAGGAGTGTCACGTTTCACGGCCATCATGCTGTCAATCAAAGCCAGTGCTGAGACACACGGCGGTGATGTAATCACCACCATGATTACCTCTGACCTAATCATCATGTCAGTTCCAGGCTGTTCACTGTGCCACACACACACACACACACACACACACACACACACACCAAAACACACACTAAGGTACTGTCGAGGTGGCTAACCTGAGCTGAGGTGGGAGTATTAGCCCCCTCCCCCACACTTCCTCTCTGATCAGAGGCAGAAACACACCAGTCTCACTTTTCTACCTCCACCACCTGTACGACAGGTACACCACCTGACCACCTGACCACCTGCCTCCACCTGCACCGCAAGCAGACCAAAAGTGCTGAGTCATGCGGGCAGCTGGCTCACCGTGGGGTGTCTCTCACAGCTGCTCTCCTCTGAGGTGAAGCACAGTTTAAAGAGACCTGTTTGTCAGGAGTGGCAGATGAAGACAGTCTCATTTAATCTCCATTACACACAGCGAGCCTCTGCTGGGGGGCTGGTGACTTCTAATAACCTGGATATTCCAACAACACATCACCTGTCTGCTGATAGTCTTTGTGTTTCATTAGTATGAGGTCAGGTGGACACATTTATGGATGATCTGATTACTGGCTTTAGTGTTTTCTCAGTGTGGAGTCACAAAGAGGTAAAAGACCAAACAACAGCAGGCACAGTGACACAAGACAGCCACTCACTTTGTAAAAGTTTGTACAGTGATGTAAGCAGACTCTGTGTGTGTGTGTGTGTGTGTGTGTGTGTGTGTGTGTGTGTGTGTGTGTGTGTCACTCACTCTGTCTCACACTCGGCCTGCATCGGAGCTGTGCTTGTAGCAGGATCCATCAGCAGACATGTTCCGGTGTCTGCAGTCGGTTAAATAACTCTGTCCTCCGTGTGTGTGTGTCCTGTAGTCTCACTCACACACTCCGAGTTTCTCATGTTTTGTAACGAGATCAGCTGACCAGCGCGCACAGATGTTCTATTGCGAAGATGCGCCAGCAAAACAAACAAACACAAAAAAAAGTCTCCCAATTTACAGCTCATATAAAATCTGGAGGGTCCTTCAGTCGATGGAAAGCGATTATTCTGAGTCAGATTAACCATTTTTGTTCTCTGTTAGAAACAGCCACACAGACGGGACGGTACGTTTTTTATTTCGCCCTACTGCTGTTGATTTACACACGTTGTGTGTTTTTGCGTGGATCATTTATTGTTAAAAAAAACACCCTAAGAACCTGAGAGAAAACATCATCTCTGAGGGATTCACAAACGAAGCGCCAGGCCCTTCAGGTCCCCCCCGGAAAATGACAATACAGTCCGCGCATTTTCATATCGAAAAAAACGCTCAGAGTGAGCCATCTTGCTTGATTTTACACCTCTCCACTACACGGTGGGCGGAACCAGAAACGGGCTCTTCTGTCCGCGCGACCCGGAAGATATTCAGCGCAGCACGGTGGCCGCTTCCGGTGTGTGAGGACACGTCACTCATTGAGGAAGAGGACCGGGAGCTCGCCTCGCTTGTCGGCCCGCTGTGTGCAGATCCAGACGCTGAAACCATGTCGAACTCGGTGCTGTCGGTCATCTCGCGGTTCCTGGAGGAGTACAGCAGCTCGACCCCCAACAGGCTGAAGGTGGTGGACGCGTACCTGCTCTACATCCTGCTGACGGGAGCGCTGCAGTTCCTCTACTGCCTGCTCGTCGGCACCTTCCCCTTCAACAGCTTCCTGTCCGGCTTCATCTCCTGTGTGGGCGCCTTCATCCTCGCAGGTAAAAAAAAAAAAAAAAAAGATTGTGCAAAGATGCAAAGTAAAGATTTTGGGCTCTTGAGTGATGTTATGATTTTAGAAATGTGTCAGTCACCGGAGGAAGAGGCACCTGACACCAAGATGGACCTCAGGCTTCAGTTTTATTTATGCAAAAAGTGTAAAAGAAAGGAGAAATAAACAGTTATATGAGTGTGGGAAGGTTCACACACCCACTACCAGAATTAACAAACACTCAGTTGTGCACATGGTTAAAACTAATCTAACAAATATAAAAGGCCCAAATCAGAAGTTTCCTCATGAGCTTCATAATGTCATAATGTTTCTGAGAAAAAATTAACAATCATCGATCCCTCAGCAGGAAAATGTACAATGTTACTACAGTAAAGTGAGATAGCAAGAAGCATAAGCAAGGAAAAGCAAGATAATTATAAAAAATGTAAAAATGAACTGAAATATCATCTATTACATGTCCTGAAGATAAGACCCCCACACAAATGACACCTTCAAAGATGATGCTAAAATTAATTCAGTGCCTCCATAGTTCAGGTTTCAGTCTATTTATAGTCTGTACAGTAAAATCAGTAGTGCACATTATAAACTTGACGATTTATCACTGATTTGTTGCATCAGTTTGAGCTCAGTGTGCCAGTAACCTTTGTACGTCATTAAAGAATCTGCTGTGATCAGCCGGTGGAGGCAGTGTTGGGTGAAGCTACTTTGAAAGCTGCTAAAACTTTCACACTGGGAAAGGTTGAACTACAGCAAAGCCACCGGAGGAAAGATGTGGTTGGGTTAACTGAAGTGATGTAGTTTGTAAGAAAAATAAGTGATAATATACATGTAACATGAAACAATAACAAGATATAATACCAAGAAGTTGAATGTCAGTTTATTGTGAAAAGTGCTCGTTCACAGGTCATACATGAACCCTGTTCATGAGAAAGTGTGCTGCATGTTTACTTTGGTTTAGTTTATGATGTCCAACAGTCAGACACCTTCAGAAACTCGAGTCCCGCACCAAGACAACTCAGCAGCCTCCAACATTACCATAAATGATTCACCGCCACAGTTTAAGTAGAACAAATAGGGCTGATTAAAACCTTCATGAGGGAGGCTGCTCACTGGACTCTTCCTCAGTTTCAGTTTTGTGGGCCTAATGAATTGTGTGTACCTCAGAACTTATCTTCAGAGTTAATTGCTTTCTTATACTGGGTGACAGCTCATATTGACGTTGTTAGATGACTTCTGAACTTCTCCATAAACACTAAAGCGAGAGAGATTCAGGAAATGGCTCGATATTATTATAATGATGTCGACTGCACTGAACTGCATGTTTACTCTGTTTAATGAATCTTTGTTGTCGGACAGAAATAAAGGCAGTAGCAGAAGTAATTAATTGTTGGAGACTTGTGTTGAAATGCGTATCACAGTAATGTTTCCTCACTGGGGTACTGCTGAGGGAGGAGCTTTAATATTGAGCCCCCTTCGTATCTCCAGGGAGAATAAATGAGACGCCATCACAAATTTATTCCTCTTGTTTCCTGGTTTTGTCCGGTTCAGACATACAGTTCTGACAAAAGTCTGAAATTTAGAACAATTTGTCTGACAAAATGTAACACAAGCACAGGTTTTGTTACCTTTGTCAATATGAGTGCTGAGAAAATTTTCTAAGCCAAAAAATAGACGAACCATCCCTTTTGTGTTGTTTTATGTGCTAAACTAACGACCGAAAAAACCAACAATTTAATTGATAATGAAAATATCAATGTACCGTATTTTCCGCACTATAGGGCTCACCGGATAATAAAGCGCACTGTCGATTTTTGAGAAAATTTAAGGATTTTAAGTGCGCCTTATAGTCCAAAAAATACGGTAATGCCTTTTCATAGTTACCTGTAGGTCTATGATGTGCTGAACGTGACAATAAACCCTCTTTGTCTTTGGCTTTTTGTCTCAGTGTGTCTTCGTATCCAGATCAACCCTCAGAACAAAGGCGAGTTCCTGTCTATCTCACCTGAGAGAGCCTTCGCTGACTTCCTCTTTGCTCACACCGTCCTCCATCTGGTAGTGATGAACTTCATTGGTTAAAACAGATGCACATCTGACTCAGTGCTCCCTTCTCCCCTCAGAAGGTGTGTATTTCACACATATTACACATACACACACCTTAAAGACCTACAGTAATCTTCAAGATTTTCATTTAAATAAATGTCTATTAAGTCACTATCACTGAATGAGATAACACAATGGTAGTTACCTCTGTGGCCTACTGATGAAAGCCCTTTTCAGTATTACAACCTGAACCACAAGCTGCGCACAGTTAGACTTTTAAAGGGGCTTCATGTTGCAGCTTACATGATTTAAGCATTTTTTTAGTCGTTTTTTGTTTTCATAGTTTTCCTGAATGTCTTTTCACTTCAGCTTGACAGCAGCACTATGTGCTCTGTAATAGTACTTCATATTTATGCAGAAAGTGGATGTGATGTTGAATGGTAACCTAGCAGCTACAGTGTTAGCAGAGTCTTCATCGATCCAAAGTCCATTTGGACACTTTGAACAACTTTTTACATATTAGCCTCATGATTGAAACACACTGAAACACACCACAACACAGACTCACAGCTCGACACAGCCAACACATTCATAATATCTGTCTAGTTGAATCAGAGTTTGTGTTTCCAGTGAGCTAATGGAGCTCTGCTGACACTGCTGAGCCTGACAGACAGACAGCGATTCATAGAGATGGCCTTCAAGATATCAACATCAATTAAAACAACTTGATTGAAAAGCAAACAATCAACATGACGCCTGCCGATCACGTTCAGCCTTGTGTATAATGTGAGTGTTTTGGCCGATGCTGGCTCGTGCCTGCAGGATGAGAGCGACAGGACGCTGACTGCAGGTGGCATTTTAACACGCATTTTCTGAGTGCTGCATACAGAACATTTAACAAGGCTTTTAACACAACAGACCCACTCTTCAACCTGTCTGTGGGTGAAGAAGTGCCTGGACTCTGATTACTGATTATCATTAGGTGCTTAACAGACAACAAAACAAAAATCTTTAAGATTAGAGCTTTAAAAATGCTGTTTTTGTTAATAATTCCTTTGTCACAGTCTAATTGATCACATTGGAGATATTCACTCTTTTTTTTCCTTTTTATTTATTAATGTATTTTTATCATTGAATCATTCTCTATAGTCAGTTCCAGCTGTATGCACCAGGCACTTTAAAGAATGTGTTATTTATGTGTTTTGTACTGTGAGTAGCTCTGAATATGAGAAAATCTATCTCGAGAGTGATGTGTGTGATATATATCAGTGTTTGTAGCGTGGAGTCGATTTTATGAACCCAGGGTGTTTAAGTTGGCTTTTCTACAGATATACGCTTTATTGTGCTGGTTTATGCTTTTAAAACAAGAAATATATCCTCATCTTTTGGGTCCTCTCAGCAACATTAACGGTTCAG
Source organism: Amniataba percoides (assembly GCA_037176925.1). NCBI lineage: Eukaryota > Metazoa > Chordata > Actinopteri > Centrarchiformes > Terapontidae > Amniataba > Amniataba percoides. Next base: position 18,957,574 of record JBAJHX010000062.1, read on the forward strand.
CGCTTCATTCTCAGAGGTGCGGCTCCAGATATTACATGTCATAAGACAGACTTCAGTCTCACTTCTCCAGGGAGCGGCACATGATGCCACATATTGCTTTTGCTAGAAAACAGCGTTATTGAGTTTTTAGACTGCGGGCGGGTGGAAAGGCCACCCTGCATCCTTTTGTTTCTCAGTTGCTTCGAAATAACTGCTCCCATGACCTCGGTGTCTCTAACCCCACCGCCTCTTCTGCTGTTCTCATAGATCACGACAAGAGAAGTTATCAAAACTCCCCTTCAGGACACGATGCTACATCTGCCTTTGTGCCACTGAGGCTCGTCCCAACATCAACACTGAACTCGTTGCATCTCGGCACATACGATGCAGTACAATTTTCTTACTGATAATTGTTCATTTTGTTCATTTTTTTTATGTTAAAATTTGTAAAGCATTCCCTTTTGCACCGAGAAGAATGAATAAAAACAACTGAAATGATCTTGAATTTTGAGTCAGTTCCTAAATGAAACAAACTCCCTCTATTTGTTTTTAACGACAGGCGTGGTTTCAATAGTACATTGTTAAAGATGAGAGCACTAAAGAATAGGAGCTGTTGGAATAGCTCATGTATTGTGTACAAAGATAATAAAAAAATAATTTCAAACCTTTGAATGTGTTATATTCTCTAAATGAGTGAACAGCTGTAATTGCTAGTAAGTAAGTACAGTCATATTTAAACACAAAAAATGGTCATTATTATTACAGATTACATGAAACAATACCACAAACACCAGACAGTTCTGTAGGCGAGGTCTCCTCCTAACCCCACAGTGACCTCTGTGTAGACATATTACAGCTTTCACATCAAAGTTAGAGCTGCCCAACATATCTGTGGTGCATGCAAAGAAAGAAATGTTTAAAAGACTTACAGGACAAAAAAAAAAAAAAACACAACTTTGTGAAAATTTCCAGATTGCATTTTTTTTTTAAGTTAAAAGACTGAGACTATGGAATATTCTTGAGCCAATGAGAGCGAGAGTGTGGGGCTTCAATTTGAGCAGCTGGCCTCCTGCCTATCACCCTAAGAGAGAAGGAAGCAAGAACATTACACCCCCAGAGCAACGAGGGGTTTGCTGCGATTACCAGTTCTGGAAGAACTGATAAGAGTCAAACACGTCCCAGCTCAATTGCTTAAAAACTGTGAGGAGCAGTGGGGTGTGTGGGCCCGGTCTGAACTGGATATGAAATTGCCTTGCATAGAGATGAAAAATGAAGCGAATCAAACTGGCATCCCAGGCCTCTCGTGTAAAGGTCAGATCTAAATCTCTTCCTATGCTGATTTAATAGCAGACAAAGAGGCAATCGGTCTACCTACCCCTCCTCTACATATCAAACGGAAAACATTAGCACCGCTCTTTTTGAAACAGGGTTAGGATAAAGTAGGAAGAGTGGTCATTCTTTGGACTGAGAGAGATTTTTGGACATAATCAGAATCTACGTAGAAGAGCCACAAACAAAGAGGTGTATTATATATGTGAGTAGTATATATATGATACCACTCATTAAATTTCTTGTTGTTCATGAAGGGCAGGTGAAAGAGGTAGAGGAAGTATTTTTTCTACTCTAGAAAAAAGCAGTGCCTCTCTGTTAATATACTTCAATACAAGTAAAAGTCTTGCATTTAAAACAAAACTGTCACAGTATTATCAGAGACATCTCTTTCAGTATTTACTGAGATGTGTGACACCACTGGCTGTCCCTCACCTCCGTCCAAACACAGCGCCTCATCAACTCCTGTGCCTAGCAGCACTCAGCCACAGAAAGCTGCTAAAGGAAGAGTAAGAAATGAACCCCCCCAAAACAGTGTGCAATTTGAGAAGCGCTTTGCACCTCTTCTACGGGTGACCTGGATAACCTGTCATCCACAAACAAAAAAGATTAGAACACTTTCGTTTTGAAAGCAAAAGACAAGAAAAATGACTGGACCTCTGGCTCCAGCTGTGGGCGAGTTTGCTGTTAAAGATGTGAAACAAAATTACAGATGGTATATAGCACAGCACGCCAGAAACTACCACCGAAAAGGATCACCACACCCCCACACCAGCTTTGACACTCAGTCCCAATATTGTTGTCTCAACCGTAAATACAGTCAATAAGCCCAAAGGGTGAACTGCCATGGAATATATTAAAACTTTTCAATGGCTGCTCATGTGGAGGGGCCTTTTCTTTCTGTGTAGTCTTTGTTCTTAGTCACTCTCGATACCCAAACCAGATCGGCTGTTGCCATGACAGTAAGTTTATCAGACTGATTCAGTTCAGTAACTTTTAAAATGTAAAAGGCTTTCTGGACAGATTTCAGTCTGGCTTCAGCCACCTCACAGCAGCGAAAAAGGTGTGAAATTATATATATTTTTTTATGCTGCTTGATCTTGATGCAGCCCACAATACAGTGGACAATAGAGTACATCTTGACTGTAGGAGGGGGAGATTATCTCTCACAGGCTTTGGCTGTTACAGATCATATCTGAAGGCAGAGGCTATGCTGTTACTAATGGCAACCATAAATCTGAGCAGGTCACAATGATGATGACAATGTGGAGTCCCCCAGGGTTTGATTCTTGGACCAGTATCATTTAACCTGTACATGCTCTCTCTTAGCCAAATCAATGGCAATAACATTTTTTAAAATCAAAATCAGAGTACTTTATTTATCCCTAAGATAAACAACAACCATGTAGATCTATTAACTTCTCTCACAAAGTGGCTATGGTCCCTTAACCCACTCCATCAATGCTCAGATTTCCTTCAGTGAAATGACAGAAATCAGAATCAACGTCAGCTCATGCAGAACGCTGCTATCGGAGTCCTAACAAGAAACAAGAGCGCTGAACAAATTGTTCCTGTTCAGGCTTCACACTGGCTTCCATTTAGTTGTAGAATACATTTAAAACTGCTGCTCCTAGTTAATAAAAAACAGCTCGATATTCTTGGGCCAAAGTACATTTCTGATCCCTTTGAAGAATATAAACCCAGCAGGACCCTTAGATCTTTAGGAACCCGTCAACTCATACAGCATGTTGAATCTGCTTTTCACTTGTGTGCTGCAGACAGACGGAGCCAGCTTCCTGATTATCTCTGATGCGGCAAACCATTGCCACTTTCAAATCTTCCTTAAAAACTCCACCCGTGCCTTTGATTGATTAGTGTAACGACTGATACCACCCACCACCCAAAACCATGGGAGAGGGGGACACACAGACTAAAGACACACAGGTGAGTAACTGTTGAAGGCAGGGGAAACTAATCAATGCAGAGCAGGTAATCACACGCAGCAGCAGGAAGTGAAGTGTCTGAAACCAGAGGAGAGGTAAGGACCGCAAAATTAAACAGGAAATGTGCACAACTGATCTGAAAACAAAAAGTGTCATGACAAAGACAAGACTAAATTAAAGGGCGGGATATTACAGTGAAATTCTCCATGTATCCCTGCACCTGTCTTATTTTTTCGAATTTGTTTTGATCTCATGTTGTTTTAATTGTCTTTTATTGCTTATTGTTTTTTTTTTTTTTTTAATATCATTCTTATGCTTTTCTTTGCCTGTGTAAAGCTCTTCGAATTGCCTTTATGTTTGAAATGTGTTATTTAATTAAAGCTGCCTGCTTTGACCTGAAGTTTAAAAGCAAAAGTATCCACTATGTCACTATTTCATTGTGTTATATTGTTTTGTATCATATTGTTGTATTGTTATTGATGATGCTGATGCTTTTAAGCTGTAAGTATAAATATGATTCCCTCTGAAATATGTCGGAGTAGAAGTACCATCAAATTTTAAAACTTTAATATTGTGCTTCAGTTCAGTTGTTGAGTTAGTTCTCAGTATTTTCCACAACTGCTTACTTTACATGGTGTGCAGGGAAGTCCAGTTGCAATCCAAATGTTTTGCAGACAGTAGTTTTAGAGAATAGTTTGTAGCCTGATGTACTATCTGGGACCTTCTTGCACAGTCTCATTAAGTCTCTGATCAGACCAACAGCCCACTGAGCAAAGTACTGCTATTCCATTTAAACTATATTACAACCGCGATATGATAAAAACAAACATTAGGGGGCGTCATGACCAAACATCAGCAAGGTTTCTGACCATTACAAACATGAAGGCATTTCAGAGTCAGAACTTTAAAAAACTGTGAGGAATGATGGCAGAGAAACGGACAGAACACATATCAATTCATCCTCTATGATACAGATGGAGGGTTGTGACTGTTTAATCTTCCTTAGTTTGATGTACCAATATAAAATCTGTCTCAAGTGTCTTGAGCCGAGACCGTTATGTAAGTCTTTCACAAAGCTGAGGAATGTCAGGACATCCGGACATGTCATGCAAGTTGACCGTCTGGAAAGTTAAGTTTCGTTTCTCAGATCTGCCTGAACTGTCGCTGGAACGAGTTCAGTTTCAGCTCTGAGCTCCCTCTTCATTTTTCCAGGAAATGGATGACCATAAAAGGCTCTGCAGCCAAAGCAAAAAAGGAAGGGTCTTTAGGGACATCTTTGACACCCTTCACAGAGCAAATTGAGAGGCTTGGAATAATTGTTTGTTAATTCAGTGGCTGTGGGGGCTGTGTGTAGGAGCTTAATCCAACAAATGAAAACTGGACCAAATCCAAAGTTTTTGGGCATCAAATTCAAATAATTTCATTGAAGCCTGCCAAATGAATTCTCTGCATTCACGGCAAGACACTCAGCATTTGGTTGCCTGGAAGAAAAAGGTTATTAAAAACATGTATAACACTGAAACAATAAAATAGCACTTACAAAAACAGCTAAACATGTTTAGAAATGTGATTATTTGGTTTCTTCTTTAGAGTAAGATGAAAAAACTGGTGTCATTCCCATTTGTACGTTAAATATGAAGCTACAGCTGGGAGGCAATTAGCTTAGTGTAGCATGAAGATGCCCTATATTTTGTTTGTTTAATCTGAATAAAAAAAAGAAGTTGTGTTTCAGTGGCGTGTTATGTGCCCTGCAAACATGTTCATATCTGAGTTTCAGTGGTGCTGCTGGGCCGCCTTTGAACACAGTAAGATGAGAGGTTTCCCCTTGTCTGCAGTCTCTGTGCTGCTGGCTGTAGCTTCGTATTTACCATGCGGCCCTCTCATCTAACTCTTTGGAAGAAAGCTATTCGGTCTATTTCCCCAAAATGCTGAACTCTTCCCTTAAGGTGCTGATTTCTCGAATATCCGAAAATGTAAACAAATCCTCCGGGAATGTTGAAGGCCAAAAGCTGTTAGTCACACATTTTCTTCACAGGTGCTGGGGAATTCAACTCTACTAGTTTGATGGCCCCTTTTAAAACGTTACATAAGCTGAGAAAAACAGAAAAGCAGAAGGAATGCACATTAGGTTCTGGAAGCGAGCCGACTTCTTTACAAAGAGTTTTAGACAAATGGCGTCTCGTTCTCAGAGTCACAGAGAGTGCAGCTTGTATTTGTAAGTATTTGCTGAAAGTAAGATTCTTATTAAAATCTCACTGGTACCTACATGGTTAA